>OY757010.1:138554664-138627043 GCA_963580285.1 Lucinisca nassula | reverse complement strand
GGTCCGCCGCGACAATTTCATAGGGGCTCGCTAAAGCTCGCCCCTGTAAAATTGTCTAAGGCTCACCGATTATATTTTATTATTAAAGACACTAACCATGTATTTACTATATCATATGACGTCGTTGATAAGCAGTGGATAACGTGTAATAAAAATCGCATGACCACACGTGTAATAACACTTTGACGAGATTAAGTAACGTCATGACGACGTCCATGTCAACAATGCATTTTTTTTTAACATTGGCGATCAAATCCAATTTAAGGTGGTCTTATGATAAACAGAATCTTACACTCGTAGTCATTTCATATGAAAATTTATGAAACTCGCCCAAGGCTCGTTTCATAAATTCCATATGAAATTTACCACTCGTGTAAGATCCTCTATATATTCTCCTATACCATGCTGGTTATAATGATAAAATTCTTCGTCTTTATTTCAGAATAATAGCTCAGGTCACATGTGAGACGCCGAGTATTCCGGTTTTCGCCCACCTCTGATTAACGATCGGCTCCATATGAGTGAAATAATATTGAAAAGGCCGCAAAACAAAACAAAAAAAAACTCAGAATCATAATTAATTTATTTATTTATGGCAATGTAAAGTATATAGCTGCAAACTATTTACTGAAACCTTACAAATAAAAATAATTAAATCAAAAGTACTTGTGTCACTTTTGATTATGAACCTTATGAACTACTTATGGACAGAACTTCAAGCTCCTGTGGTTAGATCAGTCAACAACTGTTTTGGAAAACTACTCTCTCAAATATTTCAGTAACCTTTCATAAGCCATCCCAGGCTATTTCTCAGGTCAGTTTACACCCAATATTATACACAATAAACGCGATGAACACCACCAAATTGACACGAAACGAACAGAAACAAAGTTAGTTTTCTCCGAGGATGAGTGACGCGATTAGTGAAGCTAAATATTGTCGTTTTGAAGCATGTAAGAAACAAAAAATTTGATTATTTTTTTTTCAGTGAAAGATCAAATTTTATTTCACTCATGAACACCAAAACTGGTGTTTTCACTCGTGGCTACGCCACTCATGAAAATACTGGTTTTGGTGTTCATTCGATGAAATAAAATTCGATCTTACACTGAAAAAAATCAAATATCCTCTATTTTGTTGTCTGCAAATATAT
This sequence comes from Lucinisca nassula, assembly GCA_963580285.1. NCBI lineage: Eukaryota > Metazoa > Mollusca > Bivalvia > Lucinida > Lucinidae > Lucinisca > Lucinisca nassula. The sequence goes on along the minus strand of OY757010.1, from coordinate 138,625,890 downwards.
GTATATTGGCTGCATCCTCGTTGAAGCAATTATATTCACATTTTCCTTCAGGCACGGACGAACATGGAGAACCATTGCCTAACAGCCAGTACTACCATCTTTGGACGAATGGTCCTAAGGAGGTTTTCGAGTACCCATATTATACATTCGAGCAACACTTTGGAAAAGTTATTCCTTCATTTCCACCAGGATAAGTCGTCAGAGATTATTTAGAAGGTAATATCATTGAGAGAATTTTAACCTCCAAGAAAGCATTTATAATTTTTAAGCGCCGTTGAACGGAAAATGACTAACACGATACGAAGATACGTCCATTCAAATATATTGAAAATTTTACCACCAAAAATTGAAAGTTTTACTTTTCAGGTAAAATTCTGATAAGTTTTATATTTCTGCTCAAAACATAAATTGTGGGAACTCGTTAGCGAGTTCCAACAATCTCTGTTTTTGAGCAGAAATAAGAAAAATAATGCATACCCGTGTAAACCCCAATTTTACTGTATTATTTTGGGTCGAAGTAAGATAGTCGTGTTTTCGTGATAACGTAAGCCTTTTCGTGCCATGTGTTATGGGGGGGGGGGGGTCGTGTAGAATGCATCCCTGTACTTCATCATAATGCAGTTTATAATCTATATTTTCCTTAGGAATCATTTAGTTTATTTTAACCCTTAATATGTCGTCTGCTTTATTGTCTGCTTGTCATTTTAAAAGTCATTTTTGTCGCAAACAGTATGGACTCGGATCAGAAGCAGTCAGATCAAGGTTTATCCTGTCTTCCTGTGTGCAAAGAGACATTTAAAAAGTTTGCAAACCCAAAAGGAAAATACGAAATAAACACACGGCGTTTTCAGATACATTTTAACTTGGCAATAATTGAAAATGAAATGCTCAAGTGGACGCAAGAGGGAGTAAATAGTCGCACACATTATCTCAGTATGTCCCCCGAACAGCCATGAACTGTGGTTTCACGTTACAAAGGTAGGTCATGAAAGAGTACATCATTTTACGCAGTTATTTTCTACTTTTGATTTAATGGTGTGAAGTTTACGAACCGTATGCTGATATTATCTTGCCCTCTTAAAGAAATTAAAGTAAGGGACGATTAAATTACTCAACCCATCTTTTTTCAGGTCGAATGAAAACCAGTGATGAAGATCTGAAGCGGATTGTTAAGTTTTCAACCGTTGTGCGCCGAATCGAATACCATAAGGAAACGGATGATTTTTCCGTCTTGGTCAAATGTCTTGAAAATGATGGAACGGAAAGTACCCAAAGATTCACTCACGTCGTTATTGCCAATGGCATATTTCACAGTCCTTTCTCGCCTTCGATCCCTGGCCTCGATAAGTTTTATGGTCGGGTACTTCATTCCCACAACTTCAGGGAAGCAAGCGAGTTCAGAGGCCAGAGGCTTCTAATTATCGGTTTAGGATATTCGGGAGAAGATCTTGCTCTTCAAACCCTTAAGTTTGGCGCGAAAAGTGTCGTCATTTGTGGCAGAGCAACGAGAGGTCTAAAATGGCCAACAGGAGTTGAAGAACGCAAGATGGTAGAGAGATTTGAAAGAAATACTGCATTCTTCCAAGATGGTTCTTCTGCAGAAGTTGACGTCGTTATTTTCTGTACTGGATACAAGGCGTACTTTCCTTTTCTATCCGATGAACTCTGCCTGGAGATTCCAGAGAATTCATTCTATCCAGATTTGTACAAAGGCGTACTATGGGTGAATGGAGGGAACAACAAGTTATTTTACCTTGGCATGCAAAATATGCTTTACACTATGTCCATGTTTGACACCCAGGCTCTTTGGGTTGTTCAGTATATAATGGGCAAGATAAAGATTCCGTCTACCAGGGAGGAATTAGTTCAAGATATAGAAAAATGGCAGAAAAAGCTCGCTACCTTAACAACTCGCCATGAGATAATAGATTATACAACTGATTACTTTTCCGACCTTGTGGGCATCGTATCCTATATGAATGAAGCTGACCTCCGTAAACTGGCTGTATGTTGGCATGACTGGGAGAATCATAGATGTGAGGATTACTCCACTTTCCGACATCGCAGCTATAGATCAGCATTCACAGGGTCTTTGTCACCGCTCCCTCTTAAACCGTATATGGAAGCGGACGATGACGACGCAGATACATTCCTCAGCCACTTCCCAAATAAACACTAGACTGAAACTTTAACCCTTTGTGTACCAAATGGAATCTTACTCCTTATACATGCATATAGCAGGAGTCCATTTCAAAAGTTAGGGGTTTTTGACTGTAATTTTCTTCAAAATTTATTTGAAAAATAGCTGAACTTTTTGCAAACAGTGTAGACCTTTTTTAAGCAAGTCGCCCTTAGTTGTTATTTTACATTGGTCGAAATATAGTTACAATTCTGTTCCGAATTTTTTAAGTAAGTTATTAAAGTGACATACGCTACCAAAACGAAACTGTTTACAATAGTACGTATATACAAGCGCCCGACCCAATGGGTGTAGAAGTCATTATTAACCATTTTTGTACCAAATGGAATCTTCCTCTTTATATATAGAGCAGGAGTCCACTCCCAGATCTGCGGCCCCTGATCTTGGCCTGCACTGTTTGCCAGGGTACCCGTTTTGGGGTCTCCGGTGCAGGATAAATGCTCTATGAGCAGGATAAATGACATTACTTGTTGATCTGAGCAGGAAAATTGTCTAATTTGTTTGTATATCAATAGTCATGAGCCTAACAAATTTCATGTTCAGCTGAGTTGAGCATGGAAAAATGTGTTATAACCTCGGGGCCTGTTTGACATATGTTCTCAATATTTTCAAAATGTTCTTTACTGCTGAGTTTATCAAAAATATCTCTAATATCTCTACACCAGTCAGTCTGCCCAGATTCATAGTGATAGTGGAAAACTGGCTTTGTCAGTCTAGAATCATACATGTGTACGAGCCTGTTCCAAATTTCATTCATTTCTTAACCACTCTAGTACCAGAAATCCCAAAACGGGTAATTGGCAAACAGTGCTGGCCCAGATCAGACGCCGCAGAATGCGGCGTCTGATCGGGACCTGCTCTGTTTGCAAAACGATCAGCCATTTTCTTAATAAATTTTGAAGAAAACACAGCCTGACACCTCTAAATTTTGAAATGGACTCCTGCTGTACGTGGGGAGGAAGATTCCATTTGGTACAAAAAGGGTTAATTGACACAGTGTTAGTAGTAGTAAAGTCTATCGATATGACCTCGCATTATAAAGGAGCTGTTAATCGATTTGTTGTCAAATACCCATCAAGGCAACAGCGTTAAGTCTGTTATCTTGACCCATAATTTACGGAGTACAAAAATCTAGCTTACTAATCTTCTTGTACCTTGCATGCACCTGTTATGATAGAATATCTATATTTGTGAAATATTTCATATATTCCAAATCCCATTTTACTGTTTTGTTTTTGTGTTGTTGAACATGTATTTCTTTCATTTACATTTTTGTTTCATGCTGTTGCTGTTCCACGGGGAGGATTATTATTCTGTCATTTCATATCTCACACAAATTCACGTTAGCAATGCCATACCCGCATCATTGAAATTGCTTCGTGCGTTGATTGATAGTATAACTTGATTTCAATTGTGATTTATAGGATGCGGATTGGATTGCACTATAGTCGCCAAGTGAAAGTTAAAGGTATTGAACATCTAAACTTTTTTGAATTCCTTATAATAATGTCCCTTCTCTTAATGTCAGGTATAGAGCGTAATCCAGGCCCAGCGTTGGATCTTTCTACCAGTACCAATTCTGACGAAATATTTAACGAAAAAATTATACATGACAAATTTTCAATCGTTCATTATAATGTTCAGAGTATTTCAAACAAAATCAACTAAATCGAAGCCGAATTATGCAATTTTGATGTTATATGTTTAACCGAAACATGGCTAGACCAAAGAACCACGGACGATGATCTACATTTAGATGATTTTAAATTATTTCGACGCGACAGACCCGGTGATAATCACGGTGGAATCTGTGTCTATGTTAGAAGGAACATTTATTCTAAACGACGAACTGACCTCGAATTACATAATATTGAATGCGTTTGGGTTGAGGTCGCAGTTCACAACAGGAAACAATTGATTGGCACTTTCTATAGACCACCAAATTCCATTAATGCCGTTTTTTCAACCATTGAAGACTCTATAGGCCTAGCATTTGATACAAATATTCAAGACATTTTGATTACAGGTGACTTCAATCTCGACATTTTGAAACAAAATTCAAACAAAAAGATTGCAGATTTATGTCAGTATTTTGATTTAGAACAATTGATAACTGAACCAACACATTTTACGGAAACATCTTCCTCAATTATTGATATTTTTTAACTGCAAACAAAAATAACATACTCTTAAGTGGAGTAGGCGAACCATTTCTGGACCAGAATATCAGATACCACTGCCCTGTTTATTGTGTTATTAACTTTAATAAAATCAAAACTCCTGTTTATCAACGGAAAGTATATTTATACGATAGAGGGGATTATCAATCTTTTTCAACAGACTTGCGACAAACAGACTGGGATATTTTGAAAAGTGATGATATAGATGTATATTCTGAAAATATTTCAGATACAATAACAAATCTTACAAACAAACATATTCCCAATAAAATTATAAAAGTTAGACATTCGGACCCTGGCTGGCTCACAAACAACATAAAACGACTCATTAGAAAAAAGAAAAGGCTTTATAACAGATATAAAAAATCGCGAAACATAAATCACTTTGAAAATTACAAACGAATAAGAAACTCGGTCACAAGCGAGATACGTAAATCTAAAAACCGCGAAACGGAAAAGTTGTCTGAACGGTTAGAAAACACGAACACAGGCCCAAAAGACTGATGGAAAACACTTAAAGGTTTTATTAAATCAGATAAAACTTCTAGCTTGCCACCTTTAAACAGGGAAGGAATAACATATTCTGATGACTTATCGAAAGCAAATATCTTAAAAGAATTTTTTACGGAACAAACATTACTGGATGAGAGTCATGTAACTCTCCCCTTAACCAACAATATTCCGCCCTCTATATTGGACACGATTTCTGTCACGCCTGAGGAGGTTGAGTTAACTTTACAGTCCTTACAGACAGGTAAAGCTGCTGGACCTGATTTAATAAACAACCGCCTACTCAAGGAGCTTTCAAAACCTTTATCCCACCCTCTGTCGGCTCTTTTCAATTCCTCTCTTGTCAACGGGAAATGTCCCAAAATTTGGAAACAAGCAAACGTCTCCCCAATTCATAAGAAGGACGATCCATCAGATGTTTCAAACTACAGACCCATTTCTCTTCTTAGCACTGTTGGAAAGGTATTAGAGAAAATAGTTCATAAATATGTTTTTAATTTTTGTCACGAATATAATGTCATTACATCATTACAGTCTGGCTTTGTACCTGGTGACTCTACTGTAAATCAACTGATTGATATCTATAACACATTTTGTAAAGCTCTAGATGGAGGGAAGGAAGTACGAGCAGTCTTTTGTGATATAAGCAAAGCCTTTGACAGAGTCTGGCACAAAGGTATTCTTTTTAAGCTTAGGTCTATAGGAATTTCTGGGTCTCTCCTAAACTGGTTCACAGATTACCTGAAGGATAGGAAACAAAGAGTGGTTTTACCGGGTGCATCTTCCAACTGGACTCCTATCAAAGCTGGAGTTCCTCAAGGTTCTATACTCGGACCTCTTCTATTCATACTATACATTAACGACATTGTTGAAGATATAGATTCTACAATAAGGCTCTTTGCTGACGACACGAGCCTTTATATTATAGTTGAAGACCCCATCCTCGCTGCTGACCAACTAAACTCTGACCTGCTGAAAGTGCATCAATGGGCAACGAAATGGCTAGTGAAATTTAACCCTCTGAAATCCGAATCAGTTATTTTCTCTAGGAAACAGAACAAACCCTACCACCCCCCGTATTATTGGATCAAACTCCCATAAATGAAGTCCCCAGCCATAAGCACCTAGGCGTTTTTCTTTCTAATGACTGTACATGGCACGACCATCTTGAATATATAAAATCTAAAGCATGGAATAGAATTAACGTAATGCGGAAATTAAAATTTACACTCAACAGAAAGCCTCTTCAGACAATATACTTTTCCTTTATTAGGCCACTCCTGGAATATGCTGATGTTGTGTGGGATAATTGCACCGTGTATGAAGTGAATGAACTTGAAAAAATTCAGAATGAAGCTGCGCGAATTGTTACAGGTGCCACAAAACTTGTCTCTATTAATTCACTTTTACTCGAAACTGGTTGGGAAACTTTGTCGTCTCGCAGAACAAAACATAAACTTCAACTATTCTATAAGATGCAAAACGGCTTATCTCCTGATTATTTGGCCGTCTCGTTCCTCCTTCTGTCGGCAGAACATCATCCTATCAGTTGCGGGACGCAAATAATACACGAACAATACATGCAAGCACGCAGCATTATTATAACTCCTTTCTGCCTTGTGTGATTCGTGACTGGACGAATCTCCCAGAACATATACGTGATTCACCCAGCCTTAATGCCTTCAAATCAAAGATAAATGCCAACTTGAATGTGCCACCCAAATACTATTCTACAGGCAAAAGACTTGGTCAGGTTCACCATGCTAGGTTAAGAACAAAATGTAGTTCATTAAATGAACATCTGTTCTCCAAGAATATCACTGATAGTCCTACATGTACATGTGGATCAGTAGAAGACACTCCCCACTTCTTTTTCCAATGCGATCGCTTTGCAAACTCTAGACAGGAACTCTTAAATAAGGTATCTGAACTGTGCCAGCCGACTCTTAATGTACTACTTTTTGGCAATCCAGAACTATCCTTTGAACAAAATACGAGGCTTTTCTTAGCTGTGCAAGACTTCATAATAAGAACAAAGCGCTTTACTTCCTAAATCTTTTCATTCAGCTGTTTCCTTGAATACAGAATGGTCGATGATAACTTTTGTCGGCAGGCTCGGTCAAATGTCTCTTAAAATAGATTAATTATGATATGTAAGTCGAAAACATTACTTGGTGACTACATAAAATTCTTGATACTTGTGTTGAGATGACCACCCCTACTTTATTTGGTAAATACCCTTCTCCTCCCCGTGGAACCTCCAGCAGCATGGAATATAAATATAATTATATAAAATAACTTTGGTTTACTTTGTGATGCACACTGTTCCAGCACGTAACATAGTTTGATACTATGAAATATTTAGGCATAAATACCATTACCATATTTGTAATCCTTATCACAGAGAGTCATTACTGTTAATGTAGCAGGTCGACCGTGTGGCTCGGTAGCTCAGTCGGTAGAGTGTTCGCACGGTATGCGAAAGGCCCTGGGTTCGAGTCCCGGTCGAGTCATGTTCTTTTTCCAACCCTGTGACATTTGGTGGCCAGTGTGGGTCCAGCACCGCGTCTGAGAGCATGAAAGAGTATGAAAATAAGTCTCGCAGCCGGACTGGATAGGACTTAGAGATTCGGGACGAATCTCATGAGAGGAGATTCGGGACGAATCTAATTAAGCAGGGGGAAAATGTAGCAGGTCGACCGTGTGGCTCGGTAGCTCAGTCGGTAGAGTGTTCGCACGGTATGCGAAAGGCCCTGGGTTCGAGTCCCGGTCGAGTCATGTTCTTTTTCCAACCCTGTGACATTAAGTCATTATTTCAAGTCACAGGTAATTTGTCTTACCACTGTGTAATATGAGGGATACAGACACAATAAGTCAAATGACTTCCTTCTGAATCCCATTTGTATTGATATATTGTTTGTAATCTTTACATGTTATATATGTTATGATACAAATAAAATACAGTTTAAACCAAATAGACATGTAGTCGGAACAGTCTGGAATTCGTACTAACATCATATTCCGTGTCAAAATGTAACTGAAACCTGCCTTCCCTAAAAGCTGGAAAAGGCTCATCACGCTTGAAATTTGAACTCTCAACGGTCGTTGATTTACTATCATGGTATTACAGAACTGATAGACAGTTAGTCATTACGAAAACTCGCCAATACAAATGCATTGGAAGATTTTACCACCAATAAAGGAAACATTCCACGTAAAAAATCTGTTATTTTACTAAGTTGTGCTGAAAACATAGATTGCTTGGACTCGATAGAACCGCCTCAACGAGACGGTTCTATCGAGTACCCACAATCTATGTTTTTGAACACAAATAAGAAAAATAATGTTTACCCCCTGAAAACTCCAGTTTTACTATATAGGGGGTCAAAATTATATAGGCATGTTTTCGTGATGGCTGCAAATATGTATACACAATATATGTGTGGGGTGGGGTTGCAACGTTAGCGTATAACATTTTGAAACCACAATTTTCAACCCGTGTAACTTAGATATGAGACCACAAAGCGCTCGGCCGCCCCCAGTAGTCAGAGCTTCCGCTGTGCGACTAAAATCTGACTTTTCGTGGAAGATTACTCCCAGATACTTATATATTTCTACTGTTTCTAGAACAGCTATACTTCGTGTTACCAAATAGACACGATGTTGGAACAGTCTGGAATTCGTACTAACATCATATTCCGTGTCAAAATGTAACTGAAACCTGCCTTCCCTACAAGCTGGAAAAGACTCATCACGCTTGAAATTTGAACTCTCAACGGTCGTTGATTTACTATCATGGTAATACAGAACTGATATACAGTTAGTCGGCCGTAGTTATCACAACTTTTCAATTTGAAGATTACACCCTGATACTTATATATTTCTACTGTTTCTAGAACATTTATACTTCGTGTTACCAAATAGACATGTAGTCGGAACAGTCTGGAATTCGTACTAACATCATATTCCGTGTCAGCAAAATGTAACTGAAACCTGCCTTCCCTAAAATCTGGAAAAGGCTCATCACGCTTGAAATTTGAACTCTCAACGGTCGTTGATTTACTATCATGGTATTACAGAACTGATATACAGTTAGCCATTACGAAAACACGCCTATGCAAATGTATTGAAAGATTTTACCACAAAAAAAGGGAAACTTTCCTCGTAAAAAATCTGATATTTTACTTAGTTTTGCTGAAAACATAGATTGCGGGGACTCGATAGAACCGCCTCGACGAGGCGGTTCTATCGAGTACCCGCAATCTATGCTTTTGAGCACAAATAAGAAAAATAATGTTTACCCCTGAAAACCCCAGTTTTACTATATAGGGGATCAAAATTATACAGGCATGTTTTCGTGATGGCTGTAGTAAATATGTATGCACTATATATGTGTGGGGTTGGGTTGCAACGTTAGCGTATAACGTTTTGAAACCACAATTTTTCAACCCGTGTAACTTTGATATAAGACCACCAAGCGCTCGGCCACCCCAAGTAGTCAGAGCTTCCGTTGTGTTACTAAAATCTGGCTTTTCGTGGAAGATTACACCCAGATACTTACATATTTCTACTGTTTCTAGAACATTTATACTTCGTGTTACCAAATAGACATGTAGTCGGAACAGTCTGGAATTCGTACTAACATCGTATTCCGTAACAAAATGTAACTGAAACCTGCCTTCCCTAAAATTTGGAAAAGACTCATCACCGACGCTTGAAATTTGAACTCTCAACGGTCGTTGATTTACTATCATGGTATTACAGAACTGATATACAGTTAGTCATTACAAAAACACGCCAATAGAAATGTATTGGAAGATTTTACCGTCAAAAAAGGAAACTTTCCACGTAAAAAATCTGATATTTTACTTAGTTTTGCTGAAAACATAGATTGCGGGGACTCGATAGAACCGCCTCGACGAGGCGGTTCTATCGAGTACCCACAATCTATGTTTTTGAACACAAATAAGAAAAATAATGTTTACCCCTGAAAACCCCTGTTTTACTAAAAAGGGGGTCAAAATTATATAGGCATGTTTTCGTGATGGCTGTAGTAAATATGTATACACAATATATGTGTGGGGTGGGGTTGCAACGTTAGCGTATAACGTTTTGAAACCACAATTTTTCAACCCGTGTAAGTTTGATATAAGACCACCAAGCGCTCGGCCACCCGCAGTAGTCAGAGCTTCCGCTGTGCGACAAAAATCTGACTATTCGTGGAAGATTACACCCAGATACTTATATATTTCTACTGTTTCTAGAACAGCTATACTTCGTGTTACCAAATAGACACGATGTTTGAACAGTCTGGAATTCGTACTAACATCATATTCCGTGTCAAAATGTAACTGAAACCTGCCTTCCCTAAAATCTGGAAAAGATTCATCACGATTGAAATTTGAACTCTCAACGGTCGTTGATTTACTATCATGGTGTTACAGAACTGATATACAGTTAGTCGGCCGTAGTATTCACAACTTTTAGATTTGAAGATTACACCCCGATACTTATATATTTCTACTGTTTCTAGAACATTTATACTTCGTGTTACCAAATAGACATGTAGTCGGAACAGTCTGGAATTCGTACTAACATCGTATTCCGTGACAAAATGTAACTGAAACCTATCTTCCCTAAAATTTGGAAAAGGCTCATCACGCTTGAAATTTGAACTCTCAACGGTCGTTGATTTACTATCATGGTATTACAGAACTGATAGACAGTTAGTCGTTACGAAAACACGCCAATCAGAGTAATTGATAAGGGTCGTATCGTCGTAAATACGACTCTAAAATCGAGCAAATACGACTAGAAATGAAGAAACAGTCGTACCAAATACGACCGTCAAATTGGCGATACGCCAACGTCGTTCCATTGCAGTCGTATCGGCAATGGAAAAACAAAAACAAAAAATAAACGTGAGGCCTGACAAAAAGCAATCGAAATCGCGGTAATTTTCGCCGCATCATAGTCTTCAACAAAAACTGTTCCAATTTTCAAGAACGATTCGAAATTCATCCATTCATGAATGATGGCATTTGTTTTAATTACGCTGAAACCCTTCAACCTTACCTTTTGACATCATATATTGAGCTTATATTTAATCTGCCTCAAGTTATGACAACTATCAACATGATTAGGAAACCGATTATTGATGCGTGGTTACATAACGGTATTTATTATCTAAGGGAAAGCCGCCGCATTATTAACTTTATTAACAACGCCTGAAGCATGAACAGTAACTTTATGACAAGCGTGCATAAAAATACGATCCTGAATATTGTTAGGCAACACATTGACTTCGACGGAGTGTCATCTTCGAGAAAAAAAAATGGTTTGGACAGATCTACAGATTCACATTGTCATGCAGTTAGGAATTAAATATCAAAACAGATGCGCAGACGATTGAAAGTTAAGTTTGTGGAGAACCTGACAAAGTTTCTCCGGAAAAACGCAATAAAAAAAATCAAATGCATGGCTTTTGCTACTTGAGCCAAGGTTACTAAAATAGCTGAGTGGCGTATTCAGTGTCAGAGAGCTAACTGTGGTGACTCATTCTGCTGGTCACTGGTCAGTGTAGCTTGTGCTAACATTGTCGTCAATGCACATCTGAGATAGAACCACCGCTGCACCGCCGTGTTCCATATACATTTGACCAAAATTATATTTATTGAGTCACAATGGCAGGATTAACCTGTAATACTTGGGTACTCATATATCTAAATGTGAATCACAGGTGGTAAGGTCAGCATGCAGTGCATGCTTATTTACCGCTATCTCTCAAGTAGCCGATTAAATTAACACCCTAAGATGTCTCGCCGGCGTCTTTCAACATTAAGCAGAATGACTGGCAGTGCATCATAAAAGAACGCAAACAAAGCAACTGGGACGGACTGATTAGCTTTCACAGATGCGCTTGCTGATCTGAGTCTTCACTGGTCGCACGTTTTATTGTATTTTTGCTGGGCGCTGAATTTCTCGCCTTTTACCAATCGCATGCAGTTGCTACAATTAGTGGAGATTTTCCCTCGCCTTTGAATGTGTAGCACTTAAGGCCGCTGCAGACACAAAGCATGGGTTTGAAAACGTTTTGATGACAGTATGATCTGTGTGACAGCTGAAGACTCCGACCAGCCTGCACAGTCTGATCAAAACGAGCCTTCAATAGCGTCTGGGAAATTCCAAAGACACATGCGAAGAATACGACCACATTGGCTGGATTTACATTCTTTAGAAGAAAAAGTAATTTATCATTTTGCTGTCCGCCAGCTTATAAACATGAAAATGTATATCGGTATGTTACGATGATAGAATATGTGTTTAGCGTCTTTTACATATGGCCATTGCCGCGTCTGAAATTAATATAAGTGCACTTAGCAGCCAACCTGTGATGATAGATGAAGATACGACCCTAGTTTCGAATTTAGGAGTACCGATACTCTCAAAGAATCACAGGATACGCCTATGTCTTTGGTTGAAGGAGTAACAGTACTCCTCGGGCAAAAGCTTATCAATAACACTGCGCCAATACAAATGTATTGGAAGATTTTACCACCAAAAAAGGAAACTTTCCACGTAAAAAATCTGATATTTTACTTCGTTGTGCTGAAAACATAGATTGCGGGGACTTGATAGAACCGCCTCGACGAAGCGGGTCTATCGAGTACCCACAATCTATGCTTTTGAGCACAAATAAGAAATAAAAAAAGTTTACCCTGAAAACCCCAATATACTGTATAAAAGTGGGGTTGAATGGGACCAAAATTATATAGGCATCTTTTCGTGATGGCTGTAGTAAATATGTATACACATTTATGTGTGGGGTGGGGTTGCAACGTTAGCGTATACAGTTAGCTTGTAGTTTTAATAAATAAGTAAATAAATAAATAAATCTACATATACATATATTACTTTATTGCCATGAAGTGGCCGTTATTCGTTCATTAGGTATTCATTAAAGCAAAGTCAAAGTTTTATCATTTTTGCCGCGTTTTTCGCGATTACTTCTTTACATTTTTATTTTACATCAACACATCCAATAAGAAAGTTGTAGAGGACAAGCTCCGCCAACTTCTCAAATAAGTTTTCTTAGAAAAGCTGTAATCAGATGCAGATTTGTGCGATTTCAACTTTGTGCCCAGTTTTCTGTTAGTCCAGCCTTGATGGTTTGATTTGTCAATTTGTCGTCTGTTCCGTGCTTGATTGAGGAGAGTTATGATGAACATATATTAAGCCTTGACCTGCTGAGCCGGGATATGTCTGATCTTTCAAACAATGCGGATCCAGATCAGATGGCTTCTGAAGAAGGCAGCCGATCAGGAACTTCATTGTTTGCCATTCAATTTATGAATTTGTTGCAATGTTGCATCAAGTAATCTGACTGGTTGATAATCAGTAGTGGGTGTGGCATATATAGAGGATCTTACACGAGTGGTCATTTCATATGAAATTTATGAAACGAGCCTTCGGCGAGTTTCATAAATTTCATATGAAATGACCACGAGTGTAAGATTCTCTTTATCATATGACTACTTTAAATTGGATTTAATCACATTTTAATTTGACAAGTTTTCTACGAAAAATGCATTGTTGACATGGACGTCGTCATGACGTTACTTAATCCCGCAAAAGTGTTATTACACGTGTGGTCATACGATATTTATTACATGACGTTATCCACTGCTTATCAACGACGTCATATGATAATTAAATATTCAGCAGGTCAAGGGTTAAACTATCTTGCAGATTTATAATGTGTACATTCAAGAGTGAAACAAAAGTTCGTAATTACGGGTGTAGTATTTTGAACCCTTGACCTGCTGAATATTTAAAATGCCTGACCCACCACTGATTATCAACCAATCAGATTTCTTGATGCAAATCATTGCAACCACTTCATAAACTTAATGAACAACAATGGAGATCCTGATCAGATGGCTTCTTCAGAAGCCATCTGATCTGGATCTGCATTGTTCGAAAGTTCGAGATTATCCGGGCTCAGCAGAACAAGGGTTAATATTTAAACAATATAGATCAAAGGCATATGGTATGTATTTTCTCTACTATGCGTTTGCTGACTAAAACCAAATATTTCATGTGTTTTTTGTTGTTGTTGTTATTCCTTTTTTTATTCTTCACCCCAATGCTTTCAACAACGTCCCTTCGGGTGGACGTTTCATTGGCTGCACGGAATTTATCAATACATAGTTATCGTTTGGGTGAGAGTAATACTTTGACCAAATCACTCTGACCACTCTGACTTTGACCGTTCTGGGTGATTATATACCATTATCTGTCATGGTCAGACAGGTAAATGGTCAGAGTTTTACACCCCAGTTGGTCCAAGTTGGACTACTTGGACTGGTCAAAGTCAGAGTGGTCAGAGTGATTTGGTCAAAGTATTACACCTACCCAGAATGACACGGTGATTTTAGGACACACTTAGAAAATCAACCGACTTCAGTCGGTCGCTTTTTCTGCGGGTCGTGCAATATAAAATATATGTTATGTAGATCTATCCACCTTCAATCAAGACTCAGTATGTGCTCGACTGAGTTTAGAATTTAGCTTAAACACATGCCTATGTAATTCCAACCCCCTTAAACTCCTTTAATACAGTAAAAATGAGTGAGTGAGTGTTTCAGTTTTACGTCCCACCAACAGCTAAGGTCATACGGAGACGGGACCTCGGTTTAAAGACTCATCCGAAAGTCTGGAGAAGCCCGGGATCGAACCTGCGACCCCTGGTTTACAAGTCGAGTAGCGTAACCACTCGACCACGGAGGCTTCTAATACAGTAAAAATCGGGTTTACAGGGGTACACATGATTTTTCTGTTTAAAGACAAGGAGTGTTGATATTTGCTGATGTGGTACCCACAATCACTGTTATGAGAAAAAAAGAGGAAAATACTGTTTTTTTTTCTTCTTTCTATCTTTTAAAATTGGTTCAGTTTTCAATATCTTTCCATTTAACCCGTTTAGAACCAGAAACCCCCAAACGGATATTAGGCAAACAGTGCAGGCCCAGATCGGACGACACACAACGCGGCATCTGATCAGGGCCTATACTGTTTGCAAAAACAGTGTCATTTTCGAAATCAATTTTGAAGAAGACTCTGACACCCCTTAATTTTGGAATGGACTCCTGATATATATAATGAGGAATAATCCATTTGGTACAAAAGGGTTAATGAATAGCTTAAGAAATAAAAATAATGTACACCCCTTTAAGTTGGAGTTTAAGGGGTCAAAGTTATAAAGGCATGTTTTTGTGATGGGAAGAAATGTCTTCAAAATGTCATAAACAGTGTTGACAGGGATGTTAAACCTCAAATTAAGTTGTGCCACCAAAAAAAAATGTACTTGAGTTAGTTAACAGTATAAAATTTTGCAAAACTTTACAAAAACACATCCATGTGTCATTTTTACAATATAAAAATGGGGTTTAAGGGGATCAAAATTATGTAGGCATGTTTTTGTCATGTAATTGAAAATTGTTGTGCTGTATCATTTCGTTTTGCCACAAAACGTACCGTAGGGCGTTCATCGGATCGGGACGTTACTAGTGTAGCCCCCCCCCCCCCCCTCCCCCTGTGCAGGGAGAACCATCTCTTGTACAGGTTAAAGAGCCCTATCTTACATGATTACTGTGTAGGCTTTCATCCTGCAAACCTGGAGTGTATACAATGTACAATAGTTACGGGTTAGTTGCTGCAGTATAAATAGATACACATGGGCAGATACACATGGGAGCAATTTTGACCGATTACAGTATCAGAAGCCCAGAAATGGTGACTGACCTGTTTCGGTGACTGTTAGTTCCCTCGCATTATTTTTATGCCCCCGCATCGGATGATGCCGGGGCATAGAGTTTTTCGGTTTTCCGTACGTGCGTCCGTGGGTACGTGCGTACGGGTCTCCGAATGTACGTCCTTCTGTACGTACGTACGTAATCCTGTTAGTCTCAGCCGGGCTTCTCCAGACTTTCGGATGAGTCTTTAAATCGAGGTCCCGTCTCCGTATGACCGTAGCTGTTGGTGGGACGTAAAACTAAAACTCACTCACTCACTCACTGTTAGTCTCAGGTTAATGTTTTTGGTCAGGGTAGAACTTGAGCTCATATTTTTCAAACCATGCAATGGATGTGGTTTATATTTAGTATGATGATAGATATGGGTCCAAAGTTTAATCCAGCAATACCCCCACACCTACCCATGGTCTCAAGGTCAAGGTCACAGACTTAGAAATTTTTAATGTTTAAGACTCGGGTTAAGGTTTTTGGTCTGGGTACAACTTGAGCTCATTTTTTTCAAACCATGCAATGGATGTGGTTTATATTTAGTATGATGATAGATATGGGTCCAAAGTTTTATCCAGCAATACCCCACACCTACCCATGGTCTCAAGGTCAAGGTCACAGACTTAGAAATTTTTAATGTTTAACACTCAGGTTAAGGTATTTGTACCACATTGAACTTTAACTTTTATGATTCATTTGGTTCATATTTGGTTTAATGATAGATGCAGGTCCAAAGATTTATTCAGTAATACCCCCACCCATGCCTCTGACTCCAAGGGCAAGGTCGCAGACATAGAAATTTTCAAAATTAAGTATGTTAATAGCTTATATTTTCCAAACTCTATAATGGATTAGCATCACATTTGGTATGACAATAGTTGCAGGTCCAAAGTTTCATTGAGCCATACCCCCCCCCCCCCCCCCCCCCCCCCCCGCCTACACCCCTTAAGGAGGCCGACCTTAATTTCGGTTGCGCAACGTTCTGCGCATTGCCATCTATCGGCACTGTATTAAACGACATTCACTTTTTAAGTGGTATTTATATTTTCTTTTCGACCTCTAAAACGAAGTAAATTTTATACGATTGACTGTATTTTCCACCACACATGGATAAAATACGCCAACAGTTATCATTTCTTGTCACTGTCAAAGCAGACAAAGTGAAATCGAGTTCAGAAACGATCGAATGTGTCGGTCACAATTGAGCCAATAAGGCAGCTCATTTACAATAGCAGAACTGTTTACCTTTTTTATTCGTCTTTTTCTCGAAGATATCTTTTGCTCCTGAAGGCACCTTACCTGACATTGAAAAGCCCGTCCGAAAGTGTGTCATCTTTCCATAATGGCAGTTACAGTTAAATTTGTAAAGTGTATAGATCTAAAAATTAGATGAGAATCAGAATTGTTTACTGGTGACACGTCCTTAGTCAATCCCTCAATAGGACAACATGTTGAATGCCATACTATATCTCCTTTAAAGTACAATCCATTTGCTGTCCTGTTTGTTTACGCTTGCAACACACATTTAAATGATAGTTCTTTGGATATACGTTTACACACGGCTTGTGTGTAAACTTTTAGTTTGCTGTGACGTAATAATATTTATGACGTCATGATAAACAGCCGATGGATTGAATCAAAGTCCGCATGCTACTGATTTTTTTTTTTTTTTTTTTTTTTTTTTTTTTTTGCTGGCTGAGAACTGACAATTATGCCCGTAGAATGAATCATTCTGTCTGCATAGGCCTACTACTAAATTTTATTGTGGTCGAGAACTGCTGGCAGTCTCTATCTCTCTCTCTCCAGTAAGTCCCTTGGCTTTCTTTCTACTTATATACTGCGATCGGTCACATCTGACCAATACTCGCAGGGGCAGTTGTTCGAAACTAACGACCTCGTTAGTTAACGTATCGTTAAATCTTTGATCATTTGCAAATGCAAAAGCTGCTCACATGTTTTCAGCGAAAATACCAAAAGTTTAGATAGTGTACTTGCTAGAACACTTAACAATATGACCACTAACGAGCTCGTTAAGCTAACGATGCTTTGAACAACTGGCCCCTGGTATGCAGGATGAAAGCCTACACAGTAATCGTGTAATTACGGTAGGGGTCTTTAACCTGCACAGGACATAACTCTCCCTCCACACCCCCAGTTAACATCCCGATCCACAGGACGGTGCACTTTATGGCATTATCCCTGCAAATAATGCCAATGGAGTGTGTGTGTGTGTGTGTGTGTGTGTGTGTGTGTGTGTGTGTGTGTGTGTGTGTGTGAGAGAGAGAGAGAGAGAGAGAGAGAGAGAGAGAGAGAGCGAAAGAGATCTTGGTCAAAATACATCAAAATCTGGAACCGTAAAAGCTTCACGGTTAAAATCCTAAACGCATGGAATGAAACTAGAAATACAAATGATTTCTCTCTCTCTCTCTCTCTTTTTTTTTTTTTTTTTTTTTTTTTTTTTTGTTGTTGTTGTTGTTTCTAGCTTTATATGACTTTCAGGAATATTTCGCTAATTTCGAGCCAATCATTAAATAGAAGTTGGTGAACGAGGGTCCTTCAAAAAGTTTTGTCACTAATACTTTTCCCTAGTTTTATCGTAAGTATTTCTGATAACGCATCATTGCATTTGAATAGCCTTTCAAATAGCCACCGATAACAGTTTATTTCTAGCAAATTGCTTTTATATGACCAAGATTTGTCAAATTGAAATGCATGCAGTCAAATTCACGGGCCAATTTACGAGTTACATTATAAAATGGACAGAAAGACTGAAATTCGCAGCTAAATTAAATGCCGTGTAAGGCTTGACACAGGTTGATGAATTGTGTGGCAAAAATGAATCTCTTGTAAATTCAAGGCGCACAGTTTATCTGTGGGTCAAAGATTTTAAAGCTGGTAAATAATCCACCAAAGATGATGCCTGTGTTGGTAGGCCAAAGACCTCCATCACCAAGGCAACCATCGCTCCTGTAAAAGCAGCGGTCAAAGAAGATGCGCGGCTGTCAGTGAAAGAGATATCTTAATGCACTAGCTTAGCAGAAGGCGGTGTACAAACCATTCTGACAAAGTACTGGGCTTGAGAAAGATTTGCGCTAGGTTGGTGCCCCATTTCCTCACTGAAGAGCGAAATTGTATTATGTTGGTGTTTCTTTCCCTTTGGTGTCTTGAATGGGAGGTGTTAGGTAACTTTATCGATACCTATTCATTGCCTTTACTTCTGTTTGGCAAATCATATGTAGATGCATGCCCTATCTGAGTGACACCTTTGTTTTAGTATACAATTAACTTAAAAAAAGAGAGATTTTGGCCAAAAAAAAAAAAAGATATGTTGCATGAAAAGCTTACTCTTATAACGACCCCCATTGCGTATGAACGATCTACTATTTTTATTTGATAGGGCTTTTCAAATAATATTTAGATATAATACTTTTCTTAGTGATCATATCATTTATATAGCAGAAAGTCCTATAATAATTTGAAAAAAAATAAGTGTTTATATGTTCATATTTTTCAGCTTATGTTTACTTTTGGAACGACCCACATTATCTTATTGGAAATCTGTCAACCTGTTTTCATTTCATAGTTTTGCGGATAACATATAGATACATCACCTATCATGTCTTTGCTCAGAAGCAGTTATAATTTTTGTGATGTTTTCAAAATAAGTTTTGCCTGTTATGACAACTTTTGAAACGACCCTTTTTGCTTGAAATAACACTACAACCGAATTCTTTCATCATATTGCGGCAGATAATAAGCATAAATATCATCTTTTTGCGTGGAGTTATAATTTCTAGCAAAACAGTTATTTTTATGTTAGCGATCTTCACGAAAAAAGGTATTTTGCCTGTAATTTTTGCTTTTGAAACGGCCCTCATTCTCTTATAAGGCCGGTGACCCCCCATTTTTATTTCATGTTTTTGAAAGCCATATGAATATACTTAATTTAATTTAGTAAGTCCAAAATCTCTAGGGCAGAAGTCACTTTATTTTTCGCATGTGTGTCAAATTTTAGCGATTTCCCATTACAATCAATGCAAAATATGTGTAAAATGGCGTTACTTTTGGATTGACCCCCATTCTTTCCCAGTCTCGGTGACATGATATTTTTATTACTTTAATCTAAAGTTAAGTCTTTGCTGGATATTTTGTTATAATATAAGGAAATTCTCTAGGGCAGGTATCTCAGAAAAAAATTAAGGTCGGCCTCCTTAACTGAAGGTCAAGGTCACAGACATAGAATTTTTTTTATATTATATTTTTGGAGAGCTCATATTTCTTGAACCATATGATGGATTTGCTACATATTTGGAATGATGATAGATACATGTCAGAAGTTTCATTCAGCCATAACCCCGCCCCTGCTGCATGACCTTAAGGTGATGGGGGGGGGGGGGTGAGGTAGGTCCCTGGGCGGGGGCATTTGTGTTGTATTGACACATTTCTAGTTTAAATAAAGAGTTCCATGAAGTCATCACAGCAGGTCATTTCGAGTATAATTAAAGTCCTGTCACTTCTGTCAACAATATTGAAAATTTCAATGACACCAGAACTGAATCCATTTAAATTTCCTTGAATCATTTTATTGTTTTTCCTAATGCCTCGGTTTAAAAACCCAACCAAAAGTCTGGAGAAGCCCGGGCTGTATAGCAGAATGACATATGCTAACAAAAAATAGAGTAGAACCCTCTTCAGAGGTCCTCATTTGGAAAAAAAAAGTAAAAAGATAAACAAAAGGTCATGAAAGTTGTCTCCCCTGTTAAATGATGACATTCATTATTGGTTTCCAGTGTAATTTTTAATTTGTAAAATTGATCAGCCTTAACCCAATTTTGTACCGAATGGAATCTTCCTCTTAATATATAGAAGGAGTCCATTTCAAAATTTAGGGGAGTCAGGTTGTGCTTTCTTAAAAATCTATTTGGAAACTGGCTGAACGTTTTGCAAACAGTGTAGGCCCCGGCGTCTGATCTGGGCCTGCACCGTTTGCCAATAACACGTTTTGGGGTATCTAGTACTAAATGGGTTAAGGCAGTCAAGTATCTTTTGTTCACAGTAGTGACTGCTCAAAATACATAAATCAAACGTGACTTCATTTAAAATACATACAAGTACATGTACATGTAGTAAAATATCTTGCTCAGTCTTCCACCTCCCCATCATGAGCAGGGGACAATGGAAGGTATATATTCGGCTAATGTAAGTTATAGAAAATCATTCAGTTTGCATTGCTGCATTTTATTGGAAAAGGCATTGTATAATATTTTGTATGTATTCATGTACAATTTCATAATGGTGCCGATTATCCCCAAGAACAGGTAGAGTATTTTTTCCAGTTTTGCAAGAGTAATACATGTAATACTTGGGAGTTGTTAGTCTTACTATACTAGCAACTGACAATAAACAACTATGTGTGTTGCATTAAGCGAGCTTTAATGAGCTAGGCACCGGATTTCGGAGTAATGCATACTGCATATGCATGTATATGAAAATTCATATTACATATTACATATTACATATTCATATACATATACGACGCTTATAAAGAATTCCAAATTCATGCACCTAAATCCTATAAAGAATAGCGTATGCAAGATCAATACTAACTATAAAGTTAAAATTGATAATGCACTAAGCCTTCACTAAATAATGAATGTTGCCAAATATTGCATAGGCGGAATTCATAGAAATAAAATATCTTATTTTCTAATATGAAAACTAGACGTGTCCGCACGCCGTGAGAAACTCGCTAGGACTGACGACTAACATTTACAAAGCGCTAGGCTTCCCAAACCAGGAACATGCCAATTTTTTCATTGGCTAATACTGACCACACCACATACCTTGACCACCCGAGTGTTACAACACAAATTGTCGTTTATCGTAACGTATAAGACAACAATTTTCCGCTATTCTTCGAAACGCGGAAAATTTATAGTCTTACTATACTAGCAACTGACAATAAACAACTATGTGTGTTGCATTAAGCGAGCTTTAATGAGCTAGGGTTACAAATCACGCGAACAGGAAAATTAAATTTCACTTTCGAATTTATAAACCCAAAACTTTAGACACTTTGATTCTACTAGCCAAAGAATCTTCAATATACCCATCCTTACTTGCGTCAGTCTTCCAACGCCCATGCCTTTTTAAACATCTATCACTGATTCCAGACTTTGCCGCTGCAGTTGCTCCCCCTGCCCTTAAAGAATGTAAGCCTAAATTTGAAGAAGGGTCAACTCTTCGCAACTTTGACAACATGCACTCTTTTGCCCTTGTGTAACTTAGAGGTTTGTTTTTATGTATTAGGTTGCATTTATCACCTGACCTATATAAAGGTTTAAACAAAAAATGATCAGAAGAAAGATCAATCTTTGCTAAACCTATGTACCTTTTCAACATCATGTAAGGACATGCAATACTATCACCTTTAGCTATTAGAACGTCCTCGCCTTTCCTATACTTATCTGTTTTACTCGAGTCTATATGGATACTCAAATAAGAGTCAAATAGCTTTATGTTGCTGCATTTTATCTTGCTAATTTCGTCATAACGCAAGAACCCTGAGAATCCGACCAGTATCATGCACAAGTCTCTAATATCAACAATGTTCTCACTTCCCTCGTATAACGAACAAAGCTCCTTCAGCGTATCTGGTGTAATAATATCCTTTTTTGTTACCTTTTTTGAACGCAGTCTCTTAGCTGACTCTAATATATTCACTATAAACCCATTGCTTGTAGGATCCGATTTTCCACATAAGCTGTGCGCCCATTTTATACTATAAACACAAGCCGAAATCACAGAATACGAATTCTGCAAATCCATTAATTTTGTTAAATAAATTGCAACATGAATTGGTTGCGCTGGCATTGATATGTAATGATTTTCATCACAAAATCGCTTCCACTTCTGATAATATAAATAATATTTTCTAACAGTACCGTCACTTTTAGAGCTAACCAAATATTTACACATAGAATCTGCCACGCTAGCTTCGCATCCCTCCGAATCCAAAGCCTCCTTGACACATCTCTTTAAACCAATACCTGAAAATCAAAATAAACGAATCAAACAATCATCTAAACCTGATCTTTAATGCCAGCATTCTAAACTTCAGGTCTTTTCCAAAAATGCCATTGTTTCCTTTTCCTCTCTTGACTGGATTCTGTAAAGGAATAACATCTGTCAAAAAATTGAAAAATTGCCCATTTTTGTCAAACAACTTTGCCCAAAAAGGAGCAGATTTCCATTCCGGAATAACCAGCGTGCCAACTGCTTCCTCGCTCTGTAATTTATTTAAACATAAACAAATTAAGTTCGGAGGTGGCACCATCCAATTGCACTCACCAGACCAGTGTTGATCGAAAGCGTTCACAGCCTCTGTACCAGGAACCCACCACCTGGAATTGAACCTAACCAATTTGTTATTATAATTTGAAGAGAATCTGTCGACAGTGTGTGGCCCCCATTTTCTATCCAAATACTGAAAAATAAAATCTACAATTTCCCAATCATCGCAATCAACACACCTACTAAGATAATCTGCCTTCTGGTTTTCATTTCTCGGAATCCATTCTGGAATAAGAGTTATTTCCCTTTCCTTGCAAATATCATAAACATTCATAGCAATTTCTTGCAGCTCTTTCTTTCTGCTTCCACCACTCAGTATGCTTTTTACGTTCTTATTGTCAGAGTATACTTTTAACTTCTTATCTTCGAAAGAGTCTAAATTTCCTACTAACATTCTTCTAACCGTTTCAGCTTCTCTCCAAGTGGAGCTTTTAGCAGCCTCGGCTTCAGACCAGGAACCTATTACCTCATTATTCTTTATCGTTACCCCCGAACCGGTGTAAATCTTCGCTTCAGAACAATCTGTATAGCCAACACAAGTGGCACTCTTAGCAACACTGCTTTTACCGCTACACTGGGCATGATGGGTTGTTTTCCCTTGAACAGAGCCCCTACCATCAAAAATGGTTTTGTCAGATATATCAGACATGCACTTCATGTTTGTTAACAGTGTATCCACCACAGGTACAACGTAATAACCTCCATAACCCACTGAACTAGCATCACAATATATTTCAATTTCGCCTTCGATGTTTTCAGCGATATCCCTGCCATTTTTGTTCATTATTCTGGCATTATCCTTCCAAAAATGCAACTCCTCAATTGCTTCTTGTGTAATGAAAACTGGAGCTTCCCAACTAGCTCTCGACAGAATGCATCCATACAGAGCCCTCGTGCGCAGGCTTACAATTTTACCCATAACGGTTTGCATTGAAATAATCTGACCCACAACAGAGGCAACAAATTTCACCCTCATCAATTTACCGGCACTTACCTTAAGCTGGAATAAAAAAGACTCAATTGCAGCCTCTAGCTTCTGTATTCTGTCTTCAGTGACAAAAACTTTGCTAACAGCCATATCTAAAACAAAACCTAACCATTTCATACGTAAAACGGGTGCCCAGTGGCATTTCTCCGCTGCCAGCAAAAACCCAAATTCTGTTAAGCTTCGCTGTATATAGACACTGAGCTGTAATGCTCTGTCCAAATTCAAATGCCCGCCAATACCATCATCTAAAAACATAACTACCTTATGTCCCTGAGATCTCCAGTGTGCGACTAGTACCCTCATTACTTTGGTAAAAATATAACCTGCTGTAGCTAAACCAAAAGCTAAAACATTAAAAACATAATATTTTACTCCACCATCTCCGAGCTGTTCCACAGAAAAACCTAGATATGTACGCATTTCCTCTTTTATCAAGACATGATGATAAGCGCTTTTCAAATCATAGGAAAACAGGTATGACCCTTTTTCAAACAGTTGCAAAGCAATCTTAATATCTTCATACTTGAATTTATATTGCACCAAAAACTGATTGATGTATCTGCAATCTAAAACCAGTCTTTCTTTACCATTTTTCCCAAAAGCCACTGTTAGGGGATTGATGACCTTTGGTTTTTCCGGACATTCTGTGATACAGCCCTTCTGCAACAATTTTGAAACTTCATGTCTCACAAAATTCATATTATCTTTGGCAGACTTATTATTTTTCATACATTTATCTCCACGGAATACTGTACCCCTCAGTTATGACTCTCAAAATATACTCATTAGCACCAGCCTGTCTCCACTTTTCTCGAGCCCCCTTTAATCTACCAACTGGAGACTCAACTGCCCTTTCTGATTTAGCCTCTATGCACGGCGGACATGTTTCATCGTTTAAGGGATCAATTTTTATAAAACACGGTGCTTCGCATGCCTTATTTTCCTTTTCAGTCATTGACAAATTGTTTAAAACAAAACAATGGCTACTTAACTTATTGTTCGTGGAATTAATTCCCTTTGCCATCTCGCAGTCGTTTTTCCAATGACCCGGTTTGTGGCACAGGAAGCATAGTCCCGGTTTCTTTGACCCCGTCCCATATCCATCCGTTGACGTTACTGTTGCAGTAGCCGGCCTATAAGGATTGAATCTACGCCTTGTTTTCTTAACCTTCTCTGCCTTTGCTTTCCTATTAGCCCTCGACTCCGCCCTGTACAAGCGACGCTCATCCTCTGAATCGTCCGCCAGTGGATTCGTATCGTATTCTTTGACCACTTTCCATCCCATGTCCGCCTCATCAGCAATTCTGATTAATTTTTGTCGGTGGTTGAGCAAGTCTTTACCTTAAATATAAACATGGAATTTTATATTAAATCACAGCCCATACTTGACCCTAATGGCCTTCCATACATTTATTTACTTTATTGACAGAATGAAATAACCCCTGTGCTAAATTTAGCATCACGCTCATTAAAATAGTGGATTAAATATTTATAGCCGCTACCTATTTTGACAGTGGAACTTGTTAACAATACGGAACCGGCGATGAATTACTCAAGCAAAATGCAAATATGCGAATTATCACTCGGTATGTGTTTTTTTGAGCTCTTACGGCCCCACCAACAGCTAGCGTCAAAAGGAGACATATCCCTCAAGGTCAGTACATTTTAAATAACATTTTCATATATACTTTCAAAAATCATGATTCTAGATAAATAAAAGTTCACCTTCAGAAATTTTTTCCTTCGCTGCAATACTAGCAGTATCCCCAGCCGTGTCCAAATGGGCCTCCGCATCCTGCATTTTGTCCAGAACTTTAACGTTAAATTTATACTGATCTTCGCAGCTCTTTCTTTTGAATGAATAACCGTCATTACTCAGAATGTTATTCTTAATTTTTGACAATTGACTGTCTGCTAAGTTTTTCTGATTTTCACTTATCTTATCGTGGAAAGACTCCAGTTTTGATGAAACCAGCTGTTCAAAATTCTCAAGTAGAGTGCACTGAACCTGACTGACCGCCCTGGCCACATTCGCCTCTATCAAACCCCGCGTCTCCGAATCCAAAGACATGGTGCCTAACTCAAACTAGACGTGTCCGCACGCCGTGAGAAACTCGCTAGGACTGACGACTAACATTTACAAAGCGCTAGGCTTCCCAAACCAGGAACATGCCAATTTTTTCATTGGCTAATACTGACCACACCACATACCTTGACCACCCGAGTGTTACAACACAAATTGTCGTTTATCGTAACGTATAAGACAACAATTTTCCGCTATTCTTCGAAACGCGGAAAATTTATATTCTATCAATAGCAAATCTGTTTTCATTATTGCAATCCATGGAGGCCAGTTGTTGATCTGTTCTTGCTTATTTGATTTGATCGCAAGTTGTTTTTTTTTCCATCATATTACAAACCCTTATGTGAGATAATGCTATCCTCTGTGTCTACAATAATGACAATCTTCTGTAATTGAGATAATTGTATATATGCTTCAAACATTGTGCTATCAGAATTTAGCCTTATACATAGTGTAGGAAAATGCTAATTATTCAGCAGTCCTTTAGATTTAGTCTTTCCATTTTAATTCCACCACTGGAACATTAAGTACTGTTAATTCTGAATGCACCAAAATGAAGCGTCTATATCATAAAAGGGGAGAAAAAATTGACCACCCCAAATAGTGGTGTGAAATTGGAAAATGGCAATATCTGCCTATATACTGCATAAGAATTCGAAAAGCCTAAAGGCATCCTAGAAAGATTTATACTAGCAGGTTTTTAATTGCTTCATTCATCAGCCTGTTTATGAAGGAGACATAAAAAGTCGAAGAAACAGTATTTTCATTTCATGGCAAGATGTATCAGAATTTTGAGTGAAGGCAAACAATACAGATTTTATGAAAATATCACATATTCACCCTATGCTGTAGCATAGTTCTGATTTCTTGCTTAGCCCTTAAAATCTAGTCTTACAATTAATTTTATTATTTTATTATTACAATCATAATGGGCAGTTGCCTACTGTTGATGTTGAAGGCATCAAAAACATTCTTCTATATTATAGAGTGACACTACAAATATTGACAAACCCTTAAAATCATGCCTTTACCACATATTCAAATAACCTTGGCATTCAAAATGGTTTGCTTCCGGCAGGTTCATTTTTATTTGATAAATCAGCTTATTGCCAAAGGTGCCTAAAGAAACTGGGTGAACTAGCATTTCTGCCCATGGGACAGTTTCTCAGAATTTTAAGTAAGCCAAAGCAATGGTTTTATGAAAATGTAAGAATTTAGCCATATACATGGTGTAGCATAATGCTGGTTTCTTGCTACACTTTTAGATTTGGACTTTCAATTGCAGTTGAATTGTTGAACAACTGCCTTCTGTTAATGCTGAAGACAACAAAGCATTCTTTTACATTACAGAAGGGCAGAATAATTTTTTGATCAACCCTTGAAATGGTGCATAAGTTAAAAAAATGGTTACTCAAATAATCTTCACATAAAAAATGATTGATACTAGCAGGTTCTTATTCATTTGATTAATCACCTCATAGCCAAAGGTGTCCAAAACTATGTATGTACAAGCTAATTCTGCCCATGAGGTGATTTGACAGAAATTTCAATAAGGCCAAAGCAATGATTTTATGGAAATGTCGGAATTTAGTCCTATACATGGTGTAGCATAATTCTTATTTCTTGCTAGCCTTTTAGATTTGGTCTTTCAATTGCAGTTCAATCATTGGACAACTGCCTTCTGTTAATTGTGAACACAACAAAGTCATGCTATTACATTACAAAAAGGTTGAATAATTTTTTTACCAACCCTTGAAATGGTGCATAAGTTGAAAAAATAGTTATTTGCCTATACTGCATACTCGAATAATCTTCACATTCAAAAAGTTTTGCTACTAGCAGGTTCTTATTTATTTGATTAATCAGCTTATCGCAAAAGGTGCCTAAAAAACAGATGAACTAGCATCTTCTGCCCATGGACGATTTGACAGAATTTTGAGCAAGGTCAAAGCAATGGTTTTATGAAAATGTCAGAATTTAGCCATATGCATGGTGTAGCATAATTCTGATTTCATGCTACCCTTTTAGATTTGGTCTTTAAATTGCAGTTCAGTTGTGTACAACTGCCTTCTGTTAATGCTAAAGGCAACAAAGCCATGTTATTACATTACAGAGGGGCAGAATAATTTTTGACCAACCCTTGAAATGGTGCGTAAGTTGAAATAAAATGGCTATTTGCCTTTACCTTATAATCAAATAATCTTCACATTAAAAATGTTTGATACTAGCAGGTTCTTATTCATTTGATTAAATCACCTCATAGTCAAAATTGTCTGAAAATATGTATGTACAAGCAAATTCTGCCCATGAGGTGATTTGAATGAAATTTCAGTAAGGCCAAAAGCAATGATTTTATGAAAATGTCAGAATTTAGCCCTATACATGGTGTAGCATAATTCTTGTTTCTTTCTAGCCTTTTAGATTGTATCTTTCAATTGCACGACCCGCAGAAAAAGCGACCGACTGAAGTCGGTTGATTTCTAAGAGTGCCCTAAAATCACCGTGTCATTCTGTCAGTCTGTCTGTCCGTCCGTAACCCGTTTGTGAAAATTGGTGATAGTGACTTAACCGCTTGGAATATTTAAACAATTTTTTGCATACTGATAGATATCAATGAGATCTAACCAATGAACTTGCGAAATATTACATTCCATTTAGTATAGCCTCGCCGAGGCGAAAAATGCGAAATTTTCTAACTGCTTCTTCTCGGAAACCGTTGGGCCGATTGAAGTCAAATTTCATATGGAGCCTCTATGGGACTGGGGAAACCAAAAATTGCTCATGGGGTCCAGGTCACATGACCAAAATGGCCGCCAAGCCATATATGGTAAAAACCCTTTAAAAATAGTCTTCTGCAGAACCACTGGGCAGATTTTCACGAAACTTGATAAATAGCATCTGGGACGTAGGCCCATCATAAATTGCTAAAATGGTGACCCTGGGTTGACCTTGACCTTCTTTGTGCTTAGGTCAAACTTTGACACATATGCTTTTGTATTGGAAAAGTGGGAATGCATTTTATACGATTCAGAATACAGTACTAAAGTATAAAATATATTTTTGCTCCTTACGATAAGGCGCATTTATTGGGGGAACCGTTTTAGGTCCAGGTCACATGACCAAAATGGCCGCCATACCCATATATGGTAACACTCATAAAGCTAAAAGCATCCGGCGGGTCGTGCACTTCAGCTGAAGCACTGGTTGCAGTTCAATCATTGAACAACTGCCTTCTGTTGATGTTGAACACAGCAAATTGATGCTATTACATTACAAAAAGGTGGAATAAATTTTTGACCAACCCTTGAAATTGTGCATAAATTGAAAAAATGGTTATTTGCCTATACCTCATACTCAAATAGAAGGTTTGATACTAGCAGGTTCTTATTTATTTGATGAAAACACCTTTTAGCAAAGGTGTCTGAAAAATGTATGGACCAGCATAATCTGCTCATGGGACATTTGACAGAATTTTGAGTACCGGTAAGACTAAAACAATGATTTTTTGATAATGTCAAAATTTAGCCCTATAAACTGCGCATCATTATTTTGATTTCTTGCTTGCCTTTTATATTTGGTCATTCACTTGTAGTTCAGTCATTGGACAACTGCCTACTGTTAATGCTGATAAGACAACAAAGTTGACATTCTATATACATGTATTATATAAGAGCGGAAAATATTTTTGACCTACCCTTGTTATGGTGCAAAGTTGAAAAATTAGCTATATGCCTATACCTCATCATACTCAAATAACCTTAACATTCAAATAGGATTGCTAATAGCTGGTTCTTATTTTGATAAATAAGCTTATAATATAGCCAAAGGTGCCTGAAAACAGGCTGCACTGCTATCTTCTATTCGTGGGAAGATCTGAATTTTGACACAAAGTGGAAATGTTGCTTTCACTGTAAAATCACAACCAATTCTGAATGACAGGGGCATTGAAATCCCAAATTTGATTTAGAAAGTTATATGGTGGTGTTAGTGTTTGTTTGATTTGAGGTTTAGCGTCCCCATCAGCACTTTAAATGTGATTTTGGAGATGTTGCTTCCAATTTTGTGGGACTTTTACCCGACATTGAGATGAAATGACATCTCAAGCCCTGCTGCCCAATGAAACCAATAGGGTTTATAAGCATGTACGGGCTGACTTGCACCACACTGCCTGAGCAGGCTTATATCCTCTAAGCGGTTTACCAGAACTCCTGTGCGGATTGGTTTCAGCGCAGTGGGGAAGCATCATGCAGCCCATCTATTTCTTCAAGCCCTAATGGTCAGGGGCTAAGGTGGTGTTTGTGACAGTCATGTTTGTTAAAATCTACTATTTCAGTAATCTGACATGGAACTTCATTAGGGCTCTATTTTGAAATTTTACTGCATGTCTTAATGGCATTATTAACTGGGCAAAATAGCCATCGTTAATTTGCAACCATCAGAAAAACCTATATAAATTTGACCTATTTGTCCAGACGTCATTATTTTAACCTTGTGTGTTCAACGGCCAAGTTCAAGTTGCTTAAACTGCACGTAATACTCCCAAAAGGTTGCTGCAGTATTATATAAATATCACATTTCTGAGAGGGTGATAGTAAGAATGTTCACCCTGAGGAAATGATTATCGACCGAGGCGAAGCCGAGGTCGATAATCATTTCCGAAGGGTGAACATTCTTACTATCACCCTCTCAGAATTCGC
The DNA here is from genome assembly GCA_963580285.1 of Lucinisca nassula. Taxonomy (NCBI): domain Eukaryota; kingdom Metazoa; phylum Mollusca; class Bivalvia; order Lucinida; family Lucinidae; genus Lucinisca; species Lucinisca nassula. Next base: position 138,595,077 of record OY757010.1, on the reverse strand, counting down.
CTCGGTCGATAATCATTTCCTCAGGGTGAACATTCTTACTATCACCCTCTCAGAAATGTGATATTTATTTTATTATACCGAACTTTTTATCACCCTGATGTATGAAATCATGAATATCTTGAGGTATTAAAAAATTGAACCGTACGCGCATCATTTTTGCGCATGTGATAGTTTAATATCGCATGGGATAGTAATTGAACCGTACGCGCATCATTTTTGCGCATGTGATAGTTTAATATCGCATGGGATAGTATACAACTATTTCATACCTTTTTGGGCGACAGTCAAAACTATCAGCCCCGAGGTGCTCCACAGCACCGAGGGGGTGATAGTATACAACTATTTCATACCTTTTTGGGCGACAGTCAAAACTATCAGCCCCGAGGTGCTGTGGAGCACCTGATGAACTATCGCGCGAGGCCGAAGGCCGAGGGCGATAGTTCATCAGGTGCTCCACAGCACCGAGGGGCTGATAGTTTTGACTGTCGCCCAAAAAGGTATGAAATAGTTGTTTTATTACCCAACTCGTATAAAGAGTTATTTTGATCACAATAAGCAATTACTACTTGTCAAGTTGAAACAAAATATATGCATTGGTCAAAGCTATATTTAATTTGAACCAACTGTTGCTAGGTGATCACGTGACCATGAGATAGTTAAAACTATCTGCACCGGGCAATAGTTCAGTGCTCCGTGTGATAGTTCTCTGAAAACCGGTTCAATCCGATTTCATGCGAAAAGGTGTTAGATAGTCGAAAATGCTTAATAACTTCTTATATAGTAGGTTGGGTAATAATATATAAATATCACATTTCTGAGAGGGTGATAGTAAGAATGTTCACCCTGAGGAAATGATTATCGACCGAGGTGAAGCCGAGGTCGATAATCATTTCCGAAGGGTGAACATTCTTACTATCACCCTCTCAGAAATGTGATATTTATTTTATTATACCGAACTTATTATCACCCTGATGTATGAAATCATGAATATCTTGAGGTATTAAAAAATTGAACCGTACGCGCATCATTTTTGCGCATGTGATAGTTTAATATCGCATGGGATAGTAATTGAACCGTACGCGCATCATTTTTGCGCATGTGATAGTTTAATATCGCATGGGATAGTAAAAATTATCACCCTCTGGTCTATGAGCGTTTTGTATGGTAAAATCGCGTGAGGTATAATAATAAAAATTATCACCCTCTGGTCTATGAGCGTTTTGTATGGTAAAATCGCGTGAGGTATAATAAATGAAGATAGCTTACAATATGTCATTCTTGATATTTGCATCATGAAAACAGGCATATATATTTTTTAGTTTTTACCCCCTGGAACCCCAATTTTATATAGTAAATCTGGGTTACATGGGTGACCTTAGTTTTCTTATTTCTGCTCTAAATTATAGGTTGTGGGTACTCATTAGAACCGCCTCAATGAGGTGGTTCTAACGGTTACCCACAGTCTCCGCCTCAATGAGGCGGTTCTAACGAGTACCCACAGTCTCTATTTTGAGCAGAAATAAGGTAAAAATCTCATTTTTTCATCGCAAAAATTTCGGGTTTTTTTTCAGCGGTAAAGTTTACCATGTATTTGTATAGGCGTGTTTTAGTAATGGACATAACATTTTATCAAAAGCCTGGAGGGTTGGTGATCAATATTTACTATTATCAGGTAAAATTATCAATATAGTACATGAAATTCATTTTTAACATGTTCATCTGCAAAATACCCCCAATTATAAAGTGCTTTTTGGTATTTCTATGTGCTTTCCTGTATTTTGGTTGCATTCCAGTAGTTTGGTACTTTTGGGTATTTCTATCTACCCTGTTTTACTTACACAGGTGATGGTTCTCCCTGCACAAGGGGTGGGGGCACCAGTTAACATCCCGATCAGAAGAACGGTGCGTTTTGTGGCATTCATCCTTGAGATTTTATTGCCACTTCCAGGAATCAAACAAGGGGCCTCTAGCATCATAGGCAAGTGCACTAACCATTGAGCTACCATGCTTCTTATTTACCATTCTCCTACAGAATACTGGAATAGAATGTCTTTCTTTCTTTCTACTGATACTGCGATCTGTCACATTTGACCATTACTCGCAAGTGTACATTACATACACTCCATTACATACACTCCAAAGCCTACACTGTAATCATGTAATTACGGTAGGGCTCTTTTACCGGCACGGGGGATGGTTCTTCCTGCACAGGGGGCACCGAAATTTTATTGCCACTGCCGGGGATCGAACCTGGGTCCTCTAGCTTCAGAGGCAAGTGCACTTACCATTGAGCTATCAATAGTTCACACTTAATCAGTGCCATAATTAGTCTTAAGCTTCCTTTGGTTTGCTGTCATTGTAAAGACCTGTTGGCAAGCCTACTTGTTTAGGTGTTTAATACATTTGTAATATCAGATGTTGCCTCTGATGCTAGAGGGCCCCGGTTCGATCCCCGGAGGCGGTGATTATTTTGGTGTCCAAACATGCTTCATTGGCATCATTTGCAGGGATGAATGCCAAAAAGTGCACCGTCCTTCGGATCGGGACGTTAACTGGAGGCCCCCTGTGCAGGAAGAGTCATCTCCTGTGCAGGTTAAAGACCCCTACCGTAATTACATGACTACTGTGTAAGCTTTCAACCCTGCAACCTGGAGTGTATGTAATGTACACCTGCGAGTCATGGTCAAATGTGACCGATCGCAGAAAGGAAAGAAAAATTGTTGTTGTTGTAATAGTGGTCTTCCACAGGGGTGGAGTCTGACAGCAGGTGCTTCTCAATGTTGTCAGTTTTTGGATAGGAAATTATGGAACAGTATTAAGGTAAAAACTCAATTATGCAATGTGCAATTACAATATGAATTGTTGAAACCGCACTTTCCATATCTTACTACTTTATTCGAATATGCAACATGCACATTCTAATTTGAGACCTTTATATTTAAATGTGGCATTTGGACGTCCTATTTTGCATTATTCAGTTTCGATTCTGCTGTGGATAGACGGGGTACCAGTCATTGAGGTGACGGTAACGTTCGGTAATGTCCGTGGATTTGCCGTATTTTTTCCGATGACAAGCGTCCGTTTGAAATGATTGCATTCGCTTTTCCAGGGGCCAAATTCAAGCGGGGTAATTCAAGCCAGCAGCGATACATTTTACCCAGCTATTTAATAATTCGGATATTTACAATACTGTGTACGTTTGCATCTTTAAAATAAATTTTACAGCGCGGTTCCTTATTTATATATTTATGAGAAACAGGATTTTTATTTAAAAGTTAATACTTGTTGGACGAACGGGAAAATACTCTATCGTTGAACATTTACTAAAATAAATTACCATGAGTGATTAGTTTGTGCCGAATCCGTGGATTTAAAATGAGCAATTATTGTTAAAATTGATTAATTCATATAATTTTCATAAATCTGATCCTTCTTAGGTGTTACTTATAAAGATATTATTTACTAATTGCAACCTCACTCAAAACTCAAATGTTTGGATATTATACAAGTATGTATACGTCCGCACAGCGGGTTGGCGATTGTCTCTCTGTTCACCGGTAACGGGGAATAGACATTATTACGAAGACCGAATTAGGACTTCGAAAATCGAGAACGGAGTTTACACGCTGGGATGTTCTCAACAATACCTTAAAGTAAAAGTTATCTGTAATAAAAGGCGTATCTAGCAAAACGAAGAAAGCAATGCATTTTGCCCAAACTGACAGTTTTGAATGCACATGAGACGAAGTCTCCACATACTTGCCTAAGGCGCAGTCTCCAGAGAACTGATCAGAGGCAAAGTTTTCACTGGACTCAACTTAAGCCTCACCAACTGGTCCTGAGGTGATTCAGTATCTAGACTCCTTATCGAGTAGAAGTCTCCAGAGAAGTGACAAAAAGCGGATTGTGGGTAAGCGGGTTGTGGGTACACGTTAGAAGCGGTTCTTACGAGTGCCAACAACCTATATTGTAGCGCAGAAATAAGAAAATTAAGGTTTACCCCTATAAACCCAGCTTTAATTTATAAAAGTGGTGTTCAATAGGTTCAAATTTATACAGGCGTGTTTTCGTGATGTCACATGTGCGAGGGCTCCATGGAACTTTTGTTTAAATTTAGATTTAATGTCCCAGTTAACACTATTTCATTCATTTTGAGATTTAACTTCCTTTTTTTGGAACTTTTATCCGACATTGAGATGAAATGACATCTCAAGTCCTGTCGTAGGGCTTATATGAATTGAGGGGTCCGACTCGCACCACTTTGTCTGCAGAAGCTGTGTGCTAAGCGGTTTACCAGTATTCATGTGCCGTCAGTTTCACGTCTGCGCGGAAGCACCATGCAGCCGAATCTATTTCCGACGGGCGGGACCTAGGCTCCAGGGAACTCACATAAGGTGAAGTCTCGATGTAAGACGAATGTATCCCCGGAACACGCATAAGCAAGGTCTGAAAGCAATGCACATAAGACATTTATTTATCTATCTATCTTTTTTTTCATTTTTGCGTCCCTTACAAGATTATTTCACTCAGGTCGAGCCGATCGTTTAAGTTTAAAGAAAACCGAAGTACTCGGGGCGGGGGGGGGGGGGGGACCTGACCTTCCGTTAGCTGCAGACATGTGACCTTAGCGAGGTTCGAATCAACAGCGGTGAGAGGCCTAATGATAAAACTGACAGCAAGCAAAACCTGCAGGTATCTTATCTGGGACGAAGTCTCTAGGGACCTCAGATGAGCGAGGCATGTATAGGGTACTTTTATTTTGCGAGGTCTCCTGTGAATCCAGCTGAGAAAAATAGCATCAGCATCGGAAGTTACGTGAAAGGAAGTTGCATTGAAATTCACCTAAGTTTTGATTGTTTGTTTGTTTGATTTGAGATTTAACGTCCCCGTCAACACTGTAAAGGTCATTTTGGAGACGTTGCTTCCAATTTTGTGGGACTTTTACGCGACATTGAGATGCAGTGACATCTCAAGCCCTGCCGCCCAATGAAACGAATAGGGTAAATAAGTATAGACGGGTCCGACTCGCACCGTTTTGCCTGGACAGGCTTCGATCCTCTAAGCGGTTCACCAGTACTCGTGTGGTTGGATTCAGCTCTGCGTGGAACCAGCATGCAGCCCATCTCTTTCTTCAAGCCCCGATGGGCGGGGCCGAATTCACCTAAGTAGAATCTCAAGGTTACGCATCTTGTTACGAGCCAGGCTGCCCCCAATTTCTGTTACGAGCCAGGTGTAGCAGAAGATAAAGCAAACAAGCCTTTTGGAAAAAAAAAAAAAAAAAAAAAAAAATCCAGTTCTTTTTATACATTCGCAGAATTCTGTGGAACATTCCAGAGGGCTGTGGGATAAGATTAGGTAATATTCTAAAAATTAATGTAAACCCGAACTTTCTGGATGATGCCATACTCAACTGAAATTAGTCTGTGACTCATTTTTTCAGATTGTTCTTTAATAAGTAGGTAATTTATCTCACTTGAATTCGCCAGGGAACTGAAATGAGGCAGAATCTGAAGAGAACTCGCCTGAACGTTTTGCAATGGAACTCACCTGATTCGAAAACAAACAAAAATGAACCTGGGTCTCTTTGACCTATTGTTCGTTTGTTTCAGTTATGCTGACTCAACAATAAAACCACTCTGTGACAACAAAATCAATAAAAAGGGAGAAAAAAAAAAAGAAAAGTAGAAAGAATGGAATAAAGTTTAGTTTGTTTGTTTGTCAACACTATAAAGGTCACTTTGGAGACGTTGATTCCAATTTTGAAGGATTTTTACCCGACATTGAGATGAAATGACATCTCAAGCCCTGCCACCCAATTGAACCAATAGGGTTATTTGCATCACAGGTCCGACTCGCACCTCTTTTCCCGGGCAGGCTAAGAACCTCTTAGCAGTTTACTAGTACCCGTGTGCGGTCAGCTCTGCGTGGCAGCATCATGTAGCCCAATCCATTTCTTCAAGCCCCGATGGGCGTGGGCCAAAATGGAAAGAAGCAGTCGAATGTATACATGTTTTACACGGCGATGGAAAAAGCCATTTTCTATTGTGCAATAAACCAGTGAAGCATGCTACAAAATACCATTATTATTTGCTGTGTTTTACTGACATTCTTCTGTCGCCGGCTAACTTTGATTCACAATGAAAGGAAGCATATTCTCTCCTTTACGATTACGATCCTAGAAAACAAACAGCAAATACAAATCACAGTAAAAGTGCTGACAGCGAAGATTCTGCACATATTATGATGATAACTATACTGATCTTTCATCTTGTTGACCGGACAGGTCACCATTACGAAATACATCTATGCAAATATAGCGGAAATTTTAACATCCAAACCCGAACGTGTTCAGATGCAAAATTTCAATGGTTTCCCTATGGTTTCCCTATTTTGGCGCAAAACACAATTGTTTTTTAAAACCCCTCGATTAAGCGGTTCAGGTAAACCCCTAGTTTATATTTTCTTGTTACCTGTGATCATTATTATTTGGTTATGGAATTGGAGGAAAGACCCTCAAAAGGATAGATTCCTTTCTTTGCTACAGAAAACAGCGGGTCGTTGTTAATGGTGAATCTTCAGAGTGGGCTCCAGTTTTGTCTTGAGTCCCGCAAGGGACCGTTCTTGGTCCACCTTTGTTCTCCCTGTACATCAATGATATTTCAACTGACAGTGACTCAGAAATAAGACTGTTCGCAGATGACTGTGTTTGTTACCGGGAAATTAGAGATACAGATGACTCACTGAAACTTCAGGCTGACATAGATAGATTAGGATGTTGGGCCCGAAAATGGGGCATGAGATTTCAGCCAGTTAAATGCAATATTATGCAGATAACTAGGAAGAGATCTTATAAAGTTGAGGCTTCTTACACCATAGAGGGAACGGTCCTCGAGAATGTGGACTCCATTAAATACCTTGGAGTGACAATCTCACACAACTTGAGATGGAATACTCATATTAGCAACATGTGTACTAAGGCAAATAGAACGCCTGGTTTCCTGAAGCGAAATCTTCATCAGTGCCCCCAAGATGTTAAAGAGGCAGCATATAAAGGTCTTGTTCGCCCAATCTTGGAATATGGTAGTTGTATATGGGACCCCAGTGGAGTGGTCCTTAACGATGAAATTGAGAAAGTTCAGAATAGAGCTGCTAGATTTGTAACAGGCAATTACTGCTTTGAAACTTGGAGCATGACTGGAATACTTGGAAAATTAAAATGGGAGTCTCTCAAGAAAAGGAGAAAAGACAGTAGGCTAATCCTCTTATACAAAGGTCTAAAGGGTACTGCCAGCATTCCAACAGATGACCTTGTTCCCCCAGCTAGACACTGTAGAAATCACCATTCGTTGGCGTTTCAGACCCTTACTGCAAGAACTGACATTTATAAAGAGTCGTTCTTCCCCAGAACCATTAGAGATTGGAATGCCCTTCCCGATTCGATTATTACGACAGCTGAAGGTGCTGATGATTGTGTAGCTAAATTTACCTCTTTGGTTAGAGCTAGGGACTAACTTCCCACATCACAGGTCCTGGTGTATGAATGTCTTTTGACGTGTCACCAGTAACAATTCTGATTCTGATTCTGATTGGTCATTTATTTCATTGCTGAGTTTTGAACATATTTGAGGGTCATTGATGACGCTTGTTTGTAGGGTTTAGGTCTACACATTAACCCTTAAGATGCCAGTCACAACAACTGTCGTATGCTCTGCTGTACTTCGGTTACTTTTCAGGTTGACGATCGGCTCTTTATTAGGAAAATAATCTTGAAAGGGCCGTAAAAATAATAATAAAATAATTCGTCAGTGATTTTTATTCAGCTAGATACGCATTTTGGATATAGGAACATATAACGTTGAGATGATCCCAGCTGATAAAGTCCATTTCCATTTCCTACGTCCTTTCTCCGTCCTAGTGAAAAATGTCTAATAGGGTTACCACCGAATTGATACGGTGTAGTGCCGGCATGGATTCGTTCGCTGGCATTTCACCAGCTGGCCACACGGGGAAATTGGAAAACAACAACTAGTTCCCCAATTCCCATTGTGATTCTGATGCAAATACTTCATCCATTAAAATGAACAGTACTTACTCATTCTCAGCCCCGACCCACAACCATAGAAACGCACCTGTGGTCACAATGACAGCTGTCCTATTCATATGTCCGTCTGTCTGTCTTCATAAGTTAGACTGGGGCAGGATAGCTTTCATCCAACAGAATCACAACGCGAAAATATTAGCTGGTCGTCTGTCAGTTCGTCCGTCCGTCCGTCTGTCTTCAGCCAGCAAAACCTTGCTGAGCTAGATTCGCGACTGTCTTAACCAGCCTACTACATATTTCTTCTAGTTCTACATGTAACGATTTGGCAAATGGTGTGGCTGAATCCAAACATTTTGTACTTACATGTATTTCCATGTATTAGGTCTACACCAAAGTTTTTTTGTTTTGTTTTTTCTTCTTGTTTTATTACAGTTAGACCGCGTACAGCGTACCCAGGTTTACCTGGCGGAACTTAACGACATTATTTATTTATTAATTTACTTATTATTTAAGTTTACAGAATCTAGAAAAACCAAAAATGTTTTTTTTTTTTTTTTTTTTTTTGATGCATTAGATTTGTACATTTTATTTTACCGCCGAAAAATACAACAACAAAAATTGATGAAAAGTCGTGATGATATTTTTCTGACTGTTGCTTAAAATATACATTTTGGGTACACGTTAGAAGCGCCTCTTTGATGCGGTTTTAACGAGTACCCACAATCTATATTTTGGAGTAGAAATGAGAAAAATAATGTTTACTCCTGTAAATCCCAGTGGGATCAAGTGTGTGTGTGTGTTGTGTGTTGGGGGGGGGGGGGGGGGGGTAAGAATTATAAAGATGTGTTTTTATGGTGGGATGCGCTTGGTATGTGTGTGCGTTTTTAGTTTTACGTCTCGACAACAGCTAAGGTCATACGGAGATGGGACCTGGGTTTAAAGACTCATCCGAAATTCTGGAGAAGCCGGGGTTGATCCTGCGATCCATAGTTAATGAGGCGAGTAGCATAACCACTACACCACAGAGGCTTCCAGCGCTTGATATGTTACATTGTAGCAGTTGCGGGTTTTCCACCTGCACTCCGGTATGAAAGAATTTGCTGCGCGTTGTGTTTTTCTCAAAAAAGTGGAAACCTTTGCGTTTTGTCACTTGAAGCCAAAAATCTAGTATTAAAAGTCAGATAGTTTTCTATTTTCTTATAAATTAATGCATTTAACACAAACAGTTACGAACATCTATATAAACATGTGACAAAACAAACAGGGAATCAGTCCCCCGGCCATCGGGGCTTGAAGAAATAGATGGGCTGCATGAACTGAAACCGACCCGCACACCAGTACTGGTAAACCGCTTAGAGGATCTAAGTCTACCGAGCCAAAGCGGTGCTTACAAACCCTATTGGTTTCATTGGGCGACAGGGCTTTGAGATGTCATTTCATCTCAGTGTCGGGTAAAAGTTCCACAAAAGTGGATGCAACGTCTCCAACATGACCTATACTGTGTTGACGGTGACGTTAAGCATCAAATCAAACAACAGAACCAAACTGCCTAGTTTTAAAATTCCGTTGGATATGCCCTAAATCAGAATTAAATGTTAGAGGGAACGTAAGTCGTTTCTCATCTGAAAGCATTTTCACTTCACACAAGAGAGTTGCAACTATGTTTGCTTTCAGGTGATCATAAAGGAGCAGTCTCGCAAAGGTCTACGACCCTTTCTGTGCCATACAAAATTATTATAAGTATTTACAACAAATTTATATTTTAGAGGTGCAATGGCCTGAACACATTTGCGATATATTTAGATAAAACTTGGACACAAAACAAACACAGCAAAGCTGATTCCTGGTCTGGCATATAAAATAAAAATTATGTGTAAATGATTTTATCGGGAAGGGGTGTAGTGTCCCCAAATCGTCCGTTTTATGCCAAAAATATTGTTCTCTCGTTTCTTTCACTCCTCCGTGTCACCAATACGCTTGCAGATTTTTTTTGGTATCTGCCGAATACAGGCGGACGTTTACAGAAAAACGATCACAGCGCCACTTAACGAGAATAATGGGAACTAGAAGAAGCAGAAGCGGAATTTCAAGTTGCAAAATAGGACGAGAAACAGAAAGAAAACTACACAAATTCCAAAAGCAGACTACAAAAATGAATATCATAATGCAGTGTAGCACAACTGTAACTGAATATAGCATAACAGAATATCAAAATTGCATATTGCAATCTCAATGTTGCATAATTGAGTTTTTACCTATTAAAATCCTGTTCCATAGGAAATAAACCATCTGTAGCTCACATCGATTCGCCTAATCTCTTCAATGCTATTTAAAGTCATTCTTCAACCTTGAAATAGCTTCGGAATCTGCCGAGTTTTCAACTATTAGCGATAGCCGTGTTGACCAGTGTTGACCCTCGGTCGAATATTAATTTCGATTCCGGATGCTTTTGCAATAAGCTGGCGTCTCTCAGATGTTTATCGTAATTTATTATTATTATTCAGTTGTTGTTTTTAATTTGTGGCAAAGAAAAATCTGAGTGACAGACAAACCGCCTATAATTAAAGCATCATGCAAAATATAGATTTTGACACGCCGCCATATTTATTATTGTTTACCGTTGCTTAGACCGATATATGGAAAATGACCGAGTAGATCCAAATTTACTTCCAGAATTTTGGAAGCTGATCACCGATTGGTTAAAGTCAAAGGTCACTGAAGGTGGTGACCTCCTACGGGTCGATGTCAGATCTAGCCGCAGCGAGATCGGATTTTAATTAGATTGCCCAAATTTCTCCCATCAAATTTCAGTTCAATGCGACTGACCATTTAGGAGCAGATGTGGTTTGAAGATTTTCAAGATGGCCACCGTGGCATACATCTTGGATATCAGAACAGAATGGTTCTAAGTCTGAATCTCCGTGTCGACCCAATGCCTCATATCAATTTTCGGTCCAATTCAACTTGATGTGGTTTGAAGATTTTCAAGATAGCCACCATGGCAGCCATCTTGAGTAATGGAATCTAATTATTTCATCTTAGACAAATAAGTTGTTCAGTCCGCATGAAGGCTTCCGAACTCATCAGTGCAGCATCTCCAAGAACACAAAAATCAAAGAACCACAGAGATGAAACAGCGGTGAGTACTCGACAGCAAGAAATCACTGAAATGCTGGCGCAAAAGAAAACCAACCGTTACACCCCGAAGCCTTTCATCAAGTCTCAGCTCGATCCGATCTTTGATTCAGGAGGAGGTGTCATTTGAAGAATTTCAAGACGGCTGCCATAGCGGCTATCTTGGATATCGGAACGGAGCTCAGTCCAACCCGTGGTTCTGGAGGATCTGTCGAAAATGTGAAAAAAAAAAAAATGACGGACAGGCCCGGCACAGGCTTACCTGGAACTTAACTCCGGGTGTGCTTAAAGTTAGAAGTACATGCATGAGTAAACTGTAGTCTCCTGAAAATAACCCCCGGTTTTTCGAGTGGCTGCTTCAATCCGTAAACTGTTAGTTCATGTGGTGGTTGTCACATGCATGACTGTCAACATTGTTCTCCCAATCTGGACCTACGAGGGATGTTCGAAAAGAATTGCTTATTTCTGTCTGGAGACTTCACATTTCAAGTTAGCCCCAAAGTGCTCATTTCATGCCCTCGAAGTACTCCCCGAGGCTAAAAATACAAAGTTTCAGCCCATGTATCCACTTCTTGAAGGCGTCACGGTACGCTGATTTGGGCACAGTAATAAGGTACTAATGAATGGCAGACCCAAGTGCCTGTCGGGACTGGTATGACAAAACAGTCACTTTTTCTTTCTTCAAAAAAAAAAACGTAACTATTACGGAGGTATGAGCGGTTGCATTGTCATTTAGAAGACATGTTTAAAACCAGTGGCAGGGCGTCGTTTCTGATAATACCTTTTCAGTTTCTTCAGTACTACGTCTTTGTGGTACTTTCCGGTGATGCTTTTGCCCTTTTTCATCGGTACTTTTATTGCGGCTCCTTCACCAGAGAAGAAGATTGCTTACAAAACTTTCTTTGTAGTCAAAGAACGTTTGGCAAATTATTGGGCGTTTGCTGTGTTTAGTGGCCCAGTTCTTATTGCTAACCTTTCTGACGGATTCAAAATAATGGACATAGGTTTCGTCACCTTTGACGACATTGGCAAACTGCTTTTTGTCATATTTTGGAAACATTTGAAGCAGCTATTTGGCCACTTTAACCCGTTGCCTCTTTTGCTCGTCAGTCAACAGATGTGGAACACATCTAGCAGAAATCTTTCTGACTTTCAAATGCTTCTTCAAAATAAGGTGAACCGTTGATAGTGATATGCCTACCTTTCGTACAATATGTAAATCTGGCATCTCCTTCAATGATTTCCTTTATTTTGGAAACGATTTCTTTACGAGATGCAGGTTTTGGCCTACCTGATTTCGGTGCATTTTTGATGGACTCTACACCAGACTCAAATTTCTTTTTCCACCCCCGAACTGTGTAATAAGACACACAAGAAGGTCCAAAGCAGTAGAAATTTCAGTCATCAGCTTCTTCAAAGAACAACCAAGTTTTGAGCAGGCCTTGATGTAAGCCCGTATTTCAACTTTTTAGTCGACGCTTCTACCAACCATTTTTACTGCAGTGATCAATGACTGGCAAATTCTATGTCTTACACTTAGTCTAACATGTACATTTATACACCATTGTGTAGATATTGAATAGCCCTATACAAGTATGTATTGGTTTCGATCGTGTCGCACGTGGATATCGAGCTAGAGGACAATAAGCAATACTTTTCGAACATCCCTCGTACATGTATGCTTCCTGGCTGTCACACAACTTTGACTATATCCATCCTACTACTCATCATGGCTATGATTTTGCTGTGTTTCTAGTAACTGTCGACTCTCCCCATTGAACAAGAGGCCAAAGTGAGCCAGAATCGCTCACCTGGATTAGACTGATCATACATGGCCATGGTGGCCATCTTGTCTATCAGATCACATTGCCTTTAGCAATCCTGATTCTGAATGCTGTCTTGATGCCTGAACAAGCTAGCGGGCATTCGACGTAATTGTGACGTCACATCAACCTCGGTACAACGTAATGACGTTTATGCAACGTCACATCTACGTCGGACCAACGTCATGACGATGCACCGACGTTGATTTGACGTTGCACTAGTGACTTGTGCCTAATGGGACTTAGTCTGATTTTGGATTAAGGAAGAAACAAAGATTTTATCAAGTCTGAAACTCCATGTTGCCCCCAATGTCTCACACCGTCTTACAGGTTAATCGGACTAAACGTTAATGAGCAGATGTGGTTTGAAGGTTTTCAAGATGGCTGTCATGGTAGCCATCTTGGCTATGAGAACACAACAATTTTAGAAATTCTGAATCTCCATGCCACTCTGATGCCTCTTGTCATGTTCAATCTAACTTCTGGCTTACAGTTTGAGAGGAGTTGTCATTTGAAGAATTTCAAGATAGCCATGATGGCGGCTTTGGATATCAACGAAATGGTTTCTTGCCCCCCCCCCCCCCCTCCCCCTACAAGTTCCAACTCAGTTACAACTGAAGTCGTTATCGCCCAGACAACATTTTCCCCCCATTATATGTCTATCGGAGACTAAAGGGTAAGTAACTCTCATGTGAATAATAGTCTGATCTGGCCTAAAACCAAACAGGTCCAAGATTTTATGCCTGTCATCATTATCTATAAGTCTGATGAAGATTCCATCAAAAATGAAATCGCTATCATCTGGACAAATTGTTCAAACTCAAGGATGGGTAACACATATGCCAGCCACACGCAAACTTGGTGCCCCAGATTTTATGCCTGTCCTCATAACCTGCAAGTTTAATGAAGATTTTATAAACAATGAAGCCAATGTCTATCGGACAATTTTTTTCTGCAAGCTTGATATAGATACTATGATAAATGAATCCACTGTCGAGCATACAACATTTTCCCTATTATACGTCTATGGAAGACTAAAGTGCAAGTAACTCTCATGTGAATAATCCAATCGGCCCAAATTCAAACTTGACCAAGATTCTATAGCTGTGCTTATTGCCTAAAAGTTGTATGAGGAGCCAATAAAAATAAAGTCCCTGTCGCCAGGACAACATTTACCCCCATTTTATGTCTATGAGAGACAAAAGGGCAGGTAACTCTCATATGAATAGTCCTATCTGCACTACAGACAAACTCATCCAAGATTTTATGACTGTCCTCATTACCTGCAAGTTTAACGGGGATCAGATCAAAACTAAAGTCACTATCACCCGGACAACATTTTCCCCTTGTCACGACAAGGAACTTATATGTGAATAAACCGAACTGTCCCAACTCTAAACTCTATTAAGATTTTATATCTGTCCTCATAATCTATAAATTAACTGAGGATCAGATCAGAATTAAAGTTGCTAACGCCCGGACGACATTTTACCCATTAACCCTTTTTGTACCAAATGGAATCTTCCTTCTTATATATAGCAGGAATTCATTTAAAAATTTAGGGGTGTCAGGCTGTGTTTTCTTCAAAACTGATTTGGAAAATGGCTGAACTTTTTTACAAATAGTGTAGGCCCTGGTCAGACGCCGCGTTTTGCGGCGTCTGATCTGGGTCTGCACTGTTTGCCAAGTAATCATTTAGGGGTTTCCGGTACTAAATGGGTTAAAGTTGCTAACGCCCGGACGACATTTTCCCCATTAGTTTATACAAATTTATTTTAGTTCGATTGCGATGGAAGCTTCAAGCTTATTTAATCGCTCTCGAACACTCATTCCGGATGTTTTCACGCGCGCGAGAGAGATGCAGTGACTATTATACCACTGCTACCCATTTACACTTGGATGGAGTGAGGCAGTGTCATTACGTGTCTTGTTTAAGGACACACCTCGATTCCGGGTGCCGGATTCGAACGCACAACCTCTCTATCATGAGTCGAACGCGTTAACCACTGCGTTATCGAGGCTGACTATCGATTTTCCCCATTAATGGAAGGGCAAGTAACCCTCGTGTGAATAATCTGATCTGTCCCAAATTCGTCCAGGATTTTATGGCTGTCCTCATTACCTCCAAGTTTAATGAGGATCACATCAAACATAAAGTCGCTATCGCCCGGAAAATTCGCGCTCGCTGTTGTTTTCAACTCAGTGAGAAGTACATACAAAGAACATACACGGAGTAATCAAGAGGCACATTTAAACATAATCGCCGGGCCAATTCTGAGAAATATATAACAAAACATTTGCTACATCAACCGTAATCTACTGCCGGCCTCGGTAGCTCAGTCGGATGCGCGTCTGACTGGTAATCAGGAGGACGCGCGTTCGATACCTGCCGGGGTCGGCAACATTCTTTCGTGGAGAATCTTTTATACTGTCATTCTCTCCCTTCCGCTGATTCAAGAAGGACAGTTGTCAGTTTCTGGCGAAAGAATTTGCACTGTACTGGTTTAACTGCTTACGTATAAGCCTGTCCAGGAAACGTGTGGATAGGTAAACTGTCCGGCTCAAAAATGACCTAAAATAGTGTTGACTGGGCCATTAAGCTCCAATAAAACAAACAAATCGTAATGTACTGGTGGGTGCCAAAAGTCGAGCTCCCTGTTACCCTAGCTATTAGTGCACACATAGAACAGTCACCGGAAGAGGCACATTTTAAAAGAAATTTGTCAGGCCAATTCTGAGAAATATATAACAAGATATTTGCTATAGGAACCACTTTGTACTGGCATATACCTGAAGTCGAGCCCCCTGTCACCCTAGCTAAGCCAGTTCAAGGAGATTGATATACCTAATATATCAGGATATATTTCTCAGAATTGGCCCGACGCTTTTTTTTTTAAATGTGCCTCTTGATAATAAGTGTATGTTCTCTCCCTTCCGCTGATTCAAGAAGGGCAGTTGTCAGTTTCTGGCGAAAGAATGTGCATTGTACTGGTTATCCCCTTACGTATAGGCCTGCTCAGGGAAAGTGACCAGCTCAAAGATGACTTGAAGTGTTGACTGGGCCATTAAACTCCAATAAAAACATTCAAAATTATCACACACAGGCAGAGGGTGAATAATATAAATATATACTCAGGTTCAATGAAAATATACCACGAGTGCTATACCTCAAATTTTAATTGATTCACAACATTATCACTAACTTATCCACAGACTCGCTACAGTTACAGCATTTCATTGGATGCAGAGATACGGAGACTCGAATAAGCCCACACTCCCGAAAAATCAAAATCATATATCCTAATACCGGGTAGGTCCCCCATTAGCATCAAGTGTTGCTTGGCATCGATGCCTCATGCTTCGAATTAAACGCTGTATCTGGTCTTATGTGATGTTGTCTCATTCTTCCTGTAGCGCCATGGCAAGCTGCTGACGGTTGATTGGCGGATGACGTTGGCTGTACACACGTTTTCCGAGCTGGTCCCAAAGGTGCTCAAATAGGTTTAAATCCGGCGAAAGCGCAGGCCAAGGAAGAACTCAAACACCATTTTGATTGAAAAAGTCCATGGTTAGCCTTGCAGATTGAGCACTCGCATTGTCCTGTTGGAAAAGCGTAACGTCACCATTATTGAGTAAAAACGGTACCACCTCAGGCTCTAAGATTTCATCGATGTACCGACGTGTCGTCAAATTGCCATCAACAACGATGAGTTGGATTTTGTGGCGCCATGAGATCCCTCCCCACACCATTACGCTACCACCACCCCGACGTGACACCTGTTTAACACAAGTCATGAGATCGCTCCACCACGTCAACGCTATACTTTACGCCGCCTATCAAACCATTCAACACAAAAACGGGACTCTTCCACGCCAACGCTATTGTGTCCATCGGATACGCTGTCGACACCAACTAAAGCGACCGAGTCGACGTTCCGCCGTCAAAACGTTCCCTCTGTACGTTTTATGGCTAGAAATACCGCGTTCCTGGAGATGCCGCCGTACAGTTAAGGCACTTACGCGTAGGTTATGTGTCCCCCACTGTCTCCTGCGCAGTTTTGTCAGAAGTCCTGAATCGGTCGCGTAAATGACTCAAAACAATGTACCGGTCCTGCTGACGTGTAGTAACACGTTCACGTCCAGGGCGTTGTCTATCGTCCACAGACGTAGCGTTGTGCCTTTCGACCAATCGAGCAATCGTAGTGTGCGTACAACCCATACGCTCTGCAACTTGGCGGTATGAAACAGAAGTGGAGGCAATGATCAGGAATCGACACAATTAACCCACAGCTCCCATCAGAGACACCAAAGGGAAAGAAAAACAAACATGAAACAACAGACCCTAATGGAAACATCAATAGCGGAAAGCCAAAAGGACAGTTACTTTCCCCAAAAATGGCCAATTGGCTATCCAAAACAAAATAATTTAAGCGACACAAACACCCAAAGACAAACCATAACAAAAATAAACTGCAACAGAAGAACCGCCTTGGAACGGTCAGTGATACGAATTCCACTGGGGGGGCTTAAATCGATTTTACGTGGCCACAATCCTCGCCCTTACTTCCGTCGCGATTTAGACAAATAATCTGTTCAGTCCGCATGAAGGTC
Organism: Lucinisca nassula; assembly: GCA_963580285.1. NCBI lineage: Eukaryota > Metazoa > Mollusca > Bivalvia > Lucinida > Lucinidae > Lucinisca > Lucinisca nassula. The sequence goes on along the minus strand of OY757010.1, from coordinate 138,577,467 downwards.
TCCTACCTCATCAGTGCAACATCTCCGTGAACACAAAAAAACAAACAACCACAGAGATGAAACAACGGTGAGGACTCGACAGCAAGAAACCACTGAAATGCTGGAGCAAAAGAAAACCAACAGTTAGACTCCGAAAGCCCACCTTCAACCATACCGAGGGCACGATGACGATCATTGGCCTGTTCTTATGAAACGTTTTGCTGGCTTTTTAACGTAAAGAATCCGGACCTTATAATGACAGTAAAGAAGGTGTCAAAAATTTCGGGATAACGAATATATATAATAGGAGATATGTGGCAAAACACCAACAAAATTCTCTATCGTAGCACCGGATCCTAAAAGGATGCAAAAATGATTTGATGGAATTATAAACGGGGATTTAATCATTTAACGATGCAAATTTGTTTTTTTTTTTTTTTTTCAGCTAAGCGCTTTCGGCTTTACGCCTTCATCAGAGTTTTCACATTCACACACACTATATATATATATATAATTTATAATAAGTGTTACTCATTAGGGCTGGCTAATCGGAGCTGAAAAAATAATCGATTATCAGTCCTGCCATTGTGATCGATTATCGATTAGTATTCACTGAAGATTTGGTCATAATTCTACATGTTGTACTTTAAACAACTGCATTTGAACAACAGACATACCTGAGCAAATAGTGTAGACCAAGGTGCGGCATCTCATCAGGGTCTGCACTGTTTGCCATCAGCCAGCTATTTTGGCACAACTTTGGGTAGTAAATTATACTTATCAAACTAGAAATGTTCTCAGAGGAAAACAATGTCCCCCCACAATAAATATATCTGAAAACCCATTCGACTTTCATAACTAGGTTAAAGTCACCAAAATGTAAGCTGCAAACAAGCCATGTTTGGCCAAAAACCGACAGTTTTCGTGCGAGCCTGTGACCTTAAAAAAACAGTCGTTAATAAGCTCAGATCACCAGACAAAGGAGCAGTCTCTATAAGGCTGTTTTCATGGCCACAACCGATTTCCTTTAAACTTTGTAGCTTCAAATTGGAACATATTGACTGTCTAATGGTGAATTTTTAGACTCTTTGGTTCACTGGTTTTTGCTGTATACACTATTAAAGTGGGTGGGGTAATGTCACCCCATCAAGGGTATACCAACAAAAATGCTATTATTTTTGTTCAAAGTGCATGACTGGAGGCGATGTTTGCCGTATGCTTACTACCCTTTTAGGCATAACAGCCGGTGATAACAGTCTTATAAATATCAAACAAGAGAAGAGTTTATACGCGCTTGTAAGTTGTACTCAAATATCAGTAATTTTTATTCCCCAACTTTACGAAAAACCACAACACCTTAACAGTTTTCAACTTATTTCAAAGATCTTTCATAAATATAATGTTGATGTAATAATCATTCTAGGTATATGTCAGAATTATTGTTAGGTCATAAAACTTAAGAGTTACCTGCCCCTGAAATTGGATTTTACCCATTTTTTTAAATCGGAGTGCATTTATCCGTTTGTAGTACTCATAACTTCATTTGAAAGTGAATAAACCGATTCCATGCAAATATTATTAAATAGATGTGGACAAGGAAGTCATTTGATTTAATAGTGCATGCTAGTATTTCCTTTTTTTTTTTTTTTTTTGGTTATATATGAACTCTTAATTTCCAGGTGCAAATGTAACATTTGTCAACTGTCAAACATTTTTGACCACCAAAGCAGGCTTTGCTCATGTTGTGGAACCTCATTTTAGACTGATACTGTGCTTAAATATAAACCTGTATGGTCTCACGACATGTTTAAGAATTTGTTAATTTACTGATCTTCCTCTGAATCGCTAGATGTACTCCATGGGTCAACAGCAGCATCATAAACAAAATCAATATGTTCCCGGCTTGGTTTTGCTTCACTATTTTCTGTTATGTTCCGGTAATATCCCAAATACCAGAGAACAGAAGCCACATGTGCGCAACATCCCACGGTACGAGCTCCACTTCTGCACCCACAATACCATCCAGTGATTGGGTTCAGTCCTTGTGTATATTCAACCCACATGTTATATGTTTTATTAGACATGTGGCAAGAACGTATCTGCACCATCTTCTTCTTTGTGTGCCATTATCTCATATGATCCATTGTCGTCAAAATGTTCATCTGTGTAGGATTTGGCTTGTTTCAGCTGGTAAATACCCAGTTTCAAATCCCTGAGTTCATCCTCAGTCATCTCTAGGAAATTCTCAAGTTTCTCATCATCGATCTTCATCCAAATAACCCGTTTTTTTATCCCAGCCATTTTTTGTCGCGCCTGCTATTAGCATGGCGCGATATAGGCGCCCGGTTTTCCGTCCGTTCGTTCGTTCGTCCGTTCGTCAAGGCTTCGACATTTGCGACGACCCTAGCGTTCACCCTAATGGTCAAGTTTATTTCTCAAGAACTATAAGAGCTTCATTAATGATACTTGGTACAAACTTGTATCTGGGGATTACAACTTACATGCAAGCATCCATATTTGACCTTGACCTACATTTCATGGTTCACTGACTTTGTAAAATATTGCGACCACCCTAGCGTTCACCCTTATGGTCAAGTTTATTTCTCAAGAACTATAAGAGCTTCATTAATGATATGTGGTACAAACTTGTATCTGTGGATGGCAACTTGAATGCAAGCATCCATATTAGACATTGACCTACATTTCATGGTTCACTGACTTTGTAAAATATTGCGACCACCCTAGCGTTCACCCTAATGGTCAAGTTTATTTCTCAAGAACTATAAGAACTTTATTAATGATACTTGGTACAAACTTGTATCCGGGGATGGTAACTTAAATGCAAGCATCCATATTCAACCTTGACCTATATCTCATGGTTCACTGACTTCGTAAAATATTGCGACCACCCTAGCGTTTACCCTAATGGTCAAGTTTATTTCTGAAGATTTATAAGAGCTTCATTAATGGTATTTGGTGCAAACTTGAATCTGGGGATGACAACTTAAATGCAAGCATCCATATTTGTCCTTGACCTAAATTTCATGGTTCAATGACTTTGTAAAATATTGTGACCACCCTAGCGTTCATCCTAATGGTTAAGTTAATTTCTCAAGAATTATTAGAGCTTCATTAATGATACTTAGTACAAGCTTGCATTTGAGAATGGGGTCTTTTGAGCAAGCATCTATGTTTGAACTTGACCTACATATCATGGTTCGATGACTTTGCGCGCCACATGCACGACATAGCCTTCGGCGGAATTCTTGTTACGACCTTATCCTGCAGCTTATTTGGAGCTATTGCTAGGGCCATCATTCTTCTAGCAATTACTTTGCCTGAATCTTTGCTTGTTACCAAAGGTAGTCTAAATGCATTGCACAATGAGCAAAAAATCCTTACATAGTCGCCAACATATGGTATTTGACTATTGGGCATTGTGTTGCTAAGGGCTTTCCACTTTTTAATTCTCCCATTAGCTGATTCGACAACCCATCTCACCTTTGTAACTAGCCTTGACTCATTCGCCTCTTCAGTCGCATGTTGCTTTTGAGATTTGTTTAGGAAGTAAGGCATATGAGAATTGATTCCAAAATCCTTTAGTATATCTATAGCATCCCTGAAGCCGCGGTCTACAACGAGAACATCATCTTTTTCAAACCAGTCAGTAATATTTTCTGCATTAGTCTTTAACATGTGTTCGGTAATCTTAGCATCTGTGTTTTTCCAGTCTGCAAGATATGGTCCCATCACAGTCAAAATGTAACCATCAGTGGCCACAAGCATCATAGGTTTCAGCAAAGGCTGTCCTTTACGTACGGAATAAGATCTTCTCTGAAATGAGTAGTTTCCACTCTTCTCAATATATATGTATGTTCCATCAGCCACTGCGATTGCAACATTAGAATTATAATCCCCAAATAGGACATTTGCAAAAGTTGATGTATGATTCAGGGATGTTAGAGAAATACTAAAGGGTTATGAAATCAATTCTCATATGCTTCACTTCCTAATCAAATCTCAGAAGCAATATACGACTGAAGAGGCGAATGATTCAAGGCTAGGTACAAAGTGAGATAGGTTGTCGAATCAGCTAATGGGAGAATTACAAAGTGGAAGGCCTTAGCAACAAAATATCCAATAGTAAAATACCATATGTTGGCGACTATTATAAATTGTTTGCTCGTTTTGCAATTTGTTTAGACCACAAGGACTGAACCCAATCACTGGATGGTACTGTTGGTGAAGAAGTGGTGCTCGTACCGACGGATGTTGTGCTCATGTGCTTGCTAGCATGCACTATTAAATCAAATGACTTCTTTGTCCACATCTATTTAATTATATTTGCATGGAATCGGTTTATTCACTTCCAAATGAAGTTGTGAGTACTACAAACGGATAAATGCACTCTGATTTAAAAAAATGGGTAAAATTCAATTTCAGGGGCAGGTAACTCTTAAGTTTTATGAACTAACAATAATTGTGACATATACCTAGAATGACTATTACATTAACATTATATTTATGAAAGATCTTTGAAATAAGTTGAAAACTGTAAAGGTGTTGTGGTTTTTCGTAAAGTTGGGGAATAAAAATTACTGATATTTGGGTACAACTTACAAGCGCGTATAAACTCTTCTCTTGTTTGATATTTATAAGACTGTTATCACCGGCTGTTATGCCTAACAGGGTAGTAAGCATACGGCAAACATCGCCTCCAGTCATGCACTTTGAACAAAAATAATAGCATTTTTGGTTGTATACCCTTGATGGGGTGACATTACCCCACCCACTTTAATAGTGTATACAGCAAAAACCAGTAGACCAAAGAGTCTAAAAATTCACCATTAGACAGCCAACATGTACCAACTTGAAGCTACAAAGTTTAAAGGAAATCGGTTGTGGCCATGAAAATAGCCTTATAGAGACTGCTCCTTTGGTAGACTGTAATTAAATATTGTACCGATTTTGACAAACATTCATAAATTCTTAAATGATATAGTTTACAGATAAGCCGTTTTTGGCCCAAAAGAACAGGTTTCGGGAGAACTTGGCCTTTAGAGTGCAGACAAGGCAAAATTCATCATCATGACCAAATGACTGTTGTCACTTATCCTAGTGATGTGTCTGTGCAAGTTTGGTCAAAATCCATCCATAGGTGCAGGATATATAATGCTTCAAACAGGCTACGCCAACGCTGACGCAGACGCAAACGGGATCCGCACCAAAAACAATATGTCGCCCTCCCCTTCTGTGGGGGGACATAATAATCGATTACAAGCAAATCAGAAATGATAATCTTTTTGTGGAATTTATCGAGAAATTAATCGATTTTGATCAATTAATCGATTACCCGATTAATCGCGGCAGCCTCAGTGACAATACTCATCAAGTTAACAATTCAATATAATGCATGCGATTGTGGACCCCACTTTATACTTAGTGAAAGGTGGGGTTTACTGGGATATGCATTGTGTTCCCTATTCTTCCATATAGGGCATGGATTCGGAGTGCTCATTAACCCTTTACCACTCAGGGATTTTGTGAATTTCGCTGATTTTCACAGTGTTGCACCTGACAGCAACTTCAAGTAGCCATTGTTTCATAATGGATGGGCTGTTTTACACCAAACTCGGTATGAATGTTCATTGGGCAGTAGCCTTTCAAATGCAACCTTTCATTACTTGATCATTGTTGTTATGGTAAAGAGGGGGCATCTCAAAGTTGGCAAAAAGTGTGTTTTCAAAAACACATGAATTTTTGACCACATTTTAATCTTCACACAGCTGTCAAGGCAAAAATTAAGGTGTTTGGCACTGGCCATTTTCACTGTCTGCAGCATGTTTTATCAGCATCAATTTTCAGGCATTTTTGAACCCAGACACCCTCAGATATAAATTTTAGCGGCCGGTTGGGCCATACACCCAAAATTTTTCGGGAAGTGAGGGGGGATCCCCCCCCCCCCCACCACCACCACCACAGAATATTTTTAGGGCGGAGACGCGCGAAAAAACAGGTCACTTTTTGCGAAACAAATCCTAAAGCAAACATAACTATCCAGGGGTAGAAATGCAGATTTTAGGTGCTTCTGGGGCTTAAAATGAGGGGGGGGGGGTGCAGACGCGTAAACACACGTATCTGAGTGGTAAAGGGTTAACTGAAATCTGGGAACATACTGAATTTTAGTCTAAATGCTTTAACTATATCTGAAATAATATTTCTTGCAATAAAATGATGAAAAAAAACATTATTTTGGTCAGTTGGGATTTTCTTTATTAACTGAAATCTGGGAACATACTGAATTTTAGTTTAAAATGCATTAATTATATCTGAAATATTATTTCTTGCGATAAAATGATGAAAAAACATTATTTTGGTCAGTTGGGATTTTCTTTATTAACCCTTTCTCACTCAGGGATTTTGTGAATTTTGCTTATTTTCACAGTGTTGCACCTGACAGCAACTTCAACTAGCCATTGTTTCATAATGGATGGTCTGTTGTACACCAAACTCGGTATGAATGTTCATTGGGCAGTAGCCTTTCAAATGCAACCTTTCATGACTTGATCATTGTTGTCATGGTAAAGAGGGGGCATCTCAAAGTTGGCAAAAAGTGTGTTTTCACATGAAATTTTGACCACATTTTAATCTTCACACAGCTGGCAAGGCAACAATTAAGGTGTATGGCACTGGCCATTTTCACTGTTTGCAGCATGTTTACAGCATCAATTTTCAGGTATTTTTGACCCCAGACACCCTCAGATATAAATTTTAGCGGCCGGTTGGGCCATACACCCAATTTTTTTCTGGATGTGAGGGGGGCCCTTCAATCCACCACCCCCCCCCCCCCCCCCCCCACCACAGAATATTTTTATATATGTTTAGTGGGGAGACGCGCGAAAAAAACAGGTCACTTTTTTGCCAAACAAATCCTAAAGCAAACATAACTATCCAGGGGTAGAAATGCAGATTTTAGGTGCTTCTGGGGCTTAAAATGATGGGTAGGGGGGGGGGGGGTGCAGACACGTAAAAACACGTATCTGAGTGGTAAAGGGTTAAGAGTCACCATGACCCTTGGGATGCCAAGAAGTACTGCATCTGAGGATGTCACCTGTTTGTCGCCTGGCCAGTCTTCTTGCTAAATTGTTAATAAAATATTTTAGCGTACAGGCAGATATTGTGGGCTCTGATAGGACTGCAGTCTGATTTGTGTCCACATTGTCTGCATTTATGACTTTTCAAGGTGTCCAGTGGGCGACAGATTGTTGGGGGATAATTGTTTTGATTGGCATCTCAGGAATTAACGGGGTTGTTCTGATGACTATGGCTGATCGTTCGCTGTGTGCAAAGAGGAATACTATAAGAATCTTATATGGGGTTCGGTTGTAGATAAGCATGACCGTGCTGAGCGGAACCGAGGCTACGCCGAGGTTCCGCTCAGCACGGTCATCCCTCGGGTTGGAAACGCCCATTTACAATAGAACCCCATATTGGATTCTTTTTCTTGCACAACACCTCCGGTTAGTTTTGACAGCTCGCACATGTATATTGTTTGCAAAATAAAAGTAGTGCGGAAGTAGTTCCGACAGTTGAATAGAAATGAAGCGAATTTATGTTAGTTGCCTGGGTCGGAACACCAGGGTCAGAACATAAATTTCTATCCCAGGGTAAAATCACGGATTTCCTTGTCTGGTTGCAAGAAAAACTGTACCTCCTAAGCATTCCTTACTATCATACTTGTTCTAAAATTTAAACTACAAGTACAAATTACTGCTAAATGTTGTGTTTGGGGATGGCGGGATGAATGGCAAATATGTGAACCCAGGTGAGAGGACGTATGTTCTGCAGCATCTTGTATGAGTCTGCAATGTTTGCTTAGGTCTGTCTGTCCAAATGACAGGGTTCACTTACTTTGCTTGTGACCCGATATTTTTCATACTTCGACGCACATTAAGAGATAACATTCATTTCTTAACTTAAAAAAAGTAGGACAGACATGATCACATCTGAACCTGATAGTTGAACCATATATAAAAGGTGTCCATTTGTGAATTAATGGGTGTCAGGTTGGGTAATTTTAGTACTTTATTTATTTAACCAAATAAAGGGATGACATTTTTCGCTAAAAAGAACATATCAAACTACAGTCACATGGTTGACTATTTACGGATTCCGCAAGATACAACATATTTAATGACATATCCATTTCCCTCAGTACCTCTAAGATAGAAGTGGGTTTTTTTTTGTTTTTGTTTTCGTTTTTTTTTTGGTTTTGGTCTTACGGCCCTTTCAAGATTATTTCACTCATATCGGGCCGATCGTTAATCAGAGGTGGGCGAAAACCGGAGTAGCCGGAGAAATTTCACCTGACCTTCCATTGCAGAACTTGGCGTTTCACATATGACCCGAGCGAGGCTCGAACCACAGCGGTGAGAGACCTAATGATCAAGAGTCAGCGCTCTTAACCACTAGGCCACGGAGGCCCGTAGAAGTTGGGTGTAAAATGATAATAAAAAACATCTTTTAAAAATGATTTATTCATGATATAAAGAAAAAATGTTGATAATAGTGTTGATAAAATCACATGAGACAAAAAATTTGAAAATAAAAATAACAGCTTTTACATAAAATATAAACATTTTATAGAGGGGTCCCATAATGACAGATAAGGTGGAGTAAGGAAGATAATTAAGGAGAATGTCTCCCATGTCAATACGGGTCAACTCTTAACGGAAAGAAATAGGGGTCAACTCTTAAAGGAAAGAATTTGCTCCTAAGGAGCAAATTCTTTCCTTTAAGAGTTGATCCCTTTTACCGTGGGACAGGGCTTATAGAAAAGTGAACATGGAGTTCCGAAGGTTGTTTGAAAAATGGCAGAACAATGTGCTCGGTCTTCCCATTCCCCTTAGGAGACACTTTTCCTTATTTTCTTGATTGTTTAGGGTTTTGGGGGTATTTTGTGTTGTATTGTCTCCCAGAGAAAGGGAATGAAGAGATATGAGACAGAACAGAACAGATGAAAAAGAGGTATAAAGGAGAAAGAGATAAATAAATGGTGTTTCTGTTTTGAGATTTACAGCCTACCAGCAGCTAGGGTCTTCTGTCGCGGTTTATTTTTGTAATGGTTTGTCTTCGGGTGTTTGTGTCGCTTATATTATTTTATTTTGGATAGCCTGTTGGCCATTTTGTGGGAAAGTAACTGTCCTTTTGGCTTTCCGCTATTGATGTTTCCATTAGAGTCTGTTGTTTCATGTTTGTTTCTTTCCCTTTGGTGTCTCTGATGGGAGCTGCGGGTTAACTGTATCAATTCCGGATCATTGTCTCCACCTCTATTTTATCTGCTACATCACAGAGGCTTCTAAATGGAAGTGTAGAAATTGAAGAATTAACAACACCCCCTCTACCCTTGCCCAACTGTATGTTAATATCAGCTGTACGCCCTTTGATGTCAGATACACGTCACCTTCGCCTCACGCTATCATCCCATTAGTTCTTGTAAGAAACGTGTTGTGGGTACGTTTTTAGAAACATGTTGGGGGAACTTGTTGGAGCTGCTTCATAAAGAGGATTCTAACAAGTACCGATAACAGCGACAAAATATGAATTTATGCAGAAATAAGCAAACTCACCCAAAAATTAGCAACCCCCCTCGTATAGCAGTTATGCTACTAGCCTCATAAAACAGGGGCTGTGGGTTCGATCCTGGGCTTCTCCAGATTTCGGATGAATCTTTAATCTGAGGTCTTGTCTCCATATGACCTTAACTGTTGGTAGAATGTAAAACTCAAAGAAATAAACATCCCAAAACTCTCATCACGAAAATACCCCATATATAATTTTTTATATTGTAAAACTTGGGTATAAAGGGGTATACGCTATTTTGCTTATTTCTGCTCAAAAACAAAGATTGTGGATATTTGTTTCTAACGAGTACCCAATTCTATGTTTTGAACAGAAATTTGAAAAATATCAGAATTTTTCATCTGAAAATTTTCATTTTTTGGCTATAAAATTTTTCAATATATTTGAATAGGCGTGTTTTCTTAACCCCCCGAAAAATGGTAGTTGGCAAACAGTGCAGACCCAGATCAGACGCCACAGAATGCGTCGTCTGATCAGGGCCTACACTTTTGCAAACTTTCCAGCCAATTTCCAAATAGTTTTTTAAGAAAACACAACCCGACACCCCTAAATTTTGAACTGGATTTATGCTGTATATAAGGTGGAAGATTCCATTTGGTACGAAATGGGTAAATGTCCTTATTACACCTCCTTATCAGGAGCTATGAAAGCAACCAATGAGCCATGCCATTAGAAAACATCTTCCACCAATGAAAACACAGATCAGCACGTGCATCTGTTTGAGCCAGATATGAACCATTACTGTTTAGTAGATTCTATTGGTAGGTTATAGGGCACTTCTGAAGCTTCACAGAATCGTTTGTTTGTTTTGTTTGATTTGAGGTTTAACGTCCCCGTCAACACAGTATAGGTCATTTTGGAGACGTTGCTTCCAATTTTGTGGGACTTTTACCGACATTGAGATGAAATGACATCTCAAGCCCTGTCCCCAATGAAACCAATATTCAAAGCATGGACGGTCCGACTCACACCGCGGTTCCTGGAAGGCTTAGAGCCTCTAAGCGGCTTACCAGTACTTGTGTGAGGACGGTTTCAGCTCTGCGTGGAAGCATCATGCAGCCCATCTATTTCTTCAAGCCCCCGATTGGCGGGGGCATAATTCATTGACTGGTCAAGTGCTGCTGAAATTACTACAGCAGATGGACAGTCCATTATTATGTCAGCGGGTACATATTGGTTTTTTACCTGTCTGTTCGTTAGTTGGTTGGTCGGACAACTTTAACATTGGTCATAACTTTTGAACCGTTTCAGACAAAGCCTTCATATTTGGTATGTAGGTTCCTTGTGACAAAAGTTTTCCACTTATACAAACAATTTTGACCTGTGACCTTGACCCACAGCCAGGGACATGTTCATGTTTCACAAACACATCTTTGTTGTTTTTTTCCTTATTATTTTTTGGGAGAGTGTGAGTTTTACGTTTCACCAGCAGCTAAGGTCATATGGAGACGGGACCTCGGTTTAAGTCTGGAGAAACTCGGTATCAATCCTACGACCCCTGGTTTACAAGGCGAGTAGCATAACCACTACACCACGGTAGCTTCTCTTATTTTTTTTCAGAGAAAAAAATGTATGACATTACATGTGAATCATCTGCCTAGCAGATGATTCACATGAAATGTCAAGCATTATTTTCTCAAAACCGTGAAGATAAAGGAGAAAATATTGTGAAAATTGTTAATATTGTATGCTTATCTTGTTTAACATTTGTCCTGATGAATAAATTATTTTTGTTACACCAATTTTTTATTATCAACCAATCAGTTTACTTGGTTTAATGCATCCCTTCAAAGTGAACTAAATGACAGTGTAGATTCTGATCAGAAGCCATCTGGTTTTGAACTACACTGCAAGCTTAGACCGGATTATTGTGGTTCAGCAGGATAAAGATTAACCTTTATCCCGCTGCATAATTAATTAAGCCACACCCATTTCTGACTTTGAACCAATCAGATTACTTGATGTAATTTATTCCTACAAATTCACAAACTGAATGCCAAACAGTGTAGATCCTGATCAGATGGCTCTGATCTGGATCTGCACTGTTTGCAAATGTGGGGATTGTCATGAACAGCAGGATAAGGATTAAGACAGTATGGGGACTTATCATTCTCTGTGGATGTGCAGGCTTGTCTGAGTCATTACAGGTTGCTCACTTTATCATGACATGGTCCCAAATACACAGACCCAATACACCACAAAAATTTAATAATAGATAATAAAATATTTACTTTTCAATACACAATAAAAAAAAATAAAAACAAACGTTTGACAAGAGGAAAGGTAATATATTTACCCTTGTCCTGCTGAGCCCGGATATGCCTTATCTTTGAAACAATGTAGATCCAGATCAGATGGCTTCTGAAGAAGCCATCTGATCAGGATCTTCATTGTTTGCCATCCAGTTTATGAATTTGTTGCAATAATTTGCATCAAGTAATCTGATTAGCTGATCATCAGTAGTGGGTGTGACATATTTAAATATTCGGCAGGACAAGGGTTAAGGATGTACATGTACCTTGTTTGAAACTGAAAAACTTTTGAATCATAAAATTAAATTTAAACATACACAGGAGTAAACTACCATATTTGCCCTAAGTATTCGGGACACCTCAAATCCTTACCATACATATTCTAAAATTCGAACAAGTACAATTTTACGGAACCCGGGAAGGGACATAAATATTTTTTTTTAATATGTTGTGCGGACAAGATATTATCTTGTGTGGACAACATAATTTATGGTGTGCAGACAACATATTATCTTGTGCGGACAAGATAATATCTTGTTTGCACAACTTAATATCTTGTGCGGACAAGATATTATCTTGTTCGCACAACATATTATCTGGTTTGCACAACATAGATCTTGGGAAGTTGTGCGGACAAGATATTATCTTGTGCACACAAGATATTATCTTGTCCGCAAAAGATCTATGTTGTGTGGACAAGATATTACCTTGTGCTGACAAGATAATATCTTGTTCACATAACTTAATATCTTGTGCCCACAAGATAATATTATGTTGTCTGCACAAGATATGTTGTCCGAACAAGATAATATCTTGTCCGCTCAGGATAATATCTTGTCCACACAAGATAATATGTTGTCCGAACAAGATAATATCTTGTCTGCTCAAGATATAATCTTGTTCGCACAACATGACAAAAATAAACAAGAGGCCCAAGAGGGCCTGTCGCTCCACCGGCTAACTTCAGAAAATTGTCATATTTATTACATTAACCAATGGTATACTAGTGGACTCTTCTATTGCTATATGTTGGACCAGTCCATTTGTCATATAAGGGGTGTCAGGCCTATTTTTTTTTTTATTTTTGATGGAAAATTCTGTTAGCAAAAAGTGCAGGCCCTGATCAGACATGGTGTTCTGTGGGGTCTGATCTGGGCCAGCACTGTTTGCCAAGGTACCCATTTAGGGTTTTCCCGCATGCAATGGGTAAATTTAAAAAAAGAAACAAGTGATCCACCCAAGGAATGTCAATTCTATATTTTTTGGACCCCAGAGCCATGGTTGGCAGGATTTATGTGAGTGACCATTTGGCATTGCTCCGTTCTAAATATCAAAAGCTCTGGGCCTTATGGTTTCAGAGAAGAAGACTTTTTTTAAGTTTTTCCTATTATAAGTCTATGGGAACTAATATGCCTCTGGGCGTGACCAATTTTTTACCCCAGGGGCATTGTTGGCAGGATTTATTTGAGTGACCACTTGACGTTGCTGCATACTTAATATCTAAGCTCTGGGCACTGATGGTTTCAGAGAAGATTTTTGTCAGTTTTTCCCAGTATAAGTCTATGGGAGCTTATGGGCCTCAGGGTGTGGCCAATTTGGACCCCAGGGGCATAGTTGGCAGGATTTATGCAGATGAATACTTCAAGTTGCTACATACTAAGCTCTTGGCCTTATGGTTTCAGAGGAGAAAAGTTTCAAGATTTTGTCATTATTAGTCTATGGGAGCTACTAAGCACCGGGGCGTTGCCAATTTGGACTCAAGAGTCATAGTTCGCAGGACTTAGTAGGTGACCACATAACTTTGCTACATACTACAGTTCAACCTGTATTAAGCAAGTGCCTAAGGGATAGTCAAAATATGCTTGCTTAAGACAGGTTCTTGCTTAATACAGGTGAAATTTAACACATCTGCCTTTCTTGGGAACTGAATGCCTGCTTGCTTAAGACAGGTTGCTTGCTTAATAGAGGTGGCCACTAAGACAGGTTTTACTGTAAATGTCTTAGCTTTAGGCTTTATGGTTTCAGAGAAGAAGTTTTTCCGTTTATTGGTCTATGGAAGCTAATGAGCCAAAGGTGGTGGCCATGGCGGCCATGTTTTTTGTCTGATCAAAATTTCTTCAATGAATCTGACAATGGTAGACACAAGGAACATTCATGAAAATTAAGAACGAAATCCATTTAGCGGTTTTGGAGGAGAAGATTAAAAAAAAAAAAAAGATCCCTTTATGAGTCTATGGAAGCTAATTTGCCAATGGGCGTGTCCATGGGGGCCATGTTTTTTGTCTGATCAAAACTGCTTCAAGGAATCTGACAGAGGTCCACCCAAGGAACATTCATGCAAAGTAAGAATGAAATCCATTACGTTGAGCGGTTTTGGAGGAGAAGGTTTTTAAAACTTTTCCCCATATAAGTCTTTGAAAGCTAATGAGCCAAGGAGCATGGCCATGGCAGTCATGTGGGGCATGGCCATGGTGGCCATGTTTTTTGCCTGATCCGAATTTCTTCAAGGAATCTGACAGAGGTCCACCCAAGGAACATTCATGCAAAATAAGAATAAAATCCATTGAGCGGTTTTGGAGGAGAAGATTTTTAAATATTTTTTTTTGCTTTCGATGCCATTTTGTTCTGCATGTAACAAAATTCTTTGAAGGAATTCAGAAGAGGACTATGTGAGAAACATTCCTGTGAAGTTTGGTTACAATCGACCAAGTAGTTAAGGAGGAAATGTTTAAAGAAAAAAGTTAACCCACGGATGCACAACCGCACAGACGCACAACAGACACAGGGCCATAACATATAATATAAGACCCGCCGGTCTTTGGCCAGAGGAGCTAAAAAATGAACAGATTTATGTTTTTATTTATTTCTTTATATATTTATTTTTTCCTTTCCTCTGTCAGATTCGGTACTTCTCCCTTTTCAACTAAGCCATTTTAACCCTCAGGGATCTGGAGAACTGTTGACACTGTAGTATAATTAGGTCTAATAAATCAATCTCCCTCAGTATTTTGAATTTATTTTGAAACATCAAGTCGTATAAATAGAGTTTGTGTTGAAAACATCAGTTCTATCACCAGTGTGATGGGCATGTGAAATTTCTGATGTTTTGAATTTTAGAATGACAATTTGTAGGTGGACCTCTATAGATATGTGATAGTCAGCAAAATTGGAGGAGATTAATTCAGATACAGGAAGGTACTTTTAAATAAATAAATAAATAAATAAACAAGAACTTTTGAAGAAGAGAAGACTTTTTTAACATTACACTACATGTTATATAGTGAAAATAAACCCCGCCCACTGCAGCCATGTTTTATGTCGGATCAAAATTTCTTCAAGGAATCTGACAGACGTCCACCCAAGGAACATGCATGCCAAATAACTATGAAATAAAACAAGAACTTTTGCAGAAAATATTTTCAGCATTACAATATATGTTATATAGTGAAAATAAGCCTCGCCCATGGCGGCCATGTTTTTTTTTGTAAGATCAAATTTTTTTCAAGGAATCTGACAACAGTCCACCCAAGGACAATTCATGCAAATTACAATGAAATCCCACAAGTACTTTTGCAGAAAATGATTTTTTAGCATTACGTTATATGTTAAATAGTGAAAATAAGCCCCGCCCATGGCGGCCATGTTTTTTGTCGGATCAAAATTTCTTCAAGGAATCTAAGAGGTCCACCCAAGGAACATTCATGCAAAATAAAAACAAGGCATCGCATGCGATACAAATCCCCTCGCACTAGACAACTTCGTGTGTGGAAAACACTGAAATGGCAAAAGTCCAACTTGCTTGAGATATTATCATATGCAACATTTGTGTAAAGTTTGTTTAAAAATCCTCCAATAAATGTACATTCTAGAGTGATGACGTTTCTCTAAAAATAGCCATAGTGACCTTGACTTGAGGCCATGACCACGAAAGTAGATCTTGCTCAAGATATTATCATAAGCATCTTTTGTGTGAAGTTATATTAAAATCTGTTAATAAATGTAGGCGGTAGAGCGATGACAAAGTTTTTCTAAAGATAGCCACAGTGACCTTGACTTTGAGGTCATGACCTTGAAAGTCGAAGTAAGTCGAGATATTATCATAAGAAACATTTGTGTGAAGTTCTATTACAATCCATCATTAAATGTAGGCGCTAGAGCGATGACAAAGTTTTTCTAAAAATAGCCACAGTGACCTTGACCTTGAAAGTCTAAATAGCTCGAGATATTGTCATAAGGAACATTTGTGTGAAGTTATATTGAAATTTGTGAAAAAATGTAGTCACTAGAGCAATGACAAAGTTTTTCTAAAAATAGCCACAGTGACCTTGACCTTGAAAGTCAAACTCGCTCGAGGTATTGTCATAAGGAACATTTGTGTGAAGTTATATTGAAATGGATGAAGAAATGTAAGGGCTAGAGCCATGACAAAGTTTTTCTAAAAATAGCCACAGTGACCTTGACCTTGAAAGTGGAACTCACTAGAGATATTGTTATAAGGAACATTTGTGTGAAGTAATATTGAAATTGGTGAAAAAAATGTAAGTGCTAGAGCAATGACAAAGTTTTTCTAAAAATAGCCACAGTGACCTTGACCTTGAAAGTCAAACTCGTTCGAGGTATTGTCATAAGCAACATTTGTGTGAAGTTATATTGAAATCAGTGAAGAAATGTAGGCGCTAGAGCGATAACAAAGTTTTCTAAAAATAGCCATAGTGACCTTGACCTTGAAAGTCGAAATGGTGAGATATTGTCATAAGGAACATTTGTGTGAAGTTATATTGAAATCGATGAAGAAATGTAAGCGCTACAGGGATGACGAAGTTTTTCTAAAAATAGACACAGTGACCTTGACCTTGAAAGTGGAACTCGCTAGAGATATTGTCATAAGGAACATTTGTATGAAGTTATATTGAAATTGGTGAAGAAATGTAAACGCTAGAGCAATGACAAAGTTTTTCTAAACAAGAGGCCCAAGAGGGCCTGTCGCTCCACCGGCTAACTTCAGACAATTGTCATATTTATTACATTAACCAATGGTATACTAGTGGACTCTTCTATTGCTATATGTTGGACCAGTCCATTTGTCATATAAGGGGTGTCAGGCCTATTTTTTTTTCTATTTTTGATGGAAAATTCTGTTAGCAAATAGTGCAGGCCCTGATCAGACATGGTGTTCTGTGGGGTCTGATCTGGGCCAGCACTGTTTGCCAAGGTACCCATTTAGGGTTTTCCCGCATGCATTGGGTAAAAAAGAAACAAGTGATCCACCCAAGGGATGTCCATTCTATATTTTTTGGACCCCAGAGCCATGGTTGGCAGGATTTATGTGAGTGACCATTTGGCATTGCTCCGTTCTAAATATCCAAAGCTCTGGGCCTTATGGTTTCAGAGAAGAAGACTTTTTTTAAGTTTTTCCTTTTATAAGTCTATGGGAACTAATATGCCTCTGGGCGTGACCAATTTTTTACCCCAGGGGCATTGTTGGCAGGATTTATTTGAGTGACCACTTGACGTTGCTGCATACTTAATATCTAAGCTCTCGGCACTGATGGTTTCAGAGAAGATTTTTGTCAGTTTTTCCCAGTATAAGTCTATGGGAGCTTATGGGCCTCAGGGTGTGGCCAATTTGGACCCCAGGGGCATAGTTGGCAGGATTTATGCAGATGAATACTTCAAGTTGCTACATACTAAGCTCTTGGCCTTATGGTTTCAGAGGAGAAAAGTTTCAAGATTTTGTCATTATTAGTCTATGGGAGCTACTAAGCACCGGGGCGTTGCCAATTTGGACTCAAGAGTCATAGTTCGCAGGACTTAGTAGGTGACCACATAACTTTGCTACATACTACAGTTCAACCTGTATTAAGCAAGTGCCTAAGGGATAGTCAAAATATGCTTGCTTAAGACAGGTTCTTGCTTAATACAGGTGAAATTTAACACATCTGCCTTTCTTGGGAACTGAATGCCTGCTTGCTTAAGACAGGTTGCTTGCTTAATAGAGGTGGCCACTAAGACAGGTTTTACTGTAAATGTCTTAGCTTTAGGCTTTATGGTTTCAGAGAAGAAGTTTTTCCGTTTATTGGTCTATGGAAGCTAATGAGCCAAAGGAAGGTGGTGGCCATGGCGGCCATGTTTTTTGTCTGATCAAAATTTCTTCAATGAATCTGACAATGGTAGACACAAGGAACATTCATGAAAATTAAGAACGAAATCCATTTAGCGGTTTTGGAGGAGAAGATTAAAAAAAAAAAAAAGATCCCTTTATGAGTCTATGGAAGCTAATTAGCCAATGGGCGTGTCCATGGCGGCCATGTTTTTTGTCTGATCAAAATTGCTTCAAGGAATCTGACAGAGGTCCACCCAAGGAACATTCATGCAAAGTAAGAATGAAATCCATTACGTTGAGCGGTTTTGGAGGAGAAGGTTTTTAAAACTTTTCCCCATATAAGTCTTTGAAAGCTAATGAGCCAAGGGGCATGGCCATGGCAGTCATGTGGGGCATGGCCATGGTGGCCATGTTTTTTGCCTGATCCGAATTTCTTCAAGGAATCTGACAGAGGTCCACCCAAGGAACATTCATGCAAAATAAGAATAAAATCCATTGAGAGGTTTTGGAGGAGAAGATTTTTAAATATTTTTTTTTGCTTTCGATGCCATTTTGTTCTGCATGTAACAAAATTCTTTGAAGGAATTCAGAAGAGGACTATGTGAGAAACATTCCTGTGAAGTTTGGTTACAATCGACCAAGTAGTTAAGGAGGAAATGTTTAAAGAAAAAAGTTAACCCACGGATGCACAACCGCACAGACGCACAACAGACACAGGGCCATAACATATAACATAAGACCTGCCGGTCTTTGGCCAGTGGAGCTAAAAAATGAACAGATTTATGTTTTTATTTCTTTATTTATTTATTTTTTCCTTTCCTCCGTCGGATTCGGTATGCCTCCCTTTTCAACTAAGCCATTTTAACCCTCAGGGATCTGGAGAACTGTTGACACTGTAGTATAATTAGGTCTAATAAATCAATCTCCCTCAGTATTTTGAATTTATTTTGAAACATCAAGTCGTATAAATAGAGTTTGTGTATCACCAGTGTGATGGACATGTGAAATTTCTGATGTTTTGAATTTTAGAATGACAATTTGTAGGTGGACCTCTATAGATATGTGATAGTCAGCAAAATTGGAGGAGATTAATTCAGATACAGTAGGTACTTTTAAATAAATAAATAAACAAGAACTTTTGAAGAAGAAAAGACTTTTTTAACATTACACTACATGTTATATAGTGAAAATAAACCCCGCCCACTGCAGCCATGTTTTATGTCGGATCAAAATTTCTTCAAGGAATCTGACAGACGTCCACCCAAGGAACATCATCATGCCAAATAACTATGAAATAAAACAAGAACTTTTGCAGAAAATATTTTCAGCATTACACTATATGTTATATAGTGAAAATAAGCCTTGCCCATGGCGGCCATGTTTTTTTTTGTAAGATCAAATTTTTTTCAAGGAATCTGACAACAGTCCACCCAAGGACAATTCATGCAAATTACAATGAAATCCCACAAGTACTTTTGCAGAAAATGATTTTTTAGCATTACGTTATATGTTAAATAGTGAAAATAAGCCCCGCCCATGGCGGCCATGTTTTTTGTCGGATCAAAATTTCTTCAAGGAATCTAAAAGAGGTCCACCCAAGGAACATTCATGCAAAATAAAAACAAGGCATCGCATGCGATACAAATCCCCTCGCACTAGACAACTTCGTGTGTGGAAAACACTGAAATGGCAAAAGTCCAACTTGCTTGAGATATTATCATATGCAACATTTGTGTAAAGTTTGTTTAAAAATCCTCCAATAAATGTACATTCTAGAGTGATGACGTTTCTCTAAAAATAGCCATAGTGACCTTGACTTGAGGCCATGACCACGAAAGTAGATCTTGCTCAAGATATTATCATAAGCATCTTTTGTGTGAAGTTATATTAAAATCTGTTAATAAATGTAGGCGATAGAGCGATGACAAAGTTTTTCTAAAGATAGCCACAGTGACCTTGACTTTGAGGTCATGACCTTGAAAGTCGAAGTAAGTCGAGATATTATCATAAGAAACATTTGTGTGAAGTTCTATTACAATCCATCATTAAATGTAGGCGCTAGAGCGATAACAAAGTTTTTCTAACATATAGCCACAGTGACCTTGACCTTGAAAGTCTAAATAGCTCGAGATATTGTCATAAGGAACATTTGTGTGAAGTTATATTGAAATTTGTGAAAAAATGTAGTCACTAGAGCAATGACAAAGTTTTTCTAAAAATAGCCACAGTGACCTTGACCTTGAAAGTCAAACTCGCTCGAGGTATTGTCATAAGGAACATTTGTGTGAAGTTATATTGAAATGGATGAAGAAATGTAAGCGCTAGAGCCAGGACAAAGTTTTTCTAAAAATAGCCACAGTGACCTTGACCTTGAAAGTGGAACTCACTAGAGATATTGTTATAAGGAACATTTGTGTGAAGTAATATTGAAATTGGTGAAAAAAATGTAAGCGCTAGAGCAATGACAAAGTTTTTCTAAAAATAGCCACAGTGACCTTGACATTGAAAGTCAAACTCGTTCGAGGTATTGTCATAAGCAACATTTGTGTGAAGTTATATTGAAATCAGTGAAGAAATGTAGGCACTAGAGCGATAACAAAGTTTTCTAAAAATAGCCATAGTGACCTTGACCTTGAAAGTCGAAATGGTGAGATATTGTCATAAGGAACATTTGTGTGAAGTTATATTGAAATCGATGAAGAAATGTAAGCGCTAGAGGGATGACGAAGTTTTTCTAGAAATAGACACAGTGACCTTGACCTTGAAAGTGGAACTCGCTAGAGATATTGTCATAAGAAACATTTGTATGAAGTTATATTGAAATTGGTGAAGAAATGTGAACGCTAGAGCGATGACAAAGTTTTTTTAAAAAATAGCCACAGTGACCTTGACCTTGACCTTGAGGCCTTGACATTGATAGTTGAACCCGCTTGAGATATTGTCATAAGGAACATTTGTGTGAAGTTATATTGAAATCAGTGAAGAAATATAGGCGATAGAGCGATGACAAAGTTTTTTCTAAAAATAGCCACAGTGACCCTGACCTTGAGGCCATGAGTTGGAAAGTCGAACTCGCTGGAGATATTTTTATAAGGAACATTTGTGTGAAGTTATATTGAAATTGGTGAAGAAATGTAGGCGCTAGAGCGATGAAAATGTTTTTCTAAAAATAGCCACAGTGACCTTGACCTTGAGGTCATGACCTTGAAAGTCCAACTCGCTCAAGATATTGTCATAAGGAACATTTGTGTGAAGTTATATTGAAATCAGTGAAGAAATGTAGGAGCTAGAGCGATGACAAAGTTTTTTCTAAAAATAGCCACTGTGACCTTGACCTTGAAGCCATGACCTTGAAAGTGGAACTCGCTCAAGATATTTTTATAAGGATCATTTGTGTGAAGTTATATTGAAATTGGTGAAGAAATGTAAGCGCTAGAGCGATGACAATGTTTTTCTAAAAATAGCCACAGTGACCTTGACCTTGAGGTCATGACCTTGAAAGTCCAACTCGCTCGAGATATTTTTATAAGGATCATTTGTGTGAAGTTATATTGAAATTGGGGGAGAAATGTAGGCGCTAGAGCCATGACAAAGTTTTTCAAAAAATAGCCAGAGTGACCTTGACCTTGAGGTCATGACCTTGAAAGTCGATCTTGCTCCAGATATTGTCGTAAGGAACGTTTGTGTGAAGTTATATTAAAATCGGTCAAGAAATGTAGGCGCTAGAGCGATGACAAAAGTACGTACGTACGTACGTGGCGCTAGAGCGATGACAAAAGTATGTACGTACGTTGCGCTAGAGCGATGACAAAAGTACGTACGTACGTACGTACGGGACAAATGCTATATCCCCCCTCACAACTATGTTGTGCGAGGGGATAATGAAATTCAACAGGTGGGTTTGGAGGAGCAGATGTTTAAAGATTTTTAATTTTTTGTGTGGTTTTGTTGCCATGGCAACCAGAGTTCTGGGTGTAACAAAATTCTTTGAAGGAATTTAGAAGAGGACTAAGTAAGGAACATTCCTGTGAAGTTTGGTTACAATTGGCCCAGTAGTTTAGGAGGAGAAGATGTTTTAGCATTACACTATATGTTAAATAGGGAAAATAAGCCCCGCCCATGGCAGCCATGTTTTTTGTCGGATCAAAATTTCTTCAAGGAATCTGAAAGGGGTCCACCCAAGGAACATTCATGCAAAATAAAAATGAAATCCAACAGGTGGTTTTGGAGGAGAAGATTTTTAAAGATTTTTAATATTTTGTGTTGTTTTGTTGCCATGGCAACCAGAGTTCTGGGTGTAACAAAATTCTTTGAAGGAATTTAGAAGAGGACTAAGTAAGGAACATTCCTGTGAAGTTTGGTTACAATTGGCCCAGTAGTTTAGGAGGAGAAGATGTTTTAGCATTACACTATATGTTAAATAGGGAAAATAAGCCCCGCCCATGGCGGCCATGTTTTTTATCGGATCAAAATTTCTTCAAGGAATCTGAAAGGGGTCCACCCAAGGAACATTCATGCAAAATAAAAATGAAATCCAACAGGTGGTTTTGGAGGAGAAGATTTTTAAAGATTTTTATTTTTTTTTGGTTCTGCTGCCATGGCAACCAGAGTTCTGGGTGTAACAAAATTCTTTGAAGGAATTTAGAAGAGGACTATGTGAGGAACATTCCTGTGAAGTTTGGTTACAATTGGCCCAGTAGTTTAGGAGGAGAAGATGTTTAAAGAAAAAGTTAACGCACGGACGCACGACGGACACAGGGCCATGAAAATAGCCCCGCTGGCCTTCGGCCAGTGGAGCTAAAAATCATGTCCCTTCCTGGGTTCCGT
>OY757010.1:138270879-138554641 GCA_963580285.1 Lucinisca nassula | reverse complement strand
ATATTTTTTTTTAGAGAAAATAAGGTTTAATCCTCAGTCTGCTGAACACAATAACCTATCTTTGCAAACATTGTAGATCCTGATCAGATGGCTTCTTCAGAAGCCATCTGATTAGGATCTACATTGATTTTCACACAGTTTGCAAATTTGAATGAATATCTCATGTGAAGTAATTTGATTGGTTAGTCGGAAATGGATGTGGTAAAATTAATTTATTCAGCAGGACAAAGGTTAATTTTTCATGTGAATCATTTGAATCCACAGCAGATGATACACAGGAAATGTCAAGCCTGATTTTCTGAGGGGAAATAAGAAAAAAAAAAACAGCACAATATTGTCGCTCAGGAATTTAGGTTAGTGCTTTTAGGGTTAATGTAAACACCCAGTTAGTTCAGAAATTATAAAGCTTGGCTGCTTTGCAAAGGTAACTGAAACAAAGGAGACCGCTGAGGCCAGTTTGTGGTTATGGTTTTTATGCATGTTCATATCCGGTTATGTTGCCTGCTAGGTATGCTTATGATCAGTACCAGAGAAGGCAGCAAGCGGGGACACCTGGTTCCATGTCAGATGCCGGAGACGAGTAAGTATTAGATGTTGGTTGAGGAGCCGGAAGCCAGACCTCCAGGTTTTGCTGGAATACTAACAGAGCTCTAGAAAAACCAGAATAATTCTTGTGGTACAGCCTTGACCCGTTGTATACTAGTGGACTCTTCCATTGCTATATGTTGGACAAGTCCATTTGCTATATAAGGGGTGGTAGGCCTATTCTTTCTTTATTTTTGTTTTATTCTATTTTTGATGGAAAATTCTGTTAGCAAAAAGTGTAGACCCTGATCAGACGCCACATTCTGTGGCGTCTGAAGAATGTGGCGTCTGATCTGGGCCTGCACTGTTTGCCAAGGTACCCCTTTAGGGGTTTCCCGCCTGTAATGCTTTAATCAGTTTTTATGCTACGTTGTACATTTCTCCTTCTAACTAGGAACTGTGAGGTCACAATGAGGACCACTTCTACTCAAAAAGTTTCACACAAATACAAGACTAGAGTTAGGGGCAGTTATGAAAACTGTTTCCTCATCAGCAGTGTTATATTCCAACAAATGTACAGAATATAATAAAAAATTGACCATTTCTGGTATTTTTTTTCGGCATAAACCATGCAATTTCTGGATTCACTGAGTTTAAAAGAGTGGATTTTCTAGGGTTCTTGTGAATTTCAGGTGTTAGCTTATTTGTTTGAAGTTCTTGTTTTTTGTTATCAAAGGTTTTGCTATTTGCAGTAGCTTGTAGTAGTTTTATAGGCATGACATTCAGCATGTACAGTTAAAGTTCAGTGGCTTAAACATCTTCGAGATCACGAAAATTTTATTACGATAACTCTACTTGTGTGTAAAATGCCATGTTTCATATCTCTAGAACTTGCATTTTTCAGATAAAAAATTATATTTTTCTTATTTCTAGTCCAAAGATAGATTGTGGGAACTCATTAGAATTGCCTCAGTCTGTTTGTGAGCAAAAATGAGAGAAATAATGTTTGCCCCTACAAACCCCTTTTTTCTCTATATAAGGTGAAGTTTATGGGGTCTTAATCAATTTCGTGATGTATTGGAGATAGCAGTAGTTTGAGCCAAGCCACTAAGAGTTAATCATTACCGGGGGTTGGGGGGGGGGGGGGGGGTGGAGGCGTCTGTGGCCTAGTGGAAATAGAGTGCTGACTCTTAATCATTAGGTCTCTCACCGTTGTAGGTTCGAGCCTGGCTCGGGTCATATGTGAGATGCCAGATTCTGCAATGGATGGTCAGGTGTTTTTTCTCCAGGTACTCCGGTTTTCGCGAAAAATATTTAGAAGTTTAAAAGTGACCATCGAGGGTAGCTAAGAGATGGTTACAGCGCATGGCTTGAGTAAGCTATCACTAATGTAGAAAGCTATTCACTGTGCATTTTGAGTTACACTTTACTCTGTTTTATTGTTCTGCTTATCTACATGTATTTATTGCTTGATTTGTAAGTCAGCATAAGTGTTAGTCTTTGACAGGTGTTTTAAGCATTTACAGGTAAAGCTACAGCAGTGACATGGTGTCAGAGGTGATCAGCAGGGGCATCATACTTCATGTTTAAGGGGAATGGGGAGATAACTTTTTCAGATATATTTTGTCTCCATTGTCGATAAGGGTCTCCTGTGGAGCAAATTCTTTCCTTTAAGAGTAGAACCCTTTTTCAGAGGGACTTAGTCTCAGGAAGTCTCAATAGTTGTCTTCCTTGGAATAAGGGTGTAAAAAATACACCAGGTGTATCAGTTTTCTTTAAGTTTACATTTTCCCCAAGGTATCCATCAGTAAATTAAGTTCATGATTGGACTGTAATAGAAACCTTCCCACCCCCAACCCCATCTCTACGCAGAAATGGTCTTGAAGTCAAGGTCACAGACTTAGAGAGTTTCAGTTTCATCCCCACCTCCACTGAACTATATTCAGTTTCAGCCCCGCCCCCACTGAACTAACCCTACACTAACTGCCCTCACGGTGTTATCTAACATATTTTGTTTGATTTGAGGTTTAACGTCCCCGTCAACACTGTAGAGGTCATTTTGGAGATGTTGCTTCCAATTTTGTGGGACTTTTACCCGACATTGAGATGAAATGACATCTCAAGCCCTGTCGCCCAATGAAACCAATAGCGTTTATTATAGCCCCGCTTTGAAAAAGTGGGGGCTATATTGGATTTGGCTTGTCCGGAATTCCGTCTGTCTGTCTGTCTGTAATTTGTCCGGAATTCCGTCTGTCTGTCTGTCTGTAATATTTGATAGTGGGTACCTTGTTACCGCAACTCCTCTTACAGTTCTAGGTCAATCCTTTTGAAACTTTGCAGGTGTTTTCATATAGGTCTGAAGATGTGCATATTCTTTTTTCATTATCCTTAAATAATTTTTTTCACTTATTTCACCCTTTTTAACTTAGACTATTTTTGAGATCTACTAATGTTAAAATGTATAGGGAGTAGCTACCTTGTTACCGCAACTCCTCTTACAGTTCTAGGTCAATCCTTTTGAAACTTTACTGGTGTTTTCATATAGGTCTGAAGATATGCATATTCTTTTTTCATTATCCTTAAATAATTTTTTTTACTTATTTCACCTTTTTTAACTTAGACAATTTTTGAGATCTACTAATGTTAAAATGTATAGGGAGTAGCTACCTTGTTACCGCAACTCCTCTTACAGTTCTAGGTCAATCCTTTTGAAACTTTACAGGTGTTTTCATATAGGTCTGAAGATATGCATATTCTTTTTTCATTATCCTTAAATAATTTTTTTCACTTATTTCACCTTTTTTAACTTAGACAATTTTTGAGATCTACTAATGTTAAAATGTATAGGGAGTAGCTACCTTGTGACCACAACTCCTCTTACAGTTCTAGGTCAATCCTTTTGAAACTTTACAGGTGTTTTCATATAGGTCTGAAGATGTGCATGTGCTTTTTTCATTATCCAAAACCTATTTTTTAACTTAGACTGTTTTTCAGATCTAATAACGCGAAAAGTCTATAAGGCGTAGGTACCTTGTTAGGGATTTAACCCTCTCACAAGTCTTTACCTTTAATTCATGAGTCTTTTTCCTCTGACAGGGCTATAGCGGGGCTATAGTCAGATCCTCTGACAGTTCTAGTTAGCATGGACGTTCCGCCTCGCACCGCGGTTCCTGGACAGGCTTAGATCCTCTGAGCGGTTTACCAGTACTAGTGTGCGGGCCGGATTCAGCTCTGCGTGGAAGCATCATGCAGCTCATATATTTCTTCAAGCCCCTATGGGCGGGGGCTGATTATCTAACATATAGTTATGCTAAGAGCAGAAAAAAACATGTCATTTGACAGTTCTTCAGAGCTATAGATAAGGCGCGTATCCGCGTAAATACGCATTAATTTTCATTAAAAACGCATTGAAAATCGATTTTTCGCGTACCGATACGCATTGGAAAAAACGGGTACGTCATGGTCCCGACGGGTGCAAAATAAAAGTTGGAGTAAACCGACTTCGTTTCGGTAAATCGAGCAACCCAACTTCATATCCAGTTCTACCAAAAGCGGCTGTATAATACGTTGTCTGATTGGTACTTTCGTTTTCGTTCGGCCAATCGTGATTAGAATAATAGATCGGCAAGGGAAATCACTCTGTTGGTTTCCAATGCAAACAAATGGCGGAGAATCATCGAAGTCCGGTCGTTTAAGACCGAAAATGCCAGCAAATGCGGGCAACATATTGAACTTCCTAACAAGGAAGTAACAAGCCCCTGTAAGATTGCAAGAACAATACTAGATGATGTGATTAGCGGCTGTTTCCGAGAAATCGAGAAAAAATCCAAATATTATGGGGGGCAAAATGTTAGTGAAAAAGCTGTAAAAACATGGTTGTCTCGATATATATATCGTCATCAATATGTTATAAAAACTGACACACTTGGGAATAAAAAGCATATTACATGTATGTGTCAAACTACTCTTTCCAAAAAATTGTGTAACATTTTACTCTTTCAGTAAATTTCTAGGACCTGAAATACCCTTTGAAAAGAAAATCAGGGAGTAAAATACTCTTTGGCCTAAAAATTATCTGTAGCTCTGGTTCTTGTTTTCCAGTAATGATTGAACATGGTTTTCTGTGCATTAGCATTTTACAATGCTTGGTCTCTTGGAAGATGTTGTTACCCTCATCTTGAGGGTGCTGATAACCAGCTTAGGAGCCAGATTTGCTAACACATGTATAAATGTTTTTCTGTTGCGACAACTAACCAATCAGTGTGAACGCAGATCAGATAGCTTTAAATCATAAAGAAGTAGTCTGGAAAGTAGAAGTAAAACAAAGATCAGGAATTGATACAATTAACTTACTCCACCCATAAAAGACACCAAAGGGAAAGAAATACAAACATTAAGCGACCAGACCATAATGGAAACCTAAACAAAGGAAGGCCATAAGGACAGTAACTTTCCCACAAAATGGCCATATGGCCATCCAAAACCAAAAGACACAAGTGATACACACAGTAAGTAACAAACAACAACATAAATAAATCGCCACAGAAGAGCCGCCTTGGAACGGTCAGTGGAAGATTTCCACTGGGGGGCTTAAATCGATTTTACGTGGCCACAATCCTCGCCCTTACTTCCGTCGCGATTTAGACAAATAATTTGTTCAGTCCGCATGAAGGCCTCCTAACTCATCAGTGCAACATCTCCGTGAACACAGAAATCAAAGAACCACAGAGGTGAGACAACGGTGAGGACTCGACAGCAAGAAACCACTGAAATGCTGGAGCAAAAGAAAACCAACAGTTAGACTCCGATGAGCCCGACCACAGACAGAGCATCAGGCACCAACCAACATTATCTCTTTAATTTTCAATAAGCCTTTACGTTGGAGCCGTCATAGAATCTGAGGCCTGACCAACCGGCGTGTAATTAAAGAGGGAAGCAAAGCTGCCAACCGTGATTGGGTTAACTACCATGCATGCAGTCGGTCGTATAATATCCATGTTGTACCCAATCTTTTTATATCGAAGAATGATTTTACGAAATTGGGTGCTGAAGTCATTGCGGTTATATATTTTTCTGAATTTATATACTAAGTCACCATAAAATTCGGGTTCCGATAGACCTTGTTGCAGAAGAGATATAAGTCCAATATTGAATTTTGAAATTAAATCAGAATGGCGTCTATAAAATTTTGAAAAGGCTTTGTGTAGTTTATGGTACCGATAACCCTGATTAAGGAGTTTAGCCGTTAATAATTTATTACGAGTGTTGAAGTCAGTTACATGACTACACACTCTAGCAAATCGAATTAATTGCGAAATATAAACGCCATAGGATGGCGCACGAGGAACATCACCATCCAAAAAAGGAAAATTTACAATCTCAAAATCAGTCATCGCGTTTATCATAAATTTTGCACGAAACAAATCCATCTACAATAGATAGATGTAAATCCAAAAACGGGGCCTCGGTATCAGAAGAATTTGCTTTATTTAACTGAAGTTCTAGGGGGTAAATCTGACTGATCAAACCATCAAAATAGGTATTATCAATATTTAATAAATCATCTAAATATCTAGAAGTAGAGCTAAAAGCTTCAATAATTTCAGATTGGTTATCAATGGAAAGCGACAAAATGAAGTCTCTTTCATAACAATACAAGAACAGATCAGCCACAAGAGGTGCGCAATTAGTACCCATCGGAATACCCACAATTTGGACCAGGGCTCTAGAAATTTTGAAATCCCAATCGGTCCAGATGGTGACCAAAAATTACGGAAATTGCCGATCGGTTTCGGTAATTTCCGTAAACGCCATTGGCGATTTCAAAATGTGTTATTAGCCCAAAGAATGACATACCGATGTTCCTCTTACACTTGTAAACGGATATGAGCACCAGTATCTCGATTATAAACAGCAATTATTGCTCACATTGTTAATATTTCATCTACTTTCATTTTCTACGCCAGATTTCATCTACTTTCATTTTCCCAATATCCGGGTCACTCCGAACCTGAAGACTACTAAAGGGAAACAACCTACATGGGGCAGTCAGAGACCAGTTCGATGGTCACTATATTTTCTTCCCTTTTTAAAACCTTTAAAATATTTCTCTTGTTTCACGCATTTTATTTTGCCCAAATTGCTTTGTTTACAAATGGCGACCGATATGGCAGCCACGTGGTCGGAAAATGACGTCATACGGTTTCCGTTTACACAATACACATTAATGCAGTCAAGGACGTAACACACATACACCTGTTTTATGTCATTTATTTTAATAGAGCGTATTTCTGAAAAAAAAACACGTTTTGAACGGGTTAAAAAATCGAAAAAACATTTCTTTACTCTCGAACCAATACATGGCCGAAAGAGAGTCATTGAAAATCTTACATGGCCGAACCAAGTTTTAAAGAATATGAATACATATTTTACGATTACACAAGCCTGAAATAAACAAATTATGTTTGATTGCCATTAGATCAAACACGATCAAGGCTTCTTTGATATCACAATCACACACCGCTTAATCACGTTTTGGCTGACTAACTGTCATTAGCCTTAATCCCGCGAGAGTCTGCGATACCTGGCGAGATCTCGAAAACGTGTTTACTGTCAAACTCAAATTCATCCCCGAGAGAGATAATTGGATTATATTACTGGCACAATAAACAGTTTGACACCTAACCAGGTATAATTTCTCTGTTTTTTCACTTCGATTTTAGCTTATTGGGGTTTTTTTTTGGACCGATTTTTCAGCAAAATTTTTCAGCAAAATCGGTTTTCATTTTCAAAAAACGGTCTGGACCGGTGAAAAATCGGACTTCTAGAGCCCTGATTTGGACCCTGTTATACATAATGACAAAATTGTTAGTTAACATATTAAATATTTGACCGGCCCCCGACCATCGGGGCTTGAAGAAATAGATGGGATGCACGATGCTTCCACGCAGAGCTGAATCTGACTGGCCACGAATACTGGTAAACTGCTTAGAGGATCTAAGCCTGCCCAGACAAAGCGGTGCGAGTCGGACCGTGAATGATTATAAACCCTATTGGTTTCATTGGGCGACAGGGCCTGAGATGTCATTTCATCTCAATGTCGGGTAAAAGTCCCACAAAATTGGAAGCAATGTCTCCAAAATGAACTATGCAGTGTTGGCGGGGATATTAAACCACACATCAAACAAACAAAATTAAATCTTCGAATGCTTAATATGGTATATGCACAATTTTTTTACTGAAAAAAAATGTGAATGGCTTTTGTGCTGCAAAAGGTACTCACACTTTTTCCAGCAAAAATACCACTGTGTTAAAATACTGTACATGTTAGAGCAGATAATATTTTGACCACTAATGAATATGTTAAGCTAACAATGCATTAAGCAACTGGGCCCTGAACTACAGTAAAGTTCCTATATTAAGACAACCTTTGTGACCGTTCAAAAGTGGTCCGTTCGACCACTTTTGAACAGCCCCAAAGGTGATCTCTGACTGTATGCAGAAAACACAAAGAAATGATGGCTGAAACCTTTTAAGGTTTTCAAAGCAAAACTGGTCTTAATTTTAATAGTGGAATTCCACTGTGTATCTGCACTGTTAATCTTTTCAATCCCTTAATATGGTCCTGTTCCTAGTGTTTTCTGGTCTCACCCCTAAACCCATCCCCTGAAATTCTGAAGTCTACCATCCTTGGGCTGGGGGATTGAAAACTTGTGTGTGTGTGTGTGTGTTTTTTTTTATGAAATTCGGCCCTTTAGTTTGGCAACTTAGCGTTTCCATAGACTTATAATGGGGAAAATTGCCTCCAACCCATTTTTGCACATAGGGGTTTTGTTCAAAATCATGAACAGAATGGCAAATAGTGTAGGTCCAGATAAAACGGCTCGTAATGAGCCCTCTCATCTGGGTCTGCACTGTTTGCATAGGTATCTATATTTTTCTGCGTGTTTGAAAGTCAACAGGAGTTGTGAAGTTTTCTGTTGATAATGGGCAAAAATGGGTTCTGGTTAACCCATTCAGCACCGGAAACCCCAAAGCGGGTACCCTGGCAAACAGTACAAGGGCTGGCCCAGATCAGACGCCGTAGAATGCGGCGTCTGATCAGGGCCTACACTGTTTGCAAGAAGTTCAGCCATTTTCCAAATCAATTTTGAAGAAAACACGACCTGACATCCCTAAATTTTTAAATGGACTCCTGCTATATATAAGGAGGAAGATTCCATTTGGTACAAAAAGGGTTAAAAAGTAGTCCCCAGCTGACCATGCAATTACATGTAGTGTGTAGCTTTCAGTGTTGTGACATCATTTTTCTTTGTGTGTACCAGATCTAAAAGTGACGATAAAAAGAAATCTGCTGATTCCGAAAGTAAACATAAGAAGAGGTATGGGTATGTTTGTGGTGGAAATAATCACGTGTATCCTCGCGTATGGTTATTAGGGGACTCTCATTGGTCTATTATGTGTATCCTTGTGTATGGTGATGAGGGGACTCTCATTGGTCAATTATGTATATCCTCGTGTATGGTGATGAGGGGACTCTCAATGGTGTACATAGCAATATCACTCACCTGTTAAAAATTTATACGAAATGTGTCATATTTTCTTCGGATTAGAAATCAAATGAAACAAGAGAAAACAGCCCAAAGGGAAAATTTTTTATGGTTATGAACGATTTCATATATAGGCTAGACCTTAGCTCTAGATATTGAGATATAACAAATATACCGGTAATTATCCCTTATCATGCTGAATAGATTAAGTTGTCCACACCCTTTTCTGACTATCACCTGGTCAAGTCATTGAGGCGATTCTATCGAGTACCCACTATCTATGTTTTTGAGATAAGACAGAAAATATATACCCAGTACACCCCCCTTTCCTCTGTATAAAATTGGGTTTAGAGGGGTCACCTATTCATTGACTCGTTAACGTGATGTGTTAGAATTGCCTCATCGAGGCGATTTTAACTAGTACCCACAATATGCGTTTCCAACCAGAACTATGGAAAATTATCCCAAAATTATCTTTGTTAAGCCTACTTGTCCGGAGCTATGCTAGACATGAAATGAATCTGATCTTTAACCCTTTTACCCATCATTTCTGAAGTAGGTTCTTCCTTGCTAGAATTTGGACATACATATTCTTGTAAATAGGGGATTTAGTCAAAGGCAGTAAAAGAATGGCAAACAGTGTAGATCCTGATGAGACGGCACATTTTTAGCTGTTTCATCTGGATCTACACTATTTGCTTAGTTATCTAAATTGGTCGCCACTCGGGGCTTGAAGAAACAGATGGGCTGCATGATGCTTCCATGCACAGCTGAAACCAACCATACACGAGTACTGGTAAACTGCTTAGAAGAGCTAAGCCTGCCCAGGCAAAACTGTGTGAGTTGGACTGTCCATGCTTATAAACCCTATTGGTTTCATTGGGCGGCAGGGCTTGAGATGTCATTTCATCTCAAAGTCGGGTAAAAGTCGTACAAAATTGGAGGCAGCATCTCCAACATGACCTATACAGTGTTGACGGGGACGTTAAACCTCAAATTAAACAAACAAAATCTGAATTGGTAGGGGTTGAAAGGGCCAACATTACCAAAAGCTACAAGAGAATCAGTAATTGCCTCATAAAAAGATTTTTCATATTCATGTAGTTTCTTTTAAAGAAAAGAAGAGTGGGTATTAAAAATGCAGATTGTCAGATTGGAGAGAATATGACACATTTCATGTGGTAACTGTATAATTGTCATCCATAAGTAAAGAAAAGAAAAAAATATGTGATAAAAATTATCCTCCGTACTCTCTGTGCTACCTAGCTTTCTGTTTAACAGCGTGTGGGTGCATGTTCGAGAAATTATTACAGCGGGTTCTGTTATCTGAGGATTAGGTCTTTGAAAAACAGAGGAATCTCTTATATATCTCACAGAAAACTTTTTTTTTTTTCAGGTTTTAACTTTACTAACACCTTTTTCTATTGGTTTCATTGGGCGGCAGGGCTTGAGATGTCATTTCATCTCAAAGTCGGGTAAAAGTCGTACAAAATTGGAGGCAGCATCTCCAACATGACCTATACAGTGTTGACGGGGACGTTAAACCTCAAATTAAACAAACAAAATCTGAATTGGTAGGGGTTGAAAGGGCCAACATTACCAAAAGCTACAAGAGAATCAGTAATTGCCTCATAAAAAGATTTTTCATATTCATGTAGTTTCTTTTAAAGAAAAGAAGAGTGGGTATTAAAAATGCAGATTGTCAGATTGGAGAGAATATGACACATTTCATGTGGTAACTGTATAATTGTCATCCATAAGTAAAGAAAAGAAAAAAATATGTGATAAAAATTATCCTACGTACTCTCTGTGCTACCTAGCTTTCTGTTTAACAGCGTGTGGGTGCATGTTCGAGAAATTATTACAGCGGGTTCTGTTATCTGAGGATTAGGTCTTTGAAAAACAGAGGAATCTCTTATATATCTCACAGAAAACTTTTTTTTTTTTCAGGTTTTAACTTTACTAACACCTTTTTCATGCTCCTACCATAGAAAAATTAAAGGGACGACTTTAACCCATAACATGCTAATCAGGACAATTGTCGTCTGCTTTGACGTCTGCTGGTTACTTTAAAAGTCTTTTTTGCAAACAGTCTGGACCCAAATCGGACTGCACCTCTAGGAGCAGTCTGATTTGTGTCCACACTGTTTGCCTGTATGCAAAAATATTTTTAACAAGTTTAAATAAAAATTTAGCAGACGACATAAGCAGACGTCATTTGCAGATGTAGTTTTTCTTGGTGTCTTAAGGGTTAAAGCCTGAAAAAAGCATGTGTCCATCCTTTCTAATAGTTCAACCTTACCATAATGATCCTAATGTTTTGGACAGATAAGCCTGATCAAAAAGTGCAGACCCAGATCAGACTGCTCCTTAAGGAGTCTGATTTGGGTTTACACTGTTTTCCATTCCATCTGCATCTTCTGAGCACCTCTGTGTATGACAGAAACACACTGTTCAAATTTAAGGTCAATTTCTGGAGTTTTGCAGGTTTCCAAATTTTTTTTTACCTACTGTACACATATAGAGGATCTTACATGATTGGTCATTTCATATGAAATTTATGAAATGAGCCTTTGGCGAGTTTCATAAATTTCATATGAAATGACCATGAGTGTAAGATTCTGTTTATCATATGACCACTTCAAATTGGATTTTATCGCCTTTAAATTTGACAAATTCTCCACCAAAAATACATGGTTGACATGGACGTCGTCATGACGTTACTTGATCCTGCCAAAGTGTTATTACACATTTGGTCATACGATTTTTATTACACGGCGTTATCCACTGCTTATCAACGACGTCATATGATAATTTATATATTCCTAGACTCTGCTAATCATGCTTGTGTCTACTGTCACTGTGTTATAACTCTACAAAACTAAGTAGGTGGCTGCAGCAATAGCATCTTTAGCCCTTTACTGAACCCATTGCATGCGGGCAAACCCCATAAGGGGTACCTTGGCAAACCGTGCAGGCCAAGATCAGAATGCGGCGTCTGATCAGGGCCTACACTATTTGCAAACAGAATTTTCCGTCAAAAATAGAAGATGGATAGATATCTGTCCCATTCTGCACAGTTTGCGAAAATGAAATACAGTAAAATCTATATATTAAGACCATCATTGGGGCTGTTCAAAAGTGGTCTTTAAGACCACTTTTGAACAGTCCCAAAGGTGGTCTCCCACGAGAGCAGTTTGGAAGTAGAGAAACACGAAGAAACTGTACCAAAAACGTTCTGAAAATGCTTTTAAAAGCATATTTTGTCTTAATTTTTGGTGGTCTTTTTAGCGGAATTTCACTGTACGTTGTGTTTGAGTACAATAAGTGTATATTTATTGTTGACAGCTGTTTCACTTGTGGGAAATGATTTTGAATTGAAAAGGCAGCACTTTGTAAACAAAGTATAGTTCGAACAAATTGACCTGAGACTGGTGAACTCTATTAACATAATTTCACACCAGACTGAATGTATGTGTTTATCTTCGCCGTCTCCCGAAAATGGCGATATTGTTATTCTAACATAGAGGTCGGTAAATGGGTCGCAATTCACGTGATACCCAAAATTCATGAGAAGTTTACGAAAGTCAACTTATTAGGCCATAACATTGACAAATTTATTCCGTGCATAAATGTTAGTCTCAGGTCAAATTGTTTGAACTATACAATTTGGTCACAACCTGGTTAGCAATAATTATTATAAGTTCTCTCTTCTGTAATGACAGAAAGTCATTATGTAAACAGGTTGGGTATAGAAATTCTTATCTCTCCCTGTTAACCTTGCCTTCCTTATCGGATATCTCACCCTGATGTGCACTGTATGGAAGGTGTGCTCGCAGAATGTGACAATAAATTTGCACTTAATGAATTGAAAGCACTGGGATATATGCTTTTTCTAACCCTGGCCTTAGCCTTGGTTCCAATCGGCCCGGGTATCCCTCAGGTTGGAAGCATGTATATGGAATCCATACTCGAAAGATTTTTGTAACTTCTCATGTGTCTAAGTAACATATTTATAAACTGCAGCAAGTACCGTTAAAATCCTAAAAATTCTGACACCGTGAGGACTTGCTGTAATTCTCCTAAAATTTTAACAAATTTGTATCATGATCCTGTAAGGAGTCCAAAAAGTGCAGACAGAACGGCAAACAGTGTAGACCCAGATCAGACTGCTCCTTCAGGAGCAGTCTGATCTGGGTCTGCCCTGTTTGCTAATGTGTGTCTCTCCCAATACTTAGGATCAATATGGTTTGTTGTTGATATGCATGTTACTCTTATGTAAGAATCTTACACTTTCGAAGCATGTATACTGCACATAATTATACATTACCCATAATACTACATTACAATGACACATCCGTGCAACATAGTGCATTTTTTTCAGTGGTCAATTTTCTGATGAAAATCTGTGATATTTTCCTTATTTCTACTCAAAACATAGGCTGTGGGTACTTGTTAGCTCCACCTCAATGAGGTGGTTCTAACAAGTACCCACAACCTATAAAGAGTAATAGAGTAGAACTAAGAAAAAATGCATACCCCTTTGAAACCCAGTGTTCTCTATATAAAATGGGGTTTACAGGGGTGTTCATTACAAGAACATTGTTAACAGGATGTAGGCTAAATGTGTGTGAAGGCTGAATACGTAGGAACTCATACTAGAAACTCTGGATGCTGCCTTGTGAGAAAATGCATGTTTTCTAAAACACCCTGTTTTTACTTGATTTTTTCTATCAACAAGCACAGAATGTATATCTTTTGTTGCACATCTTAGATTGTGCATTCTAATTGACAGTGTACAACATAATTATCATGATACAATAAAATAACAATATTAATCTGCAGAATGCAAGTAGTTTTATGGCCCCCGCCCATAGGGGCTTGAAGAAATATATGGGCTGCATGGTGCTTCCACGCAGAGCTGAATCAGGCCCGCACACTAGTACTGGTAAACCGCTTAGAGGATCTAAGCCTGTCCAGGAACTGCGGTGCGAGGCGGACAGGCCATGCTAATAAACCCTGTTGGTGTCATTGGGCGACAGGGCTTGAGATGTCATTTCATCTCAGTGTCGGGTAAAAGTCCCACAAAATTGGAAGCAACATCTCCAAAATGACCTTTACAGTGTTGAGGGGGACGTTAAACCTCAAATCAAACAAACAATTGGCATTGATATCTTATATAAGTCTGACCAGAAAGTGTTTTATATTCTTTTAAAAAAATGGAATGAAAGAATGTATATTTTGATGCATGATGAAAGTGAAATGTACAGTACCTGCATTAGATTTCATAAATTTAAGCATGTTTGCATGTAAATTCTAGAAATCTAATGATAGCATGATTTAGAAAACATTAACAACAATGTCATAGGAATTAATGTCATTCAGTGAATGCTACTTTAATAGAGGTTATCTTATTCTTAGTTAAAAAAAGACCAGAAAGTGGTTTCTAAAAGTTTCTAAAAAAAAAAGATGAAATGAAAGTATGTATATTTTGATGCATAAGGAAAGTGAAATGTACAATATCTGCATTAGATTTCATAATATATGCATGTTTGCATGTACATTTTAGAAATCTAATGACAGCATGATTTAGAAAACACTAACTACAGTCATAGGAACCATATTTACCCTACTGGTAAGTATTCAGACACCTCAACTCCTTACCGTATTTGTTCTAAAACTTGAACAAGAACAATTTACTACCGGATGTTGTGTCTGAGAATAGCTGGATGAGAGGCAAACAGTGTAGACCCTGATGAGATGCTGCCTTCTGCGGCATCTCATCTGGGTCTACAATATGTATGCTCAGGCCTGTCTGTCCGAATACTAATGGTAAATAGGTTATTGTCATACAGTGAATTCTATTTTACACCCCAAAAAAAGAAAAACGGGTAATCTTATTCTTGAGGTAATTTTCTGGTGTGGCAGACCCGTTGGCATTTAAACATTTTCATTGCATTTTGTTACAGATTTGAGTACCCGCCTGACCTTCAGCAGTATGCTGGTTACTATGACGACCATTATGGTTACTATGCAGACTATCATGGCCAGAGATGGGACCCACACATACAGGCCTGGTTCCAGCAAACTGCAGGTACTCTTTGATATGGATGATAACTGACAGACTTATTTTTCAATTAAAGAGAAAACACATATCTTTGTCACTGTTGATCAGAATGTAGAAAATGAGCTGTCAAAATGCAAAAGTGCCTTTTCATAAAATAGCAATCATAAAATTGCATTTTTAACCCATTTTATACCAGAAATCCCAAAATGGGTACCCTGGCAAATAGTGCAGGCCCAGATCAGACGCTGCAGAATGCGGCATCTGATCAGAGCCTACACTATTTGCAAAAAGTTCAGCTATTTTCCGAATGAAGTTTAAAGATAAAACAACCTGTCACCCCTGTATTTCGAAATAGATTCCTTCCATATATAAGGAGGAAGATTCCATTTGGTACAAAAAGGGTTAAAAGTTTTCTTTTTTTTCTGGGAAGATGAAAATTGTGTAAGGGCCCAGTTGTTCAAAAAATTGTTAGCTTAACAAGCTTGTTAGTGATCAAGATGTTAATTAGTAGTCAAAATGTTGTTTTAGCAAATACAATAATACAATATAAAATACAGTAGAACTTTGATGTCTCGAACACCGATGGCTCGTTTACCATGGATGTGTCGAACCCATTCTTGAGTCCCTAGCGAAATTCTCTACATAAGACATAGTGGGGGATAATTAAGGAGATTTTAGTCTTTTATCTTGCAAATGTATGCTGTGTGTACTCATTAGAATCACCTCATCGAGGCGATTCTAATGAGTACACATACCATACATTTTCATTATAGAACACCGAAAAGATGTATAAAAGTATCTCGTTATGCCTCCTGACAGTAACCCTCAGTGGCTCGAACTACCCCTGTCTCGTACAGATTTTCGAGGTCCCAAAGGTGTTCGAGCCATTGAAGTTCGACTGTACAGTGGTATTTTTGCTGAAAAATATTAGTATATTTGCTATATTAAATGAGAACATTTTGAATGACATTCTTAGTTTTGAACAACTGGGCCCAGGTTAATGTAATAGGGCAGTGTAATGAACACTTGAAAATCATAGCTGGCCATTGAAGTTTTACTGTACAGTACTGTAAAAATTCTAAAAATATGGACACCTTGAGAACTTGCTGTAATTCTCCTAAAACTTTAACAAAGTTGTTTCACGATCCAGCAAGGAGTCCAAAAGATGCAAACAGAATGGCAAACAGTGTAGACCCTGATCAGACTGCTCCTGAAGCAAACGGGGTAGACCCTGATCAGACTGCTCCTTGAGCAGTCTAATCTGGATCTGCACGGTTTGCTCAGGCCTGTCTGTCCCAATGCTTAAGATTGTTATGGTAAAACCTTTCACAGTGGCCTCCTCTATTAAGCAAGCAACCTGTCTTAAGCAAGCAAGCATTCAGTTCCTGAAAAAGAACACCCTTGAAGAAAAAGCAAATGCATTAAAAAATTCACGTTTTATGCAAGCACCTGTCTTAAGCAAGCACATTTTGATCATCCCTTAGGTGCTTGCTTAATACAGGTCAGACTATTTTCTTTTGAACAGTGGATCAAGAACCAAGAAGGGCAACACCTGAGAAGTTCACCATTCCTCACATGAGAGCCAGCTTTGGACCTAATGGACAGATGGTGAAGATCTTGCCGAACCGACCTGCTGATGGCCAGCCCGCTACTATAGAGTTACATGAAGTGGAGGCTATGTTAGCCGAAAACGTGGAATCAGAAGAGCTCCGGGAATTCCCAGGGCCTCTTATAAGGTAAGTTGATGATACCATAAAAATTAAAAAAAATTAGGACACTTTTGATGACTTTCTTATTTCTCCTAAAATTTTAACAAATTTGTTTTACAATCCAGTAAGGAGTCCAAAAAGAGCAGAGGGAATGGCAAACAGTGTAGACCCTGATCAGACTGCTCCTTCAGGAGCAGTCTGATCTGGGTCTGCACTGTTTGCGTAGGCCTGTCTGTCCAAATACTTAGGATCATTGCGGTACTTTCTCTAACAGACTTTTGGATGAGTCCTTAAACCAAGTCTTTAAATGCGAAACAGAAACTCACACACTTTCCCTAATCCGGTTTACACACACAGACAAAATGATTGACAACACAGTATACAGGATAAAATAATGTTGGCATTTTCAAATTTATGAGCAGGACAAATTTCATGCTCAAGTGAATTTGAGCTTTAAAAAGTTCCTAACCTTGGGGCCGATGTTGAGTCAAAGCATGACTGGATGAGTGGCAAACAGTGTAGACCCTGATGTTAAGTCACTAATCTGGGTCTACACGGTTTGGTCAGCCCTGTGTGTCCAAATACATAAGAGCCGGCCTCGTAAGCTCAGTTGGATGCGCGTTTGACTGGTGATCAGGAGGTCGCGGGTTTGATACCTGCCAGGGTTGGCAACATTCTTTCACGGAGATTGATCATGAAATCTTTTCTACGGTCATTATCTCCCTACAGCTGATTCAAGAAGGGCAGTTGTCAGCTGGCGAAAGAATGTGCACTGTACTGGTTAACCGCTTACGTATAAGCCTGCCCAGGAAAAGTGTGGATAAGTAAACTGACTGGCCTAAAATGATCTAAAATAGTGTTGACTGGGCCATTAAACCCCAATATAAACAATTCCGTAACGCAAAAACCGTTTGAGGTATTTTCATGAAGCTTCACACAAATGTAAAGATGATTTGCAGAGCGCATGAACCATTACTCTTGTTTTATTCTGTTGTTATTTGCTTACAGAGGAGACACACACAAAAATGATGTCTTACTATTCTGCCAAAGGAAAGCCAAAGAGTGTTACAATAATGTGGACCTTGCTGATCGAGAATCGTCAGAGCTCATATGGAAATTCCTGGAGCTGCTCATCAAACAAAATGGGGTAGGTGGAACACTTTCCATATCAAAAGTCCGTCTTTAGAAATAAGTCCAGCAAATACTCATCAACCCAGAGTTCGAACCTTTGCTGTCTATCTAAAATGTGTGATCCGTAGAAAGCACAGCAAACTCTGATCAGACATTATGTATACACAGGCAGATTAGAACATAAGGGGAATGGGAACACCTTCATGGGAGGCAACTCCTTCAAAAGTATTTTTGTCTCCCATGTCTATAGGGGTCAACTCTTAAAGGAAAGAATTTGCTCCTGAGGAGCAAATTCTTTCCTTTAAGAGTAGACCCCTTTTTCCGTGTGACAGGGCTTATAGAATTAGAAAGGTGAACAGGAAGTCCAGAAAGTTGTCTCCCTTTGAAAAATGGCCAAAAAAATCAGCCAGGTGTTCCTATTCCCCTTAAGCTGGGTACTTTTTGTCAGCACTCTCGTCCGTTTATCATCCGTTTGTCAATCTATCAACATTTGCTTTGACCTAGCACCAACCAAAATGTTCAATTCATAGCATTGGGCATAATTCTTCTTATTTTGTGGGTGCTCTAAATTGTACTTGGATGACTCGGACCATGCCAGATATACTTACCAAAAAAAGAAAACAAAAAGTACAGTTCAACAGATTTGAGATTTCACAGACAAAAGACGTTATGATTTAACTTGGTGGAGTCTATAGACTTTTTATAAGGGACAACAGGTTTTTACTTGTCTGTTTATTTAACCCACATGTGCCGAATGTCCCAAGACTTGGTCTTAGGCAAACAGTGTAGACCCTGATCAGATGCCGCAGAATAACAGTGTAGACCCTGATCAGATGCCACATTCTGCGGCATCTGATCAGGGTCTTCACTGTTTGCTAAGAACTCAGGAATTTTGCAAAACTTACATTTAAATTGAAAAATACCCTTAAACCTGAGAAAAAAGCTGTCTAAAGCTAATAAGTGTAAGATCATAATTTTTGCATACGGGTAAAGGTTAACTCTTATCATGCTCTTCACGGCAACCCCTATCTTTGGAAACAGTGTAGATCCAGATCAGATGGCTTCTGAAGAAGCCATCTGATCAGGATCTACACTGTTTTACATTCAGTTTATGGATTTGGGGCAATAAATTACATCAAGTAATCTGATTGGTTCAAAGTCAGAAAAGGGTGTGGCTAAAATGAATATTCAGCAAGATAAAGGTTAAGAGAATAACTCATAATCTTGAAAGTCTAGATTGAGAAGAGGATGGGAAGGTAATTGATAGAGAGCCGACATACTGATCAGCGGCCCCCACCCATCAGGGCTTGAAGAAATAGATGGGCTGCAAGATGCTTCCATGCAGAGCTCAAACCGATCGCACGCTAGTACTAGTAAACCGCTTAGAGGATCTAAGCCTGCCCAGGCATAGCGGTGCGAGTCACACCGTCCATGCTTATAAACCTTATTGGTTTCATTTGGCGGCAGGGCTTGAGATGTCATTTCATCTCAATGTTGGGTAAAAGTCCCACAAAATTGGAATCAACTTCTCCAAAATGACCTTTACAGTGTTGCTGGGGCCGTTAAACCTTAAACAAACAAAACAAAGTACACTGATCAGACTGTATATATTCACAGGCTGAATAGAGTATTTTATTATAGGAACGAATTTCATTTTCATTGTGGATTTAATCAATGTGTACCATAAATTTGGGCTTCTTGCTGTTTGTGAGTGATTCGCTGGAGTTTACACATCAATAAAATCCACAAAAATAATAATTCATTCCTTATATTTTAACGGACCCGATAGCTCAGTGGTAGAATGTCCGCTTAGGGAATGGAAGGTCGTGGGTTTGATCCCCGGCTTCACCATACCAAAGTCGTATAAAATGGTACTAGGCGCTCCCTTGACTGATGCTCACATTATTAGGGGTAGTCCTAGGAAGGTAAATGAAGGCAGGTAAGTATTTGTTAAAGGATGCTTTGTCGCAATAAAAGCTCTATAGAGGTTATGTTATTTGTTTCAGATATCTGATGTTAAATAAAGCTTCTTTATCTTTATAATTCCAACTTTGTCATCAAAATGTTAAAAATGTCACCAAAATGGTAAATTTTAGGAAGTCTTTAGGAAGCATAAGAATGAACTTACCAACAACGGTGGCGGAATAATTATTCAATTAGAAGCTGCCATCTTTGAAAGAAACCCAAGTGAAAAGAAAACACCCAAGTCTTTAAATTCAGTCTGTCTTCAAAATGTATGTTTTCAATTGTTTCTCATCTTTAAATCCAGCGCCTTTGAAGTCACTTGATTTACAATGACGTAACACAGAGGTTCTAAATGTGCTCTTTAACTCTTATCTTGCTGTTCACGAGAACCCCTATCTTTGGAAACAGTGTAGATCCAGATCAGATGGCTTCTGAAGAAGCCATCTGATCAGGATCTACACTGTTTGACATTCAGTTTATGAATTAGTAGGAATAAATTACATCAAGTAATCTGATTGGTTCAAAATTAGAAATAGGTGTGGCTAAACTGAAAATTCAGCAGTGAAGGGTTAATGTCACATTATATTACTACCTGTCACTGTGTGAACTAGTTCTGACATTCTTGCTTATGGAATTCATGGAAGTATAAAACTTTTATTTCAACCAATCAAATCGCTCGAAATGTACACAATGATTGAGAATAGGAATTATTGATTGGTATATCTTTACTGGGTGGTAGTAGTTTGGTGGACTTGGATCAAACAGAATATATTTTATATGCCAAAAGGGGGGGGGGGGGGGTGAAGTATTAAGTTAAGGCTGTAGACTTAAAGCTTTCGGCTGTCTGTTTATTTTACCCTTTTAGTACCAAATGGAATCTTCCTTCTTATATATAGTAGGACTCCATTTCAAAATTAAGGGGTGTCAGGTTGTGTTTTCTTCAAAATTTATTTTGAAATGACTGAACATTTAGCAAACAGTGGAGGCCCTGATCAGAAGCCGCATTCTGCGGCGTCTGATCTGGGCCTGCACTGTTTGCCAGGCTACCCGTTTTGGGTTAAGTCTGAGATCCCGTCTATAACTGACATTTTATCCTTGCAGTCCATAGTTGGCACAGACTTAGCTGACCTGCTGTTGGAAGGACACGAACCTACAACCCTGGATTATCGTCGGACTGGAATGAGAATAGCTCAGAGTCTTGATAATCTAGACGGAGAAGAAGACGGGGAGGTAGACCAGAGTGTTGTGTCGGACAGGTCTGTCGTAAATAGAACAAAGACTGTGGAGGAAGTGACAGACAGGTTCAGGCATCTGCTTTTGTATGGCAGGAAAAAGGTGAGTTGCCACAATACATTACGAAAACACGCCTATACAAATACATTGTAAATTTTACCCCCGTAAAAAAGAACCAGAAAAATTTTAGATGAAAAATTCTGATACTTTTCTTATTTCTGAGCAAAATATAGATTGTGGGTACACATTAGAACTGCCTCATCAAGGCAGTTCTAACGAGTACCCACAATCTATATTTTGGAACAGAAATAAGAAAAATAAGTTTTACCCCTGTAAACCCCAATTGGACTATATAAAAGTGGGGTTAAAGGGGTCAAAGTTGTATAGGCGTATTTGCATGTTGAAGTCGCTGAAAATGTGAATGATAATTATTCAGTTATGGTATTTATGATACATCTATTATGATATTAACCATATCACCCAGAGTTACTTAGGTGGATTCTACCAGCTTCCAATTTGAACACTTTTTCATGTAATTGGGGTGTTAAGTCAAAGTCTTTAGCAAGATGGCAACCAGTCATAATCCTGATGAGATGGCTTCCTTTGTTCGAGTCACTAAGGATATGGGGATAAGGAATAGTGAGGGATTATTTATGTAGATTTCCTTCTCTTTATCTTGCAAGTGTATGCTGTGCATACTCAGTAGAATTACCTTTGACAAGGTGATTCTAATGAGTACACACAACATGCATTTTATACTACAGAAGACAGAAATATATATCTCTATTGCTCTATTAGTAGGCCATAGTGGCTCACACTGCCTCTGTCTTCATGTTTACAAAA
Source organism: Lucinisca nassula (assembly GCA_963580285.1). NCBI lineage: Eukaryota > Metazoa > Mollusca > Bivalvia > Lucinida > Lucinidae > Lucinisca > Lucinisca nassula. Next base: position 138,532,619 of record OY757010.1, on the reverse strand, counting down.
GTGTTTGAGCCGTTGAATCACAAAAGTGTTTGAGCCATTGAATCACAAAAGTGTTTGAGCCATTGAATCACAAAAGTGTTTGAGCCATTGAATTGTTTGTTTGTTTCTTTGATTTGAGGTTTAACGTCCCTGTCAACACTGTATAAGTCATTTTGGAGACGTTGCTTCCAATTTGTCGGACTTTTACCCGACATTTGGATGAAATGACATCTCAAGCCCTGCTGCCCAATGAAACCAATAGGGTGTATAAGCATGAACGGTCAGACACGCACCGCTTTACCTGGGCAGGCTTAGATCCTCTAAGCGGTTTACCAGTACTCATGTGCGGTGGGATTTCAGCTCTGCGTGGAAGCATCATGCAGCCCATCTATTTCTTCAAGCCTTGATGGGCGTGGGCCGTGAGCCATTGAATTACCCGAGTGTTTGGGCCATTGAATTACACGAGTGTTTGGGCCATTGAATTACAAAAGTGTTTGAATCATTGAATTACAAAAGTGTTCGAGCCATTGAATCACAAAAGTGTTCGAGCCATTGAATTACAAAAGTGTTCGAGCCATTGAATTACAAAAGTGTTTGGGCCATTGAATTACAAAAGTGTTCGAGCCATTGAATTACAAAAGTGTTTGGGCCATTGAATTACAAAAGTGTTCGAGCCATTGAATTACAAAAGTGTTTGGGCCATTGAATTACAAAAGTGTTTGAGCCATTGAATCACAAAAGTGTTCGAGCCATTGAATTACAAAAGTGTTCGAGCCATTGAATTACAAAAGTGTTTGGGCCATTGAATTACAAAAGTGTTCGAGCCATTGAATTACAAAAGTGTTTGGGCCATTGAATTACAAAAGTGTTCGAGCCATTGAATTACAAAAGTGTTTGGGCCATTGAATTACAAAAGTGTTTGAGCCATTGAATCACAAAAGTGTTTGGGCCATTGAATTACAAAAGTGTTCAAGCCGTTGAATCACAAAAGTGTTCGAGCCATTGAATTACAGAAGTGTTTGAGCCATTGAATCACAAAAGTGTTTGGGCCATTGAATTACAAAAGTGTTCGAGGCATTGAATTACAAAAGTGTTTGGGCCATTGAATTACAAAAGTGTTCGAGCCATTCAATCACAAAAGTGTTTGGGCCAATGAAGTTCACCTGTGTTTATGTTGAATGTGTGTTGACTGTTAGTTGACTTTCATGTTTCAGGATGCTTTGGACTGGGGAATGAAAAACAACTTATGGGGTCATGCTTTATTCCTGGCAAGTAAGATGGATAGCAGAGCACATGCTAATGTAATGACAAGGTGAGTTTACTAGCGAGTCTTCTCCTTCAAGCCCCAATAGATGGGGGGCTTATCAGTCCTGTCATTGTGATTGATAATGGGTTTAAGTAATTGCTGAAGATTTACCAGCACTCATGTGCGGTCAGTTTCATCTCTGCGTGGAAGCATCATGCAGCCCATCTGCTTCTTCAAACCCCAATGGGCGGTGGCTTATCAGTTCTGTCATTGTGATTGATAATGGGTTAGTCATCACTGAAGATTTTATCATAATTTTACCTTTCTGACTTTGACTCTTACCATACCAGGGATGTTCTTAAAGTTCTGATCCTCATGTGCTACCGTAGTTATTTCAAACGGTATCTGCACGAGGTTTACATATTCAGAATGTATATTATCTTATCTACACATACATATATATATAATTACTGTCGGACGTTTAGTTTAGGAGATATACAAAATTTAATCAGTGTCACTCGGTACCACTGGCCTTTTTTCGTAGCAACTATGAAAGGTTCACAAAAGTCAGAAATAAGAGCTTACATAAAAGCCCGCGGTGCCTTAAAGATATCTGCCAAACAAATTCTAAAGGAACTATGTAATATTTACGGATCTTCTGCGGTCTCGATAATAACAGTTCGCCGGTGGTTAAATAAATTTCAGAATGGAAAAAGTAACGTTGAAGATAGTGCCCGTTCTGGGAGACCCCATATGCAAGTGACTGAAGCTAACATTGCTGCAGTGAAAAAAACTGCTTGAAGGTGATGCTCGATATACTGTTAGAGATATAGCAGGGTATGTGGGGATAACATCAGCAGCTGTGCATAAAATTTTGACTGATCATCTGGGACTGAGGAAGCTATATGCTCGTTGGGTACCCCACTTGCTATCAAAAGAGCAAAAGGCTTACTGTGTTAAATGTGCCAGGGAATTACTTAAAACATATAAGAATTGTGAAACCAAGAGAATCTGCAAATTGTTAACTGGTGATGAAACTTGGATAAATTTATTATTTTGAACCCCAGCGCAAAGTTGATAACAAAGTTTGGATTGCTAAAAACCATAATAGACCGATTATTGCTAAAAGATGTCAAAGTGCCAAGAAGGTTCTATATGCTATCTTCTTCAATTCTGCTGGCCCTGTGGTGCAAGTCGCTGCACCAAGCGGTCATTCTATTACTGGAACGTTCTATAAAAACCATGTGCTCAAAAAAGTGAAAAATTATTTTTTCAAAAAGCGTCCAAAGACCGACATTCGTAACATTTGTTTCATCCATGACAATACACCAGCTCACAAAAGCAGAATTGTTCAAGACTATTTGTGTGTAGAATCCATCAAACAGCTACCACACCACAGTTATTCTCCAGGTCTAAGCCCGTGTGACTTTTTCCCTTTTCCTAGGCTAAGAAGAATGTTATCCGGTAGACGTTATAACTCTAGGAATGCCTTAGGAAGTGCAATTTATCAGTGCCTGAACAGTATACCCAAAGCTGAGTATTTTGTAGCCTTCCGTTCTTGGATATCGAGACTTCAAAAGTGTATTTCTGTTAAAGGAGAGTATTTTGAAGGAATGAAATGAGAATTTTGATTATATTCTGTTTATGTATCATTTTATAGCCCCAGGATCAGAACTTTAAGAACATCCCTTGTATGTTATACAATATTGTATGTGTTAGGACAGAACAGGCCTTAACAAACAGACCCTGAGAAGATGCTGCAGGATCTGCACTTTTTACCTCTCAAATAGCTATTGTAGACACAACATTAGGTAGTAAATTATACTTACCAAATATCAAATAATCAATTATTATCAAATCAGTAACGGTAATCATTTTAGTGGAATTTATTGATTGATTAATCAATTATCCGATTAATGGTGTCATCCTTAGCTAAAGCTACTCACATTTTTACGTCAAAAATATAAGCATGTTTGCTTTATTAAGGGGAATGGATACACCTTCATCGGAGGCAACTCATGCAAAAGTATTTTTTGGTCTCCCATGTCAATAGGGGTCATCTCTTAAAGGAATGAATTTGCTCCTGATGAGCAAACTCTTTCCTTTAAGAGTAGACCCAGGGCCGATAGAAAAGTGAACAGGAAGTTTCGAAAGTGGTCTCCCTTGGAAAAATGGAGGAAAAGAATCTGGCAGGTGTTCCTATTCCCCTTTAATAAATGATCAAAGTTTAAATGAGGTTAGTCTTGAACAGCTGGGCATAGGTTGCCAATGTTTGTTCTACTGTAGACTTCACGATTTGGTCAGTCCATTAAGTGATTTGATTAGAGTTAGTTAACCCTTGTCCTGCTGAGCCCGGATATGCCTTACCTTTCAAACAATGAAGATCCAGATCAGATGGCTTCTGAAGAAGCCATCTGATCAGGATCTACATTGTTTGTCATTCAGATTGTGAATTTTTTGCAATAGTATATTTTGTATATAGAAGAGACATTTCTGACAAGGTTTTCTTCAATTTAACAGGTTTGCTAATGTTGCCATGAGAATGAATGATCCCCTGCAGACCCTGTATCAGCAGATGTCAGGCAGGCAACCAGCTGCAGTCACAGTAAGTGTCCACATTGTTATACCATATAGTACTCCACAACCTCATTATAACACAGTTTGTTATAACACGGTTATGGATATAATACAGTTTCAAGATGGATCCCAAAAATGTATAGATTATATAGAAAAATGACCATTTTATCCCAAACATGTATAGATTATATAGAAAAATGACCATAAATGGTCATTTTTCTATATAATCTATACATTTTTGTTTGAATATAACAGGGTTGTTTAACTAACATGGTATCTGCTTTGGACCCCATTAATAGTGTTATAAAGAGGTTTGGTGTACTTGCATTTCTTTCTTATATGAGAAGATCCCTTCTGTAAAAATGATAGAAAAAATGCATTGTTTATTCCCTCAAAATTCAGGAAAATCAAAATACATTTTGCCAAATGCTTTTTAACCCATTTCTGACTGTAACAGTGTAGATCCTGATCTGATGGCTTCTGAAGAAGCCATCTGATCAGGATCTACACTGTTGGCAAAAGCAGGGGTTGTCATGAACAGCAGGATGTGTTTAACTGCTACCCTAGGGCTGGTAAGAAAGTGTTATGTATGTGAAAGGCACGAGATACATTTTTATGCCCCCGCCATTCGAAGAATGGTGGAAAGGGCATATAGCGTTGTCCCTGTCTGTGCGTCCGTGTGTCCGTGCGTCCGAAACCTAAACGCAGTCAATAACTTCCTTATTTCTTGATGGATTTTAAAATTACTCAGCAGAAATGTTAACCATCATGAGACGACGTGTCACGTGCAAAACCCAGGTCCGTACCTCCAAGGTCAAGGTCATACTTAGAGGTTAAAGGTAAAAAAAAGGGTCCGAAACTTAAACGCAGTCAATAACTTTCTTATTTCTGGATGGATTTTGAAATTACTTTGTAGAAATGTTAACCATCATGAGACGATGTGTCATGTGCAAAATCCAGGTTGGTACCTCCAAGGCCAAGGTCATACTTAGAGGTCAAAGGCCAAAAAAAGGGTCCGAAACTTAAACGCAGTCAATAACTTACTTATTTCTGGATGGATTTTGAAATTACTTTGAAGAAGTGTTGACCATCATGAGACGATGTGTCACGTGCAAACCCAGATCCGTACCTCCAAGGTCAAGGTCATACTTAGAGGTCAAATGTCAAAAAAAGGGTCCGAAACTTAAACACACTCAATAACTTACTTATTTCTGGACGGATTTTAAAATTACTTTGAAGAAATATTAACCATCATGAGACGATGTGTCACGTGCAAACCCAGATCTGTACCTCCAAGGTCAAGGTCATACTTAGAGGTCCAAGGTAAAAAAATGGTCGGTCAATAACTTTTTATCTCTGGATGGATTTTGTAATTATTTGGCAGAAATGTTGGCCATCATGAGACAATCTGCCTCACACAAAACAAAAGTCCTTACCTCCAAGGTCAAGGTCATACTTAGAGGTCAAACGTGAAAAAAGGGTCCAAAACTTAAACACGGTCAATAACTTTCTATTGATGAATACGAACAGACATATTTTCAGGCGGGGGCATCCGTGTCCTATGGACGCATTTCTAGTTCTTCATAGGTCAGTAATGTTACCCATTTCTATGCCTCTCCGGAAAGGCCATGATTATTCCGCAGCTAAAGCCTAAAGGGAAATAGAGACCTTTTCGGTGTCTGAAAGTGCTAACTTCTCTGACGGCTCACATATGTAGTTGCACAAAATAATAGTGGTCAATCGGGGAGCATTCATTGTTAGATGTAGCTGTATCTTTGAATAAAATTGCAAATGCATATAAAAGACCTGACAGTTACTCAGTGCTGGAACTTTCTATTGCAGTGTGTAGCAGAAGAGAGATGGGGTGACTGGAGACCACATTTGGCCATGATCCTTTCAAACCATACGTCACGACCTGATCTTGACAGGAAAAGTATAATGCAGCTTGGTGACACACTAGGTATGCTCGAGTCTGAAATAATAGTACAGTTTCATAGGTCCTAAATCGCTTGAAAAAAAAAATTAATATAGTAAAGTTCCTATGTTAAGACCGCCTTTGGGACTGTTCAAAATTGGTCTATAAGGCCAGTTCTTCAAAACTGATGTCATCATTAGTTAACATATCGTTAAAGCTGTCCGGCCCCCACCCATCGGGGCTTGAGGAAATAGATGGGCTGCATGATGCTTCCACGCAGAGCTGAAACCGACCCGCACACAAGTACTGGTAAACCGCTTTTAGGATCTAAGCCTGCCCAGGCATAGTGGTGTGAGTTGGACCGTCCATGCATATAAACCCTATTGGTTTCATTGGACAGCAGGGCTTGAGATGTCATTTCATCTCAATGTCGGGTAAAAGTCCCACAAAATTGGAAGCAACGTCTCCAAAATGACCTTTACAGTGTTGACGGGGTCGTTAAACCTTAAACAAACAAATTGTTAAAGCTTATAGTTTAATATGGAAAATGTGCTAATAATTTTGCTGAAAAAAATGTGAGCAGCATCATTTTCTCATTTTTTTCAGCAAAAATAACACTATGTTAGATATTGTACTTGCTAGAACAGTTAACAATGTTCGTTAAGCTAATGATAGTTTAAAAAAACTGGCCCCAACTGGGCATTTGCCTTTGAAGGATCTCATCACGCATTTCTTGGGTCTGTTTTGACATGGATCATTTTAGGGGAAAGTATAAATCTTTATGGCAATTCTTTCAAATCTATGTGAACTGTAAATATCCTAAAAATATCGGATGCCTTGAGGACTTGCTGTAACTCTCCTAGAGTTTTAACAAATTTGTTTCATGATCCAGCAAGGAGTCCAAAAGATACAGGTGGAATGGCAAACATTGTAGACCCAGATCAGACTGCTCCTTCAGGAGCAGTCTGATCTGGGTCTGCACTGTTTGGTTAGGCCTATCTGTCCGATGATATGACATCTCAAGCCCTGCCCCCACAAACAAACCAAAAGGCTTTATATGGAGGGATGGTCCGACTCACACTACTTAGCTAGGGCAGACTTAGACCCTCTTAAGTGGTTTACCAGTACTCATGTGTGGTTGGTTCCAGCTCTTCCTGCAAACATTATACAGCCCAATTTATTTCTACAAGCCACAATGGGTGAGAACCCGAAGGAAGTCTGTCTGTCTTGAACAAAATATAATATGTTGGGTGTATTGATAGCCATTCACCCTTGACCTGCTGAATATTTTTATATGCCACACCCACTACTGATTATCAACCAATCCGATTACTAGATGCAAATTATTGCAACAAATTCATGAGCTGAATGACAATGAAGATCCTGATCAGATGGCTTCTTCATATGCCATCTCATCTGGATCTTCATTGTTTGTAAGATAAGGCATACCCGGGCTCAGCAGAACAAAGGTTAAGATGAGAATCCAATAATTTTTGTTTCAGCTTCTAAGGGTTTCCTGCATGCCAGCCATTTCTGTTACCTGATGTCTCAGACTGGCTTTGGCTCCTACAGCAAGAAGACATCTAAGATAGTTCTAATAGGCTCTAGTCACAGGTAAATAGATAAGTTCTCATAGATGCTGGGCAAGACAGGCCTCTATGGCCTTGATTTAAACTTTATTTCTTTGTATAATACATACATCTTATACACAAGTATTGATGGCAGAAATACACATATCATACAAAAGGGATTGTGGCCTTGTGGTTAAGAGCACCGTCTCTTAATCATTTAGTGAAATAGTCTTGAAAGTGCTGATATTAAAGCATAAATAAAAATAATTGATTCTGTTTTCTGGGTGTACATATTGATACACAAAATGGAAAAATGGCGTTATTTATTGTTCTGTGAATGCAATAGCGCATAACATACAATTATAGTTTGAACAATTTGACATGAGACTGACCTTTATGCAAGGAATAAATTAGTCAATGTTATCACCTCATATGTCGGCTTTTGCAAACTTCTCATGAATTTTCTGTATCTCGTGAATTGTGACCCATTTACCGACCTCTTTGTATTGACTAACAATAGTTTGTGCATATTGGGTCCAAGCAATTTTAGTGTGATGACGAAGATAAATACATGCATTCATTCGGGTGTGAAAGTATGTTTATAGAGTTCACCAGTCTCAGGTCAATTTGTTCGAACTATAAGAATGTTGTATTGGGCCACCATGATCAGTGGGTAAGAGAGCTGTCTATTAATCATTAGGTGCCTCATCGCTGTGGGTTTGAGCCTTGTGTGAGTCAAATGTGAAACGCCAAGTTTTGCAACAGAAAATCAGACGTTTTTTTCTCTTTGTACTCATTTCACCCACCTTTGAATAACGATTGGACTCAAAATATGTGAAATAATCTTAGAAGGGACCTAAAATCTGTAAAAAAAGTGAATGGTATTTTCCTTGTACAAAATGGTGAAAATAAGAAAAGTGAAACCATTTCCCTAACGGGGAATAAATATATTTTTCAGGGGAGGCAACTCTTTCAGAATATTAGAAATATTTTTGTTCCCTCAAGGAGCAAATTCTTTCCTTTAAGAGTAGACCCCTTTAAGAGCCAGACTCGGTAGCTCAGTCGGATGCGCGTCTGACTGGTGATCAGGAGGATGCGGGTTCGATACCTGCCGGGTCAGCAACATTCTTATGTGGAGATTGATCATGAAATCTTTTCTGCTATCATTGTCTCCCTTCTGTTGATTCAAGAAGGGCAGTCGTCAGTTACTGGCGAAAGAATGTGCACTGCACAGGTAAACTGCTTACATATAAGCCTGCCCAGGAAAAATGTGGATAGGTATAACAGACAGGCTCAAAAATGACCTAAGTAGTGTTGTCTGGGCTGTTAAACTCAAATACAAACAAACAAAGAGCAAACTGTTTCCTTTAAGGGTAGACCCCCTTTTCAGAGAGGCTCAAGATACAGAAAAACAAACAGAGAGACCTAGAAGTTGTCTCCCTTGCGAAAATGGCTGAAAATGGGCCATGTGTATCCATACCCCTTAAAACTTATTCATATGTTTGCAGTAATCTGCCATTGGAAGAATTTGGTAACAACGAAGCCATTCAGTGTACGGAGATATACGAGTATGCTCTGGCTCTGGGAAATGCGGCGATTTGTCTACCTAATTTCCAGGTAAATTACAGAATATACATGTGTTGTATTTTCCTAATATGGAAAAAAATGGTTGAAAGGGTGTGACTTGATTTTTCATGCTACATGTGTAATACATAGATGTGATTAGAAATTCTCTCTACCACTCTGAACGTAGTTAACACTATTGGGCAAGAAAATGTCACAACAAAAATTGAAATTTAGAAAGCAGCGTTTACAGAAAGGTTCTCTGATTTGTCTTCCAGTGGCCAGGACCAAGTTGTTTAAAGAAATGATGCTTTGAAAAGTTGGGCCTACAGTCGAACTTCGATGGCTTGAACCCCTTTGGGACCATGAAAATTTGTTCGAGACAGGGGATGTTCGAGCCACTGAGATTGCTTCCAGGAGGCATAACGAGATACTTTTGGACATAGTTTCGGTGTGCTGTAATGAAAATGTATGCTGTGTGTACTCATTAGAATCGCCTCATCGAGGCGATTCTAATGAGTACACACAGCATACATTTGCAAGATAAAAGACGAAAATCTCCTTTATTATCTCGCACCATTTCTTATGTAGAGGACTTCCCTAGGGGCTCAAGAACGGGTTCGACTCAGCCATGGTAAACGAGCCATCGGTGTTCCAGCCATCGAAGTTCTACTGTACTTAGCCAGCTGTAAGTTTGTATTTGGTCTGAAAAGAAATAAATCAAAATGCTAGAAATAAGTGTTTGAGAGTTTATTATTCTTACCAAAGATATTCATTCTAATGTGTTGCATAAAACGAAATTGTCAACCATATAACTGCTGATTTACTGCCCCAAATGACAATTTTGAAAACAGTTATCCCCTAAATTACCTGAATTGGAAATTGTGTTTTATACTATTTTTAGCTCGTCTGTTTTTTGAAAAAAAAATTTCGAGCTATTGTCATCACTCCGGCGTCTTCGTTGTCGTCTGGCGTCGTCCTTAACCGAAAACCTTAACCTTGACCATATTTCCAAAAGTATTTGGCCTACCTTCATGAAACTTCATACACATACTCACCATCACAAGAGCTACATTCCCTACAAGTTTTATAACTCCATCTTGCAATTTGATTGCTCTTGTTTGACTTAGAACTTTGGTTTTCTAAAAGAAACTGCAGACTAGCGTTGGCACCCGCATGCGGTGCTCTTGTTAATCACTTATATTGTTTCATTAAAGGATATCCATCTGTTTAAATAACAGCCAGTTTTTTTAAGGCTTTGACCAAATCTTTTCCTATAGTTAAGAAAATTTGAAATATTTTATGACTCTTAACCCTTGTCCTGCTGAATATTTAAATATGCCACACCCACTACTGATTATCAACCAATCAGATTACTTGATGCAAATTATTGTGACAAATTCATAAACTGAATGACAAACAATGAAGATCCTGATCAGATGGCTTCTTCAGAAGCCATCTGATCTGGATCTTCATTGTTTGAAAGATAAGACATATCCGGGTTCAGCAGGACAAGGGTTAATATTAAACCCTTACAGCACCATGGAAAATTCTAGAGCAAATAACATTCTAATTTTATAAACCATTTCCAGTGAAAATAAGGCTCATGTGAATCATCTGCCAGGCAAATGATTCACATGTAATGTCAAACCTTATTTTCTCTGAAAAAAAATAAAAAAAAATAGAGAAAATACTTTGAAAATGAGCCCCACCAAGCGAATTTGTGTCTTCGAGCATTCCGTCATGACAAATTTTAACTGGGCATGCCCAGCCATTCAGAGGGGCCAGGGTTGTGGCTTTCTGTCTGAAGGTTCCTCTTGATTCACTGCTTGTATGAGCGAGCAGCGAAGGTTCTGGCGAGACTGTGAAGATGCGCAGGCTCGCCTGAACCTTAGCTGCTCGCATAGGCCATAAGTACCAAAATCGCTTGACGGAGCCCAAATATAGTCTTCTAGTAGTGATTGGTGTTTTTAGGATTAATTCGCTTGAAAGACTTCTTTTTTGCAACATCATATTTTTCAGGTATTCAAGTACCTATATGCCACAAGACTGTCAGACTGGGGATTCCCACAAGAGGTAGGCTATGGTGGCTTTATTATGCCCCCTGCCATTCCAAGAATGGTGGAAAGGGCATATAGCGTTGCCCCTGTCCATCCGTCCGTTGGTCTGTGCGTCCGAAACTTAAACGCAGTCAATAACTTCCTTATTTCTTGATGGATTTTAAAATTACTTGGCAGAAATGTTAACCATCATGAGACGACCTGTCACGTGCAAAAACCAGGTCCGTACCTCCAAGGTCAAGGTCATACTTAGAGGTCAAAGGACAAAATAAGGGTCCGAAACTTAAACGCGGTCAATAACTTTCTTATTTCTGGGTGGATTTTGAAATTACTTTGTAGAAATGTTAACCATCATGAGAAAATGTGTCACGTGCAAACCCAGATCCGTACCTTCAAGGTCAAGGTCATACTTAGAGGTCAAAGGTAAAAAAGGGTCCGAAACTTAAATGCAGTCAATAACTTTCTTATCTCTGAATGGATTTTGAAATTACTTGGCAGAAATGTTGGCCATCATAAGACAGTCTGCCCCACACAAAACCAAGGTCAAGGTCATACTTAGAGGTCAAATGTGAAAAAAGGGTCCAAAACTTTAAACACGGTCAATAACTTTCATACGAACATAGACATATTTTTAGGCGGGGGCATCCGTGTCCTATGGACACATTTCTAGTTTTTTCCAGTATTTCCTTTTCATTTTGATACTGTGTTGGTCAGGTCAGACTGGTACTAAATTTTCACCCTAAATACTGACCTTTATCAAGTTTTTAAGTGGCTTCTTGTGTCATGAATAGAGATTGTCAGGTGGGGTTTTCCGGATACTTTTGATTTCATCCACCTTGAACAATTAGCTGATACAGAGGACCCTGGTTATCCAGGGTACTCTGTATCACCTAATTGTAAGGTGGAATATGGGGAACAAATACTGTCGTTATAACCAGGGTCCTCTGTATCAGCTAATTGTAAGGTGGAATATGGGGAACAAATACTGTCGTTATAACCAGGGTCCTCTATATCAGCTAATTGTTCAAGGTGGATGAAAAAAATATTTAGCTGTTATTAAAAAATCCCAGTTAGGGCGTAAAATGAACTTTCTTGCTTAAATACTCCAAGCAAAAATTGTTGTGGATATTTGTTAGAATCACCTCAACCAGGCAAATGTTGTGGACATTCATTAGAGGTGAATCTAACAAATATCCATAACGGGCCTCCATGGCCTAGTGGATAAGAGCGCTGACTCTTAGTCATTAGGTCTCTCACCGCCGTAGGTTCGAGCCTCGCTCGGGCCACGTGTGAGACGCCAAGTTCTGCAACGGAAGGTCAGGTGGTTTTTCTCCAGGTACCCCGGTTTTCGCCCACCTCTGATTAACGATTGGCTCGATATGAGTGAAATAATCTTGAAAGGGCCGTAAAACCCAAACCAAAAAAACAAAAAAAAAACAAATATCCATAACATTTGCCTGGTTGAGGTGATTCTAACAAATATCCATAACATTTGCTTCTTGGAGTATTAAATAATTGCAATAGTCTTGAATATTACCATTAATCCGTATCAACTTTAGCTAAGGATTTGTTTCATTGAAATTGTCATTATGATGAGCTTTGTCGTTATATCGAGTTTCGGTATAAAGAGGGTTGACTGTATTAGCAAAATGAGCCTGCTGTTAAGAAAAGGTTACTTACGGCATAGGTGACCAGTAAAGGCTGGAAGGAGGTTTGTGTAAAACGTTATGTATATAGTCCAATTAAACTTCGTTCAGAAAATCTGAATCATCGATTTTTTCGTTTCTCGCTTTTTAGCTCACCGTCACGTAGTGACGAGGTGAGCTTTTGGGATCACGTCCATCCGTACGTGCGTGCGTAAACAATTTCTTCAAACAACATCTCCTCCTAAACCACTGATCGGATTTTGACCAAACTTCACAGGAATGATCCTTAGGTGGTCCCCTTTCAAAGTTGTTCAAATGGTTCCGGTCCGTTGCACATCTAGGTCACAGGAGCCAAAAATAGATTTTTTTCACTGAAAACTTAAAAAATCTTCTCTAAAACCACAAGGCCCAGGTCTTTGATATTTGGTATGAAGCTTCATCTAGTGGACCCCTACCAAGATTGTTTAAATTATAGTGCTTGGGCACAAAATGCCCCCGCCCCGGGGCCCTTTGGTTTTACATAGGCTTATATTTGGAAAATCTTTAAAAATCTTCTTCTCTGAAACCACAAGGCCCAGGTCTTTGATATTTGGTATGAAGCTTCATCTAATGGGCCCGTACCAAGATTGTTCAAATTATAGTGCTGGGGCACAAAATGCCCCCGCCCCGGGGCCTTTTGGTTTTACATAGGCTTATTAGCTCACCTGAGCAGAAGGCTCAAGTGAGGTATTAGTATGCCAATGATCCGTCGTCCGTCGTCCATTCACATTTTCAACTAAGTATATCTTTAAAGCCAGTTGGCCAATCATGATTAAATTTCATGAGAAGCATTATCAGGTTGGGGGAAAAGATGCATTATGTTTTGGGGCAGATCAGATGGAAACTCTTGTTGCCATGGCAACATATAGCTCCCATAAACTTACAATGGGAAAATCTTAAAACATCTTCTTCTCTGAAACCAATAGGCCCAGAGCTTACATATGAAGCATGTAGCAATGTCAAGTGGTCCCCTACATAAATTGTGCCAATCATGCCCTGGGGTCTAAACTGGCCTCGCCCCGGGGTCCCTTAACCCCAATAGAAATAAAAGCTTAAAAAATCTTCTTCTCTGAAACCGCTAGGCACAGAGCTTACATATTAAGCATGTAGCAATGTCAAGTGGTCCTCTACATAAATTGTGCCAATCATGCCCCAGGGGTCTAAACTGGCCACGCCCCGGGGCCCCTTAGCCCCCATAGACTTATAATGGAAGCTAAAAAAATTTTCTCTGAAACCACTAGGCCCAGAGCTTACATATGAAGCATGTAGCAATGTCAAGTGGTCCCCTACTTAAATTATGCCAATCATGCCCCTGGGGTCTAAACTAGCCACACCCTGGGGTCCCTTAACCCCTATAGACTTATAATGGAAATAAAAGCTTAAAAAATCTTCTTCGGCACAGAGCTCACATATTAAGCATGTAGCAATGTCAAGTAGTCCTCTACATAAATTGTGCCAATCATGCCCCTGGGGTCTAAACTGGCCACGCCCTGGGGCCCCTTAGCCCCCATAGACTTATAATGGAAAAAGCTTAAAAAATCTTCTTCTCTGAAACCACTAGGCCCAGAGCTTACATAATCAGCATGTAGCAATGTCAAGTGGTCCCCTACATAAATAATGCCAATCATGCCCCTGGGATCTAAACTGGCCACACCCTGGGGCCCCTTAGCCCACATAGACTTATAATGGAAGAGAAAGCTTAAAACACTTCTTCGATGAAACCGCTAGGCACAGAGCTTACATATATTAAGCATGTAGCAATGTCAAGTGGTCCCCTACATAAATTGTGCCAATCATGCCCCTGGGGTCTAAACTGGCCACGCCCCGGGGCCCCTTAGCCCCCATAAAATTATAGTGGAAAAAAAGCTAAAAAAATCTTCTTCTCTGAAACCACTAGGCCCAGAGCTTACATATGAAGCATGTAGCAATGTCAAGTGATCCCCTACATAAATTGTGCAAACCATGCCCCTGGGGTCTAAACTGGCCACGCCCCGGGGTCACTTAACCCCCATAGACTTATAATGGAAATAAAAGCTTAAAAATATTCTTCTCTGAAACCGCTAGGCACAGAGCTTAAATATTAAGCATGTAGCAATGTCAAGTGGTCCTCTACATAAATTGTGCCAATCATGCCCCTGGGGTCTAAACTGGCCATGCCCCGGGGCCCCTTAGCCCCCATAGACTTATAATGGAGAAAAAAGCTTAAAAAATCTTCTTCTCTGAAACCACTAGGCCCAGAGCTTACATATTAAGCATGTAGCAATGTCAAGTGGTCCTCTACATAAATTGTGCCAATCATGCCCTGGGATCTAGACTGGCCACGCCCTGGGGCCCCTTAGCCCCCATAGAATTATAGTGGAAAAAAGCTAAAAAAATTTTCTTCTCTGAAACCACTAGGCCCAGAGCTTACATATTAAGCGTGTAGCAATGTCAAGTGGTCCCCTACGTAAATTGTGCCAATCATGCCCCTGGGATCTAAACTGGCCACGCCCTGGGGCCCCTTAGCCCACATAGACTTATAATGGAAGAAAAAGCTTAAAAATCTTCTTCGATGAAACCGCTAGGCACAGAGCTAACATATTAAGCATGTAGCAATGTCAAGTGGTCCCCTACATAAATTGTGCCAATCATGCCCCTGGGGTCTAAACTGGCCACGCCCCGGGGCCCCTTAGCCCCCATAAACTTATAGTGGAAAAAAAAAGCTAAAAAAATCTTCTTCTCTGAAACCACTAGGCCCAGAGCTTACATATGAAGCATGTAACAATGTCAAGTGATCCCCTACATAAATTGTGCAAACCATGCCCCTGGGGTCTAAACTGGCCACGCCCCGGGGTCACTTAACCCCCATAGACTTATAATGGAAATAAAAGCTTAAAAATATTCTTCTCTGAAATCGCTAGGCACAGAGCTTACATATTAAGCATGTAGCAATGTCAAGTGGTGCTCTACATAAATTGTGCCAATCATGCCCCTGGGGCCTAAACTGGCCACGCCCAGGGCCCCTTAGCCCCCATAGACTTATAATGAAAAAAAAGCTTAAAAAATCTTCTTCTCTGAAACCACTAGGCCCAGAGCTTACATATTAAGCATGTAGCAATGTCAAGTGGTCCTCTACATATATTATGCCAATCATGCCCTTCAGATCTAGACTGGCCACGCCCTGGGGCCCCTTAGCCCCCATAGAATTATAATGGGAAAAAAGCTTAAAAAATCTTCTTCTCTGAAACCGCTAGTATTATTAGCTCACTTGAGCCGAAGAATCATGTGAGGTATTAGTATGCCGATGGTCCGGCGTCCGGCGTCCGGCGTCTCTTCACATTTTCAAATAAGTATATCTTTAAAGCCACTTGGCCAATCATGATTGAATTTCGGTATGGGAGAAGATGCAGTATGTTTTGGGGCAGTTCAGATTGAAACTGGTGTTGCCATGGCAACATATAGCTCCCATAGGCTTACAGTGGGAAAAACTTAAAAAATTTGCTTCTCTGAAACCACTTAGCCCAGAGCTTACATATTAAGCATGTAGCAATGTCAAGTGGTCCCCTACGTAAATTGTGCCAATCATGCCCCTGGGGTCTAAACTGGCCACACCCAGGGACCCCTTAGCCCCCATAGACTTATAATGAAAAAAAAAAAAAAAAAATTTCAAAAATCTTCTTCTCTGAAACCTCTAGGCCAAGAGCTTACCTATAAGCATGTAGCAATGTCAATTGGTCCCCTACATTAGTCCTACCAAACATGCCCCTAGGGTCCAAATTGACAATGCCTTGTCCCATTAGGAAGAACTTCAAAAAAAATTATTCTCAAAGACCATGAGACAAACGGCTAACTAAAGTGTTCCTCAGGTGAGCGGTTAGGCTCATTGAGCCTCTTGTAATACTCATTTTAGCCCATATATCACTGTGGGAAAGTTGTAGACCTCACTCTCCGCCGATTTCTCCAGCAAGTCGTATGCCTCTGCGACAGCCAGGAAAGGCTGTGATTATTTGAAGAAAATTGCAAAATCTAAATTTTCTTTCACAGACATTCTGACAGATTCGACACACCCTTTTAAACCATATATACAAGTGGTCACTGCTCTTGTAAATTACAAGGGTGTCTATATTTTTTTGCATGATCACTTCATGGAAAATCATTAGCTGTGACACCACATCTGATATCGGTATAATTCATTTTGACCACTTTTGACAGCACATCGCACTAGTGGCACCCCGGTCTTAGAGAGCTTCTATCTAGCCATTCGAATGTAAGTTGTGTCGTAAGTGCATATCTATTTATAAAGTGCATCACATGGATTTGAACATTTATTATTTTACCTGACAATCATCATCAAATGGACTTAGTCTGTGGTCTCATTTCTTTGTTTTGCAATTTTCTCCAAATAATCACAGCCTTTCCTGACTGTCGCAGAGGCATACGACTTGCTGGAGAAGTGGGCGGAGAGTCAGGTCCAAAACTTTCCCATAGTGATGTATGGGCTAAAATGAGTATTAAAAGGAAGAAACGAAACAATCGATGATTCAGATTTTCTGAACGGAGTTTAGTTGGATGTGCACACGTTTGAAGAACATAGATGGAAGAATCACAAGGGCTATTCTCTGATTAGTTGGCTTAAATTTTCTTGAAAGAGTTGCAAACTAAAAAAAAAAATATGCCGCAAACTTTATTTACATCAGGTCACATTTGAGACACCATGTTCTGCAATGGAAGGTCAGGTGTGTTTAGCTCACCGTCACGTAGTGACAAGGTGAGCTTTTGGGATCACTTTTTGTCCGTCGTGCGTCCGTCGTCCGTCGTGCGTCCGTGTGTCCATCCGTGCATAAACAATTTCTTCAAACGACATCTCCTCCTAAACCACTGATCGGATTTTGACCAAACTTCATAGGAATGATCCATAGGTGGTCCCCTTTCAAAGTTGTTCAAATGGTTCCGATTCGTTGCACATCTAGGTCACAGGAGCCAAAAATAGATTTTTTTTCACCAAAAACTTAAAAAATCTTCTTCCCTGAAACCACAAGGCCCAGGTCTTTGATATTTGGTATGAAGCTTCATCTAGTGGACCCCTACCAAGATTGTTGAAATTATAGTGCTGGGGCCAAAATGCCCCCGCCCCGGGGCCCTTTGGTTTAACATAGACATATAGAGATAATCTTTGAAAAATCTTCTTCTCTGAAACAGCAAGGCCCAGGTCTTGTATATTTGGTGTGAAGCTTCATCTAGTGGACCTCTATCAAGATTTTTAAATGATAGCCCTGAGGCCAAAAATACCCCTGCCCCGGGGCCATTTGGTTTTACATAGGCTTATGTAGGGAATATCTTTAAAAAAATCTTCTTCTCTGAAACCGCAAGGCCCAGGTCTTTTTGATATTTGGGGTGTAGCTTCATCTATTAGACCTTTGCCAAGATTGTTCAAATTATAGCCTTTGTTGATATTTGGTATGAACCTTCACCTTTTTAGACCTCCCTCAACATTATGCACATTATAGCCCTAGTGTCAATAATGGCCCTCCCCGGTGCCCACTTATTACTCTATGGATCAGGTGAGCGATCCAGGGCCATCATGGCCCTCTTGTTTTCTCATGATACTACTCTGGTTTTGGCCCGCCTGATTAACAATCAGCTTGAAATAAGTGAAATAATCTTGAAAGCGCCATAACCCCCCCTCCCCCCACACAAAAAAATAATAAAGAAAGAAAGAAAAAATAAGCTGTTAAGTGAGAGTTGACAAAACACATCATTCCGTTATCACCAAATATTCACCTTATCTGTTCCTGTTATCTTTTCTTTTACATGTGGTCTTATTTCCTTTTTTCAGGCATTGCAGTATTGTGAAGTGATATCTAAAAATATTAATATGAACCCAGCCTTCTTTCAACACACTCTAGTCAAGTTGGTCTATGATGTAAGTATTGATTTGCCAGAGACTGACATTAGCAACAGATATGGTGGGTATTTTGTGATAATTGAGGGATAGTTTTCCTTATTTCCACATATAAACCTATGTTGTGGGTATTCATTAGAACCGCCTCGACGAGGCGGTTCTAATGAATACCCACAACATAGGTTTTTATTGAGAATTGACAATAGCTATCCTTCACTTATCCCAAAATATGAAACCTTACCTATTGCTATGGACTGACAAAAAAAAATCCGAAACCAGAGAACAAGGTAATTTTGGCATTATGTCTTCTTCTCCATTGATATAATAAACTTTTATTTCATTTGTAAACTCCTTGTATACCCCAACATCTGCCCAAATCTTTTTATAACACTGTTCATTATAACGTGGTTTTGGATATCCCACGGTTTCAAGAGGGGTCCCAAAAATGTGTGTGGTCATTTTTAGCTCGTCTGTTTTTTGAAAAAAAAACTTTCGAGCTATTTTCATCACTCCGGCGTCTTCGTTGTCGTCTGGCGTCGTCCTTAACCAAAAACCTTAACCTTGACCATATTTCCAAAAGTATTTGGCCTACCTTCATGAAACTTCATACACATACTCACCATCACAAGAGCTACATTCCCTACAAGTTTTATAACTCCATCTTGCAATTTGATTGCTCTTGTTTGACTTAGAACTTTGGTTTTCTAAAAGAAACTGCAGACGAGCGTTGGCACCCGCATGCGGTGCTCTTGTTCTATATAATCCTTACATTTTTGTTTGGCTATAAAACGGTTGTTTAACTCAGACATTTGGAAACAAATTTTGCCTAAAAAATGTTGTGCTTATTAGATTAAACTTCCTCGCGTAAATACCTATACCCTAAACTGTTTGAAATCTTTGCCGAATGGGCTTTAAGCCATGTTCAAACAACAAAATCCATGTCCAAACCATAATTAATACATGTATATTTTTTGAGGTCATATCACTTTGTCACTTGTTTACACATTTTGAATTCACCACCTGTCACTTGTTTACACATTTTGAATTCACCACCATGTTGAGTCTGATCAGTTTCCAAATGTTTTGACAAATTTATGTTAGTTTTATGGATATTACCTATGGAATCGTACATTTTGCAAGAATAGCAATACACATTTAATGCATTTACATTTGCCAGGTCTGTTAGGTGTTTGAAGGCTTACCCTGTGGCCTCATCATCAGACAACTTCCTAGGGGGATGCAGTTTCGATCCTCGCTCTGTCAGCAACATTCTTCCTTAGAAATTGATAATAATGAAATATTTTTTATGTTCATTTTCTCCCTTCTGCTGATTCAAGAACGGCAGTTGTCAGTATCTGGCACAAAAATGAACACTCTACTGGTTTACCGCTTAGTATAAGCCTGTCCAGGAAATGTGTGGTGAGGTAGACCCACTGGCTTGATATGGCTTAAACAGTGTTGACTAGGCCATTTAAATTCCAAACCAGAAAGAAAACCAAAACAACAAAAATTCCTCTTGGCCTTGCATATATTATTGTTAACACTTCAAGCACTTAGCATGTTTAGCAGAATACATTTTCAAATTTTGTTTCTTTTTTCAGTGAAAATAAGGTTTGACATAACATGTGAATTGTTTGCTGGGTAGACAGTTCACATGAAATGTCAAGCCTCTTTCCACTAAAAAATAGTGATTTTTTTCCCAGCAAAATATGGCTTGACGTTATATGTGAATTGTCTGCGGGCAACAGACAATTCATATGAAATGTCAAGTCATATTTTTGCTGAAAAAAATCATTAAAAAAAGTTGGATTGCAATATACTCTAGAATTTGCTGCATGTTGAAGGTTTGATGCAAGAAGAAGAAAAAAAGAAACAAATGATCATTATGGTTTTGTATTGGAAAGCAAATACGAGAGAAGATTTGGATTGAAGGATATCTTCATCAGTGGGTTACGTGGGATTATGTACGATTCTTTTATTTCAGCTCGCTAGTCAGCTGAAGTTTTCTGACCCCCAGCGCCTTGAAGAAACGGATGATATGGTGGATCCTGATTGGTTGCGAGGCCTACATACAACTCTGGTGCAATTTGAGGTACATTTCTTTGTTAATACCTTGGTTGTTTTGTTACTATTTTTAGGGATGGGTTTGATACCTGCTGGGATAGAAACATTCTTTTGTAGAAATTAGAATGGAATCTTTTCTATGGTCATTTTCTTCTGATTTAACGGGAGTGGAAAGGAGAGGGGAAGAGGAACACCTTCAGGGGAGGCAACTCCTTCAAAAGTATTTTTGTCTCCCATGTCAATAGGGGTCAACACTTAAAGGAAAGAATTTGCTCCTGAGGAGCAAATTCTTTCCTTTAAGAGTAGACCCCTAATCAGTGGGACAGGACATATAGAAAAGCGAACAGGAAGTCGTCAAAGTTAACTCCCTTTGAAAAATGGTGGAAAAATCTGCCAGGTGTTCCCATTCCCCTTAAGAAGTGAAGTGGTCAGTTTCTAGGGAAAGAAAATTCACTGAACTTGATAACTTCTTATGTATAAGGTTGTCCAGGTAAAGTGTGGTTAGGTAAACTGATCAGAGCCCAGTTGTTCAAAGCATCGTTAGCTTAACAAACGCGTTAGTGGTCATATTGTTTACTGTTCTAGCAAGTTCAATATAAAAAATTTTGGTGTTTTTGCTGAAAGAAATGTGCAAAAGCTGCTCAAATTTTTTCAGCAAAAATATTAGCATATTTGCCATATTTAATAATTAAAGTTTTAACGATACGGTAACTAAAGATATCATTAGTTTTGAACAACTGGCCCCAGCTATTGGCTTCATTGGGCGACAGGGCTTTAGATGTCATTCATCTCAATGTCGGGTAAAAGTCCCACAAAATTGGAAGCAACGTCTCCAAAATTATCTATACAGTGTTGACTGGGACGTAAAACCTCAAATCAAACAAACAAAACTAAAACAACAAGAAATATATTTGAACAATAACTTTCTTAGATCATACATCTTACTATTAAGTTGAACTTAGTGGCTTGAACGTTTTTCAGACTATTGAAATTTGTTTTAGACGGGTAATGTGAGCCACTCAGGGTAATTCATAGCACTAAGTAAAGATGCAAAATGGGGATATTGTATAGATTTCTATGGAATCTTTTAAATATTCTATGACATGAAGGTATGTTGTGTTACTTATATTGAGGCGATTCTTATTAGTACACCCAACATACCTTTTCTAGGTTAAAATGAAAAAAAATCTCAAAATTATCCCTAAATATTTGTTGTCTGAAGCATTTTTTCGGGATTCACGAAAAAGTTTGAATCAGTCATGGTTAATGAGGTCATTAGTGTTTTAGCCATTGAAGTTTTAGTCTGTTTTCTTCCGTTAATTGGGAGCCATTTGGTTTTTCTTTTCAGCTGTCTTGTGAATTTTATGAGGTATAAGTGCCTACTAATGCATAAGCTGAAGGTTTAACAGCTTGTCGTTTAACCCATTTTGTACCAGAAACCCCAAAACGGGTACCCTAGCAAACAGTGCAGGCATCTGATAAGAGCCTACACTGTTTGCTATTCGTTCAGTCATTTTCCAAATAAATTTTGAAGAAAATCACAACTTGACACCCCTACATATTGAGATGTCATTTCATCTCCGTGTCGGGTAAAAGTCCAACAAAATGGAAGCAGCAACTCCAGCATGAGTTAAATAGTGTTGACAAGGACATGAAACCTCAGACCAAATAAAAATTAATAAACAACACGTTGTGGATACTCGTAAGAATGGCCTTGAAGAGGCAGTTCTTACAAGCACCCAAAACATGTTTCTGTTGTGCCTGCTTTAACCTTTAACCTGCTGAATATTCATCTAAGCCACACCCATTTCCTTATATCAACCAATCAAATTACTCGATGTAATTTATTGCTACAAATTCGTAAACTGAATGTCAAACAGTGTAGATCCTGATCAGATGGCTTCTTCAGAAGCCATCTGATCTGGATCTACACTGTTTGCAAAGATAGGGCTTGTCGCCTACAGCAGGGTAAAGGTTAAGCATAGAGGAGTAAGGCTGCCACAATTAATCGTATAATCGATTGATAAATTCCACAAAAATGATTCTCATTTCTGATTTGCTTTTAATGGATTACATGATAGGTACAATTTACTACCCAAAGTTAGGCCTAAAAAAGCTGGATGAGTGGCAAACAGTGCAGACCCTGATGAGACGCCGCATTCTGCGGCGTCTCATCTGGGTCTACACTGTTTGCTCAGGCCTGTCTGTTCAAATATACATATGGTAAAGTGCAACATATGGTGAGAGTCCTGCTCAGACAAAAAGCCAGACAGGTAAAATTATGACAAAAACCTTAGCGATTACTAATCGATTATCGATCGCAATGGCAGGACTGATAATCGATTATCTTTTCAACTCCGATTAGCCAGCCCTATAGAGGAGTCCTAGTTGGTCCATTTGTAATCTGTCAACACTTGCATTAACCCTAGTGTCGGCCTAAATGGCCAAATCCATGCAGGTCTGACATAGCCTTCAGCGGAATTCTTGTTGTGGAAAAATACAGTCATGATGCTAAGTATTGGGACAGGTAGACCCAAGCAAACAGTGCAGACCTAGATCAGACTGCTGCTGAAGAAGAGTCTGATCAGGATCTACACTCTTTGCCATTCCATCTGCACCATTTGGACTCCTTGCTGGATTGTGAAACAAATTTGTTAAAATTTTAGGAGAATAACATTTTAGTCCTCAAGGTATCTTGAATTTTTAGGATTTTTACGGCAAGAGGAAATATCCCAAAAGTATTGTCATTACCCCTCCCTGTCTGGAACTACATTGAGGCTCTTACATGAGTGTTCATGTATTATTGAATTTATTAAACTCGTTGAGGAAAAGGGATAAAATGCGAGGCTATGCCTCGCATTTTATCTCTTTTCCTCAGCGAGTTTGATAAATTGATGACATAGAGTATCTTACATGAGTGTTCATGTATTATTGAATTTATTAAACGAGTTGAGGAAAAGGGATAAAATGCGAGGCTATGCCTCGCATTTTATATAGCCTCGCATTTTATCTCTTTTCCTCAACGAGTTTGATAAATTGATGACATAGAGTATCTTACATGAGTGTTCATGTATTATTGAATTTATTAAACGAGTTGAGGAAAAGGGATAAAATGCCAGGCTCTGCCTCACATTTTATCCCTTTTCCTCAACGAGTTTAATAAATTCAAAAGCCTCGCATTTTATTCCTTCTCCTCAACGAGTTTAATAAAATCAATAATACATGAGCATGAATGCAAGATTCTATTTATCATTAACATTTAAAACACATTTAATCCATGATTTTTATACAAAAAAATGTCAATATTCCGTCATTAGTGAACGCGACTTCTTTAAGGACGTTGTACGTGTAACATTACGGGCCGTATCTTACTAATTTGCATATTTAATCCACTTGTGGATTATGGAATTTATTACATGGCGTTATTACACTCTCAGATGTGACATCATATGATAAATTGAGTTAACTGCTGTATGAAATATTCACACATAACCATTAATGCTGCCAGATTCTAAAAAAAATCAATTAACTGTAATTGTGATTAACACAAAATGTCATATTGTTAAAAGGTAGATTGTGAACTGTGAATTCAGGATGACAAAACCAGAGTGAATTACTTCCTGAATTCACTTCGGTAGCTATAGGTCACAGCTCAAATCTTGCTGGATTTAATGGCTGTATCAGTGTAGCAGTGAATAGATACTGGTACCTGGAGCAGAGGTTATGTAACTTTTCACGATGAAATCTGTAATGCTAAAAAAATTGAAATATAATCTGACGTGGTAAAATTCATGTGCAGATCAACATAAAATTTCATCTGTCCAGCTCATGAATTTTAAATTAGCATTTTAATATTTAAGGGGAATGGGAACACCTGGCAGATTTTTCGCCATGTTTCAAAGGGAGAAAACTTTAGGGACTTCCTGTTCACTTTTCTATAGGCCCTGTCTCACTGAAAAAAGGGGTCTACTCTTAAAGGAAAGAATTTGCTCCTCAGGAGCAAATTTTTTCCTTTAAGAGTTGACCCCTATTGACATGGGAGACAAAAATACTTTTGCAGGAGTTGCCTTCCCTGAGGGTGTTTCCATTCCCCTTAAGAATAGGACAAATTTCATGCTCAACAAGAAAAAACGTTTATAAACTTGAGGCCAGATTTACTTAAAGGAAATGGGGAATGTTAAAGCAGCAAAATAAAAATATATGGTCCCTGTCTTTAAAGATGTGCCTAAAACCAGTGGGCGCTATGCACCCCCAAGGGCCTCCATGGCTTACTCCTTAAGAGTGCTATACACCCATTCCAACTCTAGTTTCTAAAATAGATGTTTCCATCAATGGTTTTGCCCATTGTTTACAACACAGATTGTTGTCAAAGGTCATTAACAAAATGACAAACAGTGTAGATCCTGATGAGATGGCTCACTAAGAGCCATCTCATCTGGATCTACACTGTTTGCATGGGTATCTGTACGAGTCTAGAGGGATGAAAGAGTTAATGTTTCCATGCGTTGATTTACAGGAAGGTGCTATACAGACGATGTCCGGCTCTGCCACACCCATGTATTTCTCAGGGACTCGGGCCAGCAGTGAGAGCGGGGAGGTGGGCATGTACATGCAGGGAGGTGAATTTGGGAGTCAGGGCTCATTCCCACAGGAAAATGGCTACGGAGGTCAAGGCAATATGTACAGTATTCAGGAACAGTCTGCTTATCACCAGGGTTATGCTCAAGGTCAAGGTGATTTTCAAGGTCACATGACAGGTGATTTTCAAGGTCATGTCTCTCAGGATCAGAGTCACTCCCATCAACAGGTGACGGCAGATGGCCAACATCAGATCCATGACACAACAGATGGAAGTCAAGGTCATCAAATGGGCAGTAACCAATGGCAACAGTATGGTGGGGTCGAAGGTCATCAGCAACAATCTGGAAATGAAGCACAGACAAACTGGCAGCAAGGTAGGTAACCCATAAAGCTTGCTGGGAGTAATTTGGGAGTCTGACAGCTGACTGCCATAACCACATGTTCAGCTTCAGCTAATATACTTAAGGTCTTTTGAGCTAGTAGTTGAACCTCTCTGTCCACATGCATTTAATGAGTTCATAAATCATATCACAGAAGATTAACCCATTTTGTACTAGAAAACGGTACCCTGGCAAACAGTGCAGGCCCAGATAAGATGCCGCAGAATGCAGCGTCTTATCAGGGCCTACACTATTTACAAAAAGTTCAGCTATTTTCCAAATCAATTTTAAAGATAACACAACCTGTCACCCCTAAATTTTGAAATGGACCCCTGCTATATATAAGGAGGAAGATTCCATTTCGTACAAAAAGGGTTAAATGGAAGAGGTGGAGAATATCTGACTGCTGTTCATATTATAATAACACTCACATGTATCACAGTACATTCTTTCATATCTTTAAAAGGGTTATTTTCATGATGAACATTTGTGATATTTTTCTTATATATATGCCAGACATAGGTTTTGGGTACTCATAAGAACCGCCTTAAGAAGTTTTCTCCATATAAAGTGGGGTTTAGACCTGGGTATTCATTATACAGACTTGTTAATCCCCCACCGCGAAGCAGCGCAGGGATTATAGGAATGGCCTTCGTCTGTCTGTCTGTCCGTAACACTTTCTTGTCCGCTCCATATCTCCTGAACCTTTTGATAGATTTTCTTTAAACTTTGGTCAATTATTCGTCTCAGTGAGCTGGTCTGCAGAACCCATAAATGAACCATGGCGACTCAAGGTCAAGGTCATGGTTGATGGTCACGAGTTTGAAACTTGGAATTTTGTGTCCGTTCCATATCTCCTTTACCCTTGGAAGGATTTTCATTAAACTTTGGTCAAATATTCTTCTCATTGACCTGATGTGCAGAACCCATGTCCGTCTGTCAGTCCGTCCATCAGTCCTTCTGTCTGTCCGTAACACTTTCTTGTCCGCTCCATATCTCCTGAACCCTTTGATAGATTTTCATTAAACTTTGGTCAATTATCGTCTCAGTGAGCTGGTGTGCAGAACCTATAAATGAACCATGCTGACTCCTCCAGGTCTCGGTTGGATGTCACGAGTTTGAAACTTGGAATTTTGTGTCCGTTCCATATCTCCTTTACCCTTGGAAGGATTTTCACTAAACTTTGGTCAAATATTCTTCTCAGTGAGCTGATATGCAGAACCCATAAATGAACCATGCCGACTCAAGGTCAAGGTCACATTTGAAGGTCACAGGTTTACAACTTTGAATTTTTTGTCTGTTCCATATCTCCTTTACCCCTCAAAGGATTTTCATTAAACTTTGGTCAATTATCCCCCTCAGTGAGCTTATGTGCAGAACCCATAAATCAACCATGTCGACTCATGGTCAAGGTCACATTTGAAGGTCATGAGTTTAAAACTTTGAATTTTTTGTCCATTCCATATCTCCTTTACCCCTCAAAGGATTTTCATTAAACTTTGGTCAATTGTCCCCCTCAGTGAGCTCATGTGCAGAGCCCATAAATGAATAATGTAGACACCAGATCAAGGTCACATTGGAAGGTCACTAGTTTGAAACTTTGAATTTTGTGTCCATTCCATATCTCCTTTACCCTTCAAAGGATTTTCATTAAACGTTGGTCAAATGTCCCCACCAGTGAGCTGATGTGCATAATACATAAATAAACCATGCCAACTCAAGGTCAAGGTCACAGTTGAAGGTCACGAGTTTGAAACTTTGAATTTTGTGTCCGTTCCATATCTCCTTTACCCCTAGAAGGATTTTCATTAAACTTTTGTGAAATATACCCCACAGTGAGCTGATGTGCAGAACCATAAATAAACCATGTGAACTGAAGGTCAGGGTCACAGGTGAAGGTCACAAGGTTGAGCCTTGATACAAACTGCGGCGGGGGTTTTGCTGTCCTTCAGACTGCTTTCTTGTTAACATGATGATATGCTAAGCTAAAGTTACCTCGAAGCTATGTGGAAAATTTTAAAATGTGATTTGAGTTAAAAAAATTGAAATTTTTCAGATGTCCAATTGAATCTTACTGCTGACCAAGATTTTATATGTAACTGATGCTATTTTCACCAAAGGGGTTAAACATTGAGTACACTGCAATGTTCATAAAAGATGTATGTACTTTTTACTACCTTATTATCATTATACCCCCACAAATGAAATTTGGGGGGGTATATAGGAGTGAGCTTGTTGGTCGGTCGGTCTGTCGGTCGGTCGGTCGGTCTGTTGACTTGGTTTCCAGACGATAACTCAAAAACCGCTTCACCGATTTTTATAATTTTTGGTACACTGATGTAACATCATAAAATACAGGTCAAGTTCGATTTCCACTACAATTCGTCAATTTTCGACATAGTTATGGCCCCTTTCACGTTAAAAATTGCAAAATGTCGCTGATGTACTATCAAGGCAGTTTTTGTGGGGGTATTCATCACCTTTAGTGATAGCTCTAGTTTTCATCTACAGTAAAATTCTGCTATTAAGACTACCTAAAATTAAGACAAAATCTGCTTTTAAAAGGTTATTGAGACGGTTTCAGTTATTATTTCTTTGTGTATTCTACACTCTTAATAAGAGACTACCTTTGGGACTGTTCAAAAGTGGCCTTAAATATGTTCTATAAAAGAGTTATCCTTTGGAAGCAAAGAATACACCACAGAACTTAAAAAGTATGAAGTGTACAATTTTCTGGACCAGACTAGCTAGTTTCGACCGATTAGGCCTCATCAAGGACATATTCTCAAGGTTACACAATGGAATCAATGATCCCAAAGGACAAGAAATATAAACTACACTATGATGAAGGGCAGGAAGACTTTCTACCGTCACCACAAAGTCCCTTAACACCAGCTGTAGTTAAAGACCACTCTTGAACATTCCCAAAGGTGGTCTTAAGACAGGAATTTCACTGTACTTACGTTTTCATATACTTGAAGGGTATACTGGTTATGATCAGCATCAGTGGTCCAGCATGCATCAGCAACAAACAGCCAATCAGAATGTAGCTACAGATCCAGCCAATCAGGGTTCAGATCCGAGTCAAGGATTTCAGAACCAATATCAAAGTCAGAGCACAGGTGAGAATTAAGAGTGTCAAGATTACAAATTACTGGTTCGGACATTATATATAGCAGTAGGGGTGTAACGATGCATTGATAGTTCGATGCATCGCGATAGGGATTGCCTCGATAGCAATGCATCGATAGTACTTTGGACTATCGATAGCTATCGCCGATAGTTCACTCAACTATCGATAGTTTCGATTGTTTTTTTTTTTTTTTTTCTTGAATATACTTTGAAAATATACCTGTACTGTTGTGTAATTACGCAAGTATTTTTGCTTAGGATATCCATTCAGCTGTAATCAGGACAGACTGATAAGCCTTCACATATGTGCATGATGATCTGAGTCTTCGCTGGTCGCACATGTGTATCATAGTTTTTTGTCGTGTGGTGAATTTCTCGCGGCGATGAATTTCCCGCCGTCATTTTTGCACGTGCAGTTGAGGCAGTCAGAAATTTTCCCGCGTTTTTCAATAACATAACGTCAATGATAGTTTGATCACGCGTTGGTTGCATGCAACTTTTTGAAAACATGACAGTGAAACCTGTGCGACATGTGAAGGCTCAGATCAGCCTGCGCAGTCATACATAAATGTTTGCTGTTTGTACTATCCTTGCGTAGTATAACTTCTGGGACAAACGCCATTTCCCTGTTCTGTTTCGAAGACCTTTGCAAGATGCACAAGCTGATCTTTTGTATGAAGAAATGTTTGTTGTTGCTGTGTGCTGACTTATTCATATAGGTAAATAAATGCGTAATAAATGACGGTATAATGCAGTTTAACTTGTTGTATATGTGACTCTTTTTGCGCATAAGGACCAGACTATTAAACCGCACTTTTGTGGTCTCATTAGAAATGCATTTCTCGAAAAATGCACAGAATGTGCATGCGAGTACATGATAGACTCAGGTAAATAAAAATCAAAAATGAGTTCTTTTAAGAGCAGTGAAAACATTCATAAGAAAGAAGATGGGTAATACTACGTAGTTTCGGCTAATAAAGCCTCATCAGTGACCCTGTAATGATCCGGCAAAGAAAGCCAGAGGAAACATACTGCAATTTTGCGAATTTCGAATAGGCAGTCGATTCAAAGACTGATATAAATCAAAATGGGGTCCAAATAATTAAAAACCTGTCTAGAATATGAGTCTAAACCAATAATTTATTTCCGACTTCTCAGAATACTCACGCTGATCTCAAAGGACCAAAAGTAAAATATAAACTGCACTATTGTTGATGTACGGGGAGACGTTTTACTGCCGCCACACGGCACAACACCAGCTGCAGTGAAGGCAAATAAAAATAAAAAATGAGTTCCTTTAAGAGCAGTGAAAACATTCATAAGAAAGAAGATGGGTAATACTACGTAGTTTCGGCTAATAAAGCCTCAAGTATAAAGTAAGTCGACAAGTATGCACAAATGCATCAATGATGATGTCATCAGTCGGCTGACCTGATCGATTGGGATTGAATTCTTGTGGGAATATTTAAGCAGACAAAGTTTTATTTTCCTGTCGTCATCCTGTAGGGAAAAAACGTGCAGCGCGAGGCCTTAGGTCTCCGTCTATCAAGAACTTTATTAAGGTGATCCTGGACGTTTTGATGGTGGACACTGGACAACCTGGGACAAATTGGCGTTTTTATTTTTCGCGGGTCTTTCTGATTCTATTTTTCGTTGTCTTTGTATTATAATAGAGGGATATTCCAGAAAAAAATAACATTTCAAAACGGCGAAATTTCATTACATGAAAACTTTGTTTTATTATTGCTGCTTGTCTTAGCTGTCTTGTATGCAAGGACTAAATGTCCACAGTCAGAGAGCCTAGGTCGAGCCCTGTACATATTGCTAAATGAAAAAACCGACTTGATAATTGCTTTACTTCTATTTTGATAGTCTAGCTTTTGATGTTAACTTCAAATAAAAAATATGTAAGTTCAAGTTTTAATGCAGTTTGTTAGATTCATGTCGCCCTTAAAGAGGTGCTAAAATAGCGTGCTGTGATTACGTAATACTATGTAATAATCGGGTTACCTAATTAACTGAATCCACAGATAAATTTAACACAGGCGGCAAACATCAAAGAATCGAAGAACGGTGAGCATGTGTCAGTTTCCACAAGCAGAAAATCTCAAACACTGCAAAGGTATTAAAGCTAAGATAAGCATCACTTACAGGCATATTTAATGGAAGCAGCAAACTATTTTTAGGCGGTGGTGGGGATATATATAAAGAGCCGTCTCCCCATGATGTTTTTTTCTGGAATAGCCCCGAGGGAATGAATACTGATATTGAAACACACAATAAACATACAATTTTAGGCCATTGGAATTTTCCTAACTCGTTCTGTCACTCTTAGCCATTTTATGTGAGTGATATAACATCTATGAATCATTTATAAGTGTACCCGATAGTATCACGATAGTATCGTGATAGTATGCCACGATAGTGATAGTATCGTGATAGTAGTTTCCACGATAGCAATACTATCACGATAGTCAAAATTGGCATCGATAGTCAGCCCTATATAGCAGCATGTTGAAAATGAAAATGTATGCGAAATGCTGGAGTAGGTGTAAGGTCAGAAGAAAAAGAAATATATGTGCAAAAATTTACTTTAACCCGTATCCTGCTGAATTTGACAACCTGTACCTTTGTAAACAGTGTAGATCTAGATCAGATGGTTTCTGAAATAGCCATCTGATCAGGATCTACACTGTTTGTCTTTCAGTTTGTGAATCTGAATGATTGCAGTATTCAAGTAATCTCTAAATTAATTTATTCAGCAGGATAAGAGTTAAGAGGGGTTGTGGATACAGAAATGCAAACATGAAATCACAGAAATTGTCTCTTTGTAATTACATGACCTTCCATAATGTTGACCTTTCGAACATTTAATTCATTCTGGTCTAACTTGGTGCGATTGACATTAAACTTTTTTTTTTTTTTCTGTTGAAATTTTATTCTGGATAGTAGTGCCTGTTACAACAGCCCCAACAGGGATCCAGGCACTCCCTGAGGTTGTTCCAGCATATCCATTCAACTTTGACCAATGTGCAACACCCTTTCACACCGACAGTCTGGAACCTGTCTACAATGTACATGTTTAATTTTAACATTTTTATGCAGCTTGATTTTGGTGTTGCACCTTTCATGCTTCTTATGTACAATGAATATAATGACTATGATGCAGCATCTCACTTTTGCGACTACACAGTCTGCTTAATGTTGTAAAAAATTTCCTTTTTCACATGACATTAATCTTATTTTTAAGGTCACAGGCTCCCAAAAAATGTATGCGCATCTGACTGGTGATCAGGAGGCCATGGGTTCGATACCTGCCAGGGTCGGCAACATTCTTTCGTGGAGATTGATCATAAAATCTTTTCTACGGTCATTCTCTCCTTGGGCTGATTCAAGAAGGGCAGTTGTCAGTTTCTGGCGAAAGAATGTGCACTGTACTGGGAAACCGCTTACGTATAAGCCTGCCCAGGAAAAGTGGGGATAGGTAAACTGACTGGCTCAAGAATGACCTAAATAGTGTTGACTGGGCCATTAAAGTCCAATACAAACTAGCGAAATCCCAAAAACTGTCAGTTTTGAGCTAAAAAATAGCTTGTCTACACCATATCCAAAATTAATTTCTGAAATGTGTTCAGAAATATGAATTAATCCTACCAAAGACTTGATTAGATTTCGGTGATCTACACCTCATTTTCAAGGTCAGATGGGTGTTTAAGTTATATCCCACAACCTCTTTATAACACTATTAATGGGATACAAAGCAGAAACGGTGTTAGTTAAACAACTGTGTTATATCCAAACAAAAATGTATAGATTATCTACATTTTTCTATATACATGTAGTCTATACATTTTTGGGATCCATCTTGAAATGGTGTTATATCCAAAACCATGTTATAACGAACCGCGTTATAATGAGGTTGTGGTGTATTTATGGTTGGGGGACATAGTTTTCATATCAAACATTTCTGGTTCCTCAAAGCCACCGGTCTGTACACAAAAATATGATCTTTTTAACTTGATGTTGGAAATAACCATTCATTCAGAATTGATATTTTCGAGTCTAAAATTTGATATTTTCTGTTGATTGAGAATGCTGGATTCATTATATCTCTTAACCTTTTCACCATCCACATCTTTCTCCATTCACTCGGTTTTTGGTGTGATATGGCCTACTGTTTTCCTCCCATTTAGAGTCCCGGGCGCTTAAAAAATTGAAAAAAGAGGGGGCGCTTATAAAAAACATACCAGAGGGGAGAGTTTACAATCCATTACACATGGTAGTTTTTCGGAATCATGACATGTAAAGTACCAAACACTCTGTGATAGCAGAGGGGTTAGAAATACCTTGCATGATATGATTTACAGCAGATTCGGTGATGATTGAAAGGCTGAAATCTTTACTTTAGGTATGCAAAATATTTTTTCCCCGACAGCAGAAAGGGCGCTTATTATTTTGTTCTTGGAAAAACAGTGAGGGGGCGCTTATAGGAGCAGGAGCACAAAATGGGAGGAAAACGGTACTTGATGTTCCATTAAATGTGCCCTGTCAAGCGATTTTGGTAGTTATCGCCTATGGGAGCAGTGAAGGTTCAGGCCATCCTGCGCATCCGCGCAGTCTCGTCAGAACCTTCACTGCTCGCTCATACAAGCAGTGAATCAAGAGGAACCTTCAGACAGAAAGCCATATCCCTGGCCCCTCTGAATGGCTAGGCATGCGCAGTTAAAATTTGTCATGACGGAATGCTCAAAGACACAGATTCGCTTGGCGGGGCTCACTTGATGTTCCATTAAATAACAATCAATGAATCCTATCACCCTTGCAAACAGTGGCAAAACGTGCCAGCTGTATCCTTTACCCTTAAAACAGTTGTCATTGAGTGAGTGTTTTGAGTTTTACGTCCCACCAACAGCTAAGGTCATACAGAGACTGGACCTCGGTTTAAAGGCTCATCTGAAAGTCTGGAGAAGCCCAGGATCGATCCTACGATCCCTGGTTTACAAGGCGAGTAAGGTAACCACTGCACCATGGAGGCTTCTGGGTTTGTCATTGAAAATGAATTATGGATGGAATGTGAATAAATCATTTGAAGCAACTACGAGGTGACTATATGTTTTTTTTTCAGATCCTCAAATGACGAGCTCCTGGGGCTCAGGTCAAAACAAACAGTCTGGATTTCCACCCAACACTAACCTCAGTAACTCCATGGGATCGACAAGCTCAGCCAAGCGTGAGAGTGTAGCCTCGACGTCAAGTTTTTCTCGCGGTGATAGCCAGGTGGCAGAAGAGGATGATGACGATGATGACGAAGAGGATCAAGATGCAATGGGAAATGCACATCAGCCGGGCATATTTGATCTAGTCCAGCCTGCAGCACAGCAGGTACGTCATGTAGTAATTTAACCATTGAACATGGCAACTCCTACTTTGAAAACAGTGGGTGTGTGTTTCACGTCCCACCAACAGCTAAGGTCATGATGAGATGGGATGAGTTTAATGAATTCAGAAATGACCATTGGTCTAAGATTCTGTTTATCGTAAAACCTTTTTGTTTGTTTGTTTGCATTTCTGTGGTATAATGTGAATCATGTCTACTTTTCACAATAAAAACAGAACTAATATAAATCTAATGAAATCATGTTTAGCACCTTAAGAAATCGGTACTAACATTTGAAGGATGTTAACTTTGAGGTGATATAACAAACAGAAAAACTTTTAGCGGAATGACAAATAGTGTGTTAGATCTTATCTACATGTCGCAGATAAGATTGACTAGGTGGAGCTATTCAGGTGTTGTCAACTTATGTCAAGTTCTCTGAGTCCACCAGAAGATTCGATTGAGTGCTTTCCACATGCTTTCTGCGGGCGGACCAGATGACCATGTACACCACAGCTTTGTTTGTGTTAAGAGTTGAATTCACATAAGTCACTTGGTTAACCTTTTGGTTCATGGAACATTCCAAAGACAGGCCCAAAGGATATCTCTGCCTAGTCAATCTTATCTGTGACTACTTTTAACTGATTATACCCCCGGCATACGGAGTATGCCATGGTGGTATATAGTTTTCGTCTTTTCTGTGTGTGTGTAAACTTTCTGTGTGTGTGTGTGTGTGTAAACTTTTTTTTGTGCCAAAGATTTCTCAGGAACTACTATACCTAGAAACTTGAAATTTGGTACAAACAACATGCATAACTAGTTGTATTGTGGGAAAGAAAATTGGGGCTGTGGGGCCAGGTTCTTTAGAGTTATTCCCCTTTGTTATATTTGCTACTGAGATGTGCATTTTGTGACTTACCTTAAATTTTGTGTCAAAGATTTCTCAAGATCTACTGTACCTAGAAACTTGAAATTTGGTACAAGCAACATGCATAACTAGTTGTATTGTGGGAAAGAAAATTGGGGCTGTGGGGCCAGGTTCTTTAGAGTTATTCCCCTTTGTTATATTTGCTACTGAGATGTGTATTTTGTGAGTTACCTTAAATTTTGTGTCAAAGATTTCTCAGGAACTACTGTACCTAGAAACTTGAAATTTGGTACAAGCAACATGCATAACTAGTTGTATTGTGGGAAAGAAAATTGGGGCTGTGGGGCCAGGTTCTTTAGAGTTATTCCCCTTTGTTATATTTGCTACTGAGATGTGTATTTTGTGAGTTACCTTAAATTTTGTGTCAAAGATTTCTCAGGAACTACTGTACCTAGAAACTTGAAATTTGGTACAAACAACATGCATAACTAGTTGTATTGTGGGAAAGAAAATTGGGGCTGTGGGGCCAGGTTCTTTAGAGTTATTCCCCTTTGTTATATTTTTTTTTATAAAATTTTGTCAGCAAGATATCTCAAAAACTATTGGAGCTAGAGCCTTGAAAGTTGGTGAATAGATTGGTGGTGATGAGTAGATGAACTGATTAACTTTTGACAAAATTCCGAAGAATACTTTGTGAGTTATGGCCCTTTGTCATTTTGGTAATTTGTGCCATTGTACTGTATGGTAAAAGTGATGCATAGCATAACTTTAGAACCGTGTATGCTAGGGTTTTGAAATTTCATATATGGATTCCTCATGGAAAATTAGCCGACACGTATTTTTTTTCTCGTCCGGATTATGCTCCTTTCAAGAGTTATTGCCCTTTGAAAAACATCTGTTCAAGATCTCATTAGTTATCAGGTGAGTTATTTAGATGTAATGGTATTCTCCTTACTTTTGCAAGATTAATTCTGTGTTCATAATAGGTTTTTGTCAAACTTGATGGCTTTGAATTGCCAGAAAGTTACCGATGGCTTTGGCCGGGGGTATTAGTGAGCATATGCTCACTTGATAGTCTAGTTTATCAGGAATCATTTTTTTTGTTTGAAATTGACCGGTTTTATTGTATGTCACATGTGTGCTTTATATAGTCCTACAATAAGGGGAATGGATACACCTTCAGGGGAAGCAACTCTTTCAAAAATATTTTGTCTCCCTTACCAATAGGGCTGTTCTCTTGCAGGACAGAATTTGCTCCTGAGGAGCAAATTCTGTCCTGTAAGAGAGAAGACAGCAAATTCTGTCCTGCAAATTCTGTCCTGTAAGAGAGTAGACAGCAAATTCTGTCCTGCAAGAGTGGAGCCCTCTTTTGGATGATCTCTGGTTATTGAAAGCAAATGTGAAGTCTCTAAGGTTGTCTCCCTTGGAAAATGACAAAAATTATACGGTGTACCAATTCTGCATAAATATCCAGACACATCTAAGGAAACTCCATCAGTAAAGGGGGCATTAGGTGAGGCGATGGTGACGTGCTTCCAACCGATGTTGACTTACATTTTTGCAGGACCTGTTGTCCTTGCAGCAGGTAAGAGTAGAAGGGGAATATTATAAGAATCTTATATGGGTGTGAGGGGTGGATTGAAAAATCCGTCCCTCGGGATCACTGTCCGGCATCACTCGGCAAGCCTCGTGATGCCGGACAGTGATCCCGAGGGACGGATTTTTCTATCCACCCCTCACACCCATATTGGATTCTTTTTCTTGCATACCTTCCATTTCTATTTCGAATTTTTAATGCTGCTGTCACTTCGGTTACCGACGTCCGCCATTTTGTGATGACACAACAGGAATGTTTAGTGACGTCACGCATGACGACACCGCGCATGAGGTTGTAATCAACCAGTGCATTTATCAAACCCGCGATTATATTCGATTTGGGGTCGGAACACCAGAGTCAGAACATAAATTTCTATCCCAGGGTAAAATCGCGGATTTTCTTGTCTGGTGTGCAAGAATGTTATTTCTTCAGTTTATACACTGCTGTTCATTTTCTTCTTTCTTCCCTGTCCCTGTACTGTCTCTTCTATCTCTTTTCTCCAGTACTCTGGGAGATTACAAAGTGACCCACAAGGGTTGACATGTTGTTTAACCGCAACACAATCACTCACTCATGAGCAAAATGATAAGCCATTTATTTTATCGTTATAGAGAATTATTCCTCCAAGACTGAGAAAGCGGACAATATCGGGTGATAGTGTAGGCAGTAATGGGACAACTACTTCAACTAAAGTTCATCAGTCAAAGAAAGAAGAAAAGAAGGTTTCATTGGTATGTCCTTTAACTTTAGTGATGATAGATCGCAATCAGCAAAAATCTGCAACTATTAACCCATTTCGTACCGGAAACCCCAAAATGGGTACCAGGGCAAACAGTGCAAGCCCAGATCAGACGCCGCAGAACGCGGCGTCTGATTAGGTCCTACACAGTTTGCGAAAATTTAAGCCTTTTCCAAATCAATTTTGAAGAAAACACAACCTGACACTCCTAAATTTTGAAATGGACTCGTGGTTTATATAAGGTGGAAGATTCCATTTGGTACAAAAAGGGTTAATGATGATAGTCAGCAAAGATCTGCAACTAGTTATACACGTGAATATAAGAATTTTGTGAATTACATGTAAATCGGTGAACTTGAGTACCTGCAAACATGTTTATAAACCCTATTGGTTTCATTAGGTGGCAGGACTTGAGATGTCATTTCATCTCAATGTCGGGTAAAAGTCCCATAAAATTGGAAGCAACGTCGGGTTAAAGTCCCACAAAATTGGAAGCAGCGTCTCCAAAATGACCTTTACAGTGCTGAGGTGGACATTAAACCTCAAATCAAACAAACAAACAACGTCTCCAAAATGACTTTTACAGTGTTGACGGGGATATTAAACTTCAAATCAAACAAAATCCTGCAAACATGTACAAATCTTAAATAAACGGGAACATTTGGATATTTGAAAATAAGTATGATTTCTGTATGATTGCCCTTTCAGGAGAAGAGCAAGCCACAGAGTAAAGGTGGAGAAGGGATCTGGGGTAAGATAGGAGGACTGTTCAGAGGAAAGGGGAAGAATGAGATGATACTACCTGATGACAAAGAACCCTCAGTAAGTTATACATATATTAATGATTGGTGTATTTACCCTCCAAATAGTGGGTTAGTTATACTAGACCAAGTTTATGACATTTTGACATTTACGAGTCAGTTTTCATGCTCAACCCTTGTCCTTCTGAGCCCGGATATGCCTTATCTTTCAAACAATGGAGATCCAGATCAGATGGCTTCTGAAGAAGCCATCTGATCTGGATCTACATTGTTTGTCATTCATATTGTGAATTTGTGGCAGTAATTCGAATCAAGTAATCTGATTGGTTGATAATCGGTAGTGGGTGTGGCAGATTAAAATGTTCAGCAGGACAAGAGTTAGTTGAAAGAGGCCATTTTGGCCTAGTATTAAGGAGTGCTGACTCTTGATCAGAAGGTCTCACTGCTCTGAGTCTGAGTTTTGCTTGGGTTACATGTGAGTCGGCAAGTTCTGCCAGGTAATGCCTGTAGGATTTTTACTCAGATTTTTGCTTGCCTCTGATTAACAATTGGCTTGATATAAGTGAAGTAACCATGAAAGGGCCATAATGCCAAAAATAGACAAATGAGCCTACGTATGACAAAACCTACAATAAGATAGGTGCGACCAGCAGAGACTCAAATCAACCCTCGCACACATTCACTGTGACAAGATCTTTTGTTCATGTATCCTTGCTTAGATATAAGCCTATAGTAGGTACATGCGATCAGCGAAGACTCTGATCAGACTGCGCGAATGTGCAGGCTGATCTGAGACTTCGCTGGTCGCTCAAGCCTTCTTGTAGGTTTTGTCATGTGCTGGCTCAAATGAGAAAAAGAAGTCAGGCCTAGTTGAGGTGTGCATCAAAAAAGCTTTATAAATTTGGTGTTGAATTGTTAACACTCTATTCAATTCCCATTCTTGTTCATGCCAGATCATTTTCATGGAGACTGATTGTCAGACAATTTTCTAGGGCTATTCTGTACATTCCACTGATTCCAGAACCACAGTTGTCAGCTACTTATAAGAGGATACTACAACCGCTATAAAAACACTTTATTGGGATCCAAAGCAAAAACTGTTAGTTAAACAACCATGTTATGATGTTATGGCCAAGTAAAAATGTATAGATTATTTAGATAAAAACGATCCCAGGCTTCTCCAGACTTTCGGATGTGTCTTTAAACCGAGGTCCCATCTCCATATGACCTTTACTGTTGGTGGGAGGTAAAACTCAAACACTCACTCCAGCTTAACCTCTGTACAGATTTAAGAATATTCCTTATTTTGAGCTTGAGTGATTATGATTATACCCCCACAAATGAAATTTGGGGGGGTATATAGTTTCATTTGTGGGGGTATATAGGAGTGAGCTTGTCGGTCGGTCTGTCTGTCGGTCGGTCTGTCTGTCGGTCGGTCCGTCGGTCTGTTGACTTGGTTTCCAGACGATAACTCAAAAACCGCTTCACCGATTTTTATAATTTTTGGTACACTGATGTAACATCATAAAATACAGGTCAAGTTCGATTTCCACTCCAATTCGTCAATTTTCGACATAGTTATGGCCCCTTTCAAGTGAAAAAATTGCAAAATGGTGCTGATGTACTATCAAGGCAGTTTTTGTGGGGGTATTCATCACCTTTAGTGATAGCTCTAGTTAAAGTGTTGTTTTCAGATTGTTTGGGATGAAGATAAGAAACAATGGATAAACAAAGATGGCACAGAGGAGGATAATGCAGTCACTGCCCCACCCCCTAAAGACCATGAACTGACCGGTAGGCCAGGGCCTACAGCCGGACCACTTACAGAGAAGAGAGGATCATTGCCAATGGCCCCACCTTCCGCTGATATGGCTGGGAATATGTTTCAGAGGAGGAAAGGACCTTTAGGTATTTTATGAAGTACAGTCAAAATTCAATGGCTCGAACCCCTTTGGGACCATGGAAATTTGTTCGAGACAGTGGTAGTTTGAGCCACGGAGGGTTACTGTTAATGCCATGTCACGAGGCATAATAGAGATGAGTGTGGGATATTTTTTCGGTGTACTATTATAAATGTTTGTTGTGTGTACTCATTAGAATTGCCTCATTGAGGCAATTCTAATGAGTACACACAGCATACATTTGCAAGATAAAAAAGGAAAATCTCCTGACATTATACCTATATTGTATTTGGAGGAATTCCCTGCAGACTCAAGAATGGGTTTGAAACACCCATCTTAAACAAGTTA
This sequence comes from Lucinisca nassula, assembly GCA_963580285.1. NCBI lineage: Eukaryota > Metazoa > Mollusca > Bivalvia > Lucinida > Lucinidae > Lucinisca > Lucinisca nassula. Next base: position 138,492,394 of record OY757010.1, on the reverse strand, counting down.
TCGGGGTTTGAGCCATTGAAGTTCTACTGTATAGTAAAAACACTGATGGCTCATTTACCATGACTGTTTCGGATTTGTTTTTGAGACGCAAGAAAAATTTTCCTTTCCTGCAGATGTTAATTATGTTTTGGATAATTTTCTTGACAGACAGACAAACTTCATTCACTTAACCTTTACCCTGCTGTAGGCGACAAGCCCTATCTTTGCAAACAGTGTAGATCCAGATCAGATGGCTTCTGAAGAAGCCATCTGATCAGGATCTACACTGTTTGACATTCAGTTTACGAATTTGTAGCAATAAATTACATCAAGTAATTTGATTGGTTGATATAACGAAATGGGTGTGGCTTAGATGAATATTCAGCAGGTTAAAGGTTAAGCCATCACTGTGGAATACAAGGATTTACAGTGAATTCACATGTAACCTTGAAAATGTATACATATATTGTGCATACTTCTTAGAATCACTTCAATGAGGTGATTCTAATGAGTACACATCGTCTGCTGAGTGCAATAACGGTGTAACTGACATTTTGGCCAAAATTGATTTTTTGCATAAATGGGTGCCTTAGGACTTGACACACTTGGTAAATAAGTACTACAGCTGGATTCTGCCTAAATCATGATTTATTTCAGCATTTTGGAAATTTTTTTGTCAGTTACACCATTTTTGCTCTAACATTTAGAAAAAAAGTTGGTGCAAAAACTGTGAAAGTGCACTTACCCATTTTTGCGCAAAGTTTTTTAATACCTAAAAAAATATTGAATCATGTTGCTTGATATTTCAGAACAAGCATGCCCATAGGGGCTTGAAGAAATATGGGCTGCATGATGCTTCCACGCAGAGCTGAATCCGGCCCGCACACTAGTACTGGTAAACCGCTTGGAGGATCTAAGCCTGTCCAGGAACCGCGGTGCGAGGCGGACGGTCCATGCTAATAAATCCTATTGGTTTCATTGGGCGACAGGGCTTGAGATGTTATTTCATCTCAATGTCGGGTAAAAGTCCCACAAAATGGAAGCAACGTCTCCAAAATGACCTTTACAGTGTTGACGGGGATGTTAAAACTCAAATCAAACAAACAAAACCATGCAGAATGTATAAAATGTGACCTATTACCTACCCAGTGCCTTTAATTTACTGCTTTACCATGTAAAAGGCAAAGAAATAAGGTGTACATTTACACCGTTTTAGCCCTGAATGCACTTACACCATTTTTGCACCAAAAACACTCAGCGCAGAAAAGGTGTATCAACCCTTAAATGCTAAATATTTCTTTTCAAATGCCATTTATTCAACAATAGACATCACACACCAATGAAAGAAATCGCCATGAACTTAAGAAACCAGCTTATAGTATGGTTTACGTTGCCATTCTTAAAAAAAGAACAGCTTTTTGTCTCTCCTGAAAAGTTGCCATTTTGCACTTACAACGTTATTGCACTAAGCAGACAAGCCATGATATGTTCAGTATACAGTAGAACTTTGATGGCTCGAACACTGATGGCTCGTTTACCATGACTGAGTCGAACCCGTTTTTGAGTCCCTAGGGAATTCCTCTGCAAAAGAAAAAGTTTGGGATCATTAAGGAGATTTTCGACTTTTATCTTGCAAATGTATGCTGTGTGTACTCATTAGAATCGCCTCAATGAGGCGATTCTAATGAGTACACATAGCATACATTTGTTACAGAACACCGAAAAGAAGTCCAAAAATACCCCTATTATGTTTTCTGGAAGCATGCAACAGTGGCTCGAACTTCCACTGTCTCGAACAAATTTCCATGGTCCCAAAGGGGTTCGAGCCATCGAAGTTCCACTGTATTTTAAAAAAGAAAAAAGAAAAAAAAAGATAATCAAAAAATTATTCCTGTTATGTCTCTTGACCGGGTCCTATGATTAACCCTCAGTGCATTGGTCCCAAAGGTGTTGGATAAGGCTGACACGATTAATCGTATAATCGATTAATCGATCGATAAATTTCACAAAAATGATTATCATTTCTGATTTGCTTTTAATCGGTTACTTGATAGGTGCAATTTACTACCCAAAGTCTTAATGTGGCATCTCATCAGGATCTGCACTGTTTGCCACAGGCCTGTCTGTTCAAATATACATACGGTAAAGTGCAGCATATGGTAAGAGTCATGCTCAGACAGAAAGTCAGACCGGTAAAATCATGACAAAAACCTTAGCGATTAATAATCGATTAATGATCACAATGAGAGGACTGATAATCGATTATCTTTTCAGCTCCGATTAGCCAGCCCTAGTGTTGGAGCAATTGAATTTCAAGCTAAACCTTCGAAAATGAAATCGCGTCTGAGATTGTAATAACGTCACACTGCTTGGTTAGTAGTACTTTACTTCTGTATAATGCAAAACCAAGACTCTTGAGGGGCCTCTTGGACTACGCAGGCCCGGTTTTAGTCTTACTAGGTCATGCACCCCGAAGTCTGGTTTAATTGGTGACACTGCTCATATTGTTTTCTTATAATTAATAGCATATGAACAGATAAGTTTGGTATTTTGTGATAATTGAAGGATAGTTTTTGTCAGTTCTCCATAAAAACCTATGTTGTGAGTATTCATTAGAACCGCCTCAGTGAGGCGGTTCTAATGAATACCCACAACGTAGGTTTATATGGAGAAATAAGGAAAACTATCATTCAGTTATCACAAAATACCGACCTCATCTGTTGCTATGTAATAGGTTACAAAATATGATCTTAGGGTCTGATAGTTTGTTATGGGGGGCATATTGCTTCTGGCTTGTTCGTTCGGTCTGTCGTTTGTATGTTCATCATGCTGTCTTGTGCATAGCATACCTCATAAACCTGTATCCTAATTTTTGCAAACCTTGTTTGTCTGTTGTTACAGGTGCCAGAGGTCAGTATGTAGACGTCTTGAACCCGAAACCAGCAACTACACCGCAGGTACCATCAAACCTGTTCAACACATTACCTCATGCTCAGTCGGCTCCAGCCATCTTTGTGCCTGGTGGCAGTGCAGGTAAGACAGTTATGACCTCTTTATAACACTATTAATGGTGTCCAAAGCAGAAACTGTGTTAGTTAAACAACCGTGTTATATCCGAACAAAAATGCATAGATTATATAGAAAAATGACCATTTATGGTCATTTTTCTATATAATCTACCGGTATACATTTTTGGGATCCAACCTTGAAACTGTGTTATATCCGTGTTCGGGTTATAATGAACCATGTTATAATGAGGTTGTGGTGTACATTGCTGAACATGAAAAAAAAGATTTTATTGATTTGATTGTGAAATCAGTATGTAGATGTCTTGAACCCAAAACCAGCAACTACACCGCAGGTACCGTCAAACCTGTTCAACACATTACCTCATGCTCAGTCGGCTCCGGCCATCTTTGTGCCTGGTGGCAGTGCAGGTAAGATATTCACATTTTTGGGATCCAACCTTGAAACTGTGTTATATCCGTGTTCGGGTTATAATGAACCATGTTATAATGAGGTTGTGGTGTACATTGCTGAACATGAAAAAAAAGATTTTATTGATTTGATTGTGAAATCATGAAAATTAGATGAGACCTACTGGCTGAAACTAGCTGGTCTGGCCCAGAAAAACTTGAACACTTAAACATTTTCAGTTCTTTGGTGTCTTCCATGTTTGTTTGTTTGATTTGAGGTTTAACGTCCCCTTCAACACTGTAAAGGTCATTTTGGAGACGTTGCTTCCAATTTTGTGGGACTTTTACCCGACACTGAGATGAAATGACATCTCAAGCCCTGTCGCCCAATGAAACCAATAGGGTTTATTAGCATGGACGGTCCGCCTCGCACCGCGGTTCCTGGACAGGCTTAGATCCTCTAAGCGGTTTACCAGTACTAGTGTGCGGGCTGGATTCAGCTCTGCGTGGAAGCATCGTGCAGCCCATATATTTCTTAAAGCCCCTATGGGCAGGGGCGGTGGTGTCTTCCATGCGTCTAAAGGATTACCTTTTAGTAGAACATGTCTATAACATTGTGGGACCAGGGTCCGAGGTTGCTTGTTTTAGTGTGGTTATATCTGACATGTGACTGGCATGACATGAGCCTAAAGTCTCTCTTGTCTGTGGTTCGAGCCTGGCTCGGGTCACATGTGAGACACTAAGCACTGCAATGGAAGGTCAGGGCACTCCAGTTTTCCCCCCAGCTCTGATTAATGATTGGCTAGTGAATTAATCTAGAAAGGGCTGTTAAACCAAATAAAAAAAAAAAAATCAGCTTAAAGTCCAAAACAAACAAGGAAAAAACAACATTAAACGGAAGCTTTATTATGTTTGCGTCCATTTGTTGTATACTTTTTTATGCCCCCGCATCGTATGATGCCGGGGGCATATAGTTTTTCGGTTTTCCGTACGTGCGTCCGTGGGTACGTGCGTAGGGGTGTCCGAATGTACGTCCTTCTGTACGAAAGTGTGTACGTACGTACGTAATCCTGTTAGACTCAGGATAAGGTTTTTGTACAAGGTAGAACTTGAGCTCATATTTTCCAAGCCATACAATAGATTTGGTTTATATTTAGTATGATGATAGATATAGGTCCAAAGTTTTATTCAGCAATGCCCCCACCCATACCCATAACCTCAAGGCCAAGGTCACGAACTTAGAAATTTCTAACGTTTAAGAGCCAGGTTAAGGTATTTGTACCACGTAGAACTTGAGATCGTATTATCAAAACCATACAATGGATTTGGTTTATATTTAGTATGATGATAGATATAGGTCTAAAGTTTCATTCAGCAATACCCCCACCCATACCCATGACCTCAAGGTCAAGGTCGTGGACTTTAAAATTTTTAATGTTTAACACCCAGGTTAAGGTACTTGTACCAGGTAGAACTGTAGCTCATATTTTCATAACCATACAATGGATTTGGTTTATATTTACTATGATGATACATATAGGTCCAATGGTTTATTCAGCAATACCCCCACCCATACCCATGACCTCAAGGTCAAGGTCACAGAATTAGAAAATTTTTAATGTTTAAGACTTTGGTTAAGGTATTTGTACCACCAATTTCAATATAACTTCACACAAATGTTCCTTATAAAAATATCTCGTGCAAATTCGACTTTTAAGGTCATGGCCTCAAGGTCAAGGTCACAGTGGCTAGTTTTAGAAAAACTTTGTCATTGCTCTAGCGCCTACATTTCTTCACTGATTTCAATATAACTTCACACAAATGTTCCTTATGACAATATCTTGAGCGAGTTCGACTTTCAAGGTTATCACCTCAAGGTCAAGGTCACTGTGGCTATTTTTAGAAAAACTTTGTCATTGATCTAGCGCCTTCATTTCTTCACCAATTTCAATATAACTTCACACAAATGTTCCTTATGACAATATCTCGAGCTATTTTGACTTTCAAGGTCAAGGTCACTGTGGCTATTTTTAGAAAAACTTGGTTATCACTCTAGCGCTTACATTTCTTGACTAATTTCAATATAACTTCACACAAATGTTCCTTATGACAATATCTCTAGCGAGTTCCACTTTCAAGGTCAAGGTCACTGTGGCTATTTTTAGAAAAACTTTGTCATCCCTCTAGCGCTTACATTTCTTCACCGATTTCAATATAATCTCACACAAATGTTCCTTATGACAATATCTTGAGCCATTTCGACTTTCAAGGTCAAGGTCACCATGGCTATTTTTAGAAAAACTTTGTCATCGCGCTCTAGTTTATATTATATTTTTTGAGAGCTCATATTTCTTGAACCATGTGATGGATTTGCTACATATTTGGAATGATGATAGATACATGTCAGAAGTTTCATTCAGCCATAACCCCGCCCCTGCGGCATGACCTTAAGGTGATGGGGGGGGGTGAGGTAGGTCCCTGGGCGGGGGCATTTGTGTTGTATTGACACATTTCTAGTTGTATCATTTAAAAAATGAGAAGTCTGAGGCTGATGTTAGCTGAAGCTGTTTTTACGACTTCTGAATGCACAGTGCAAATGGAGCATGCTTAATTTGGTAACTCACAAACATCATCTGCTAAAAAAAATTCCATTCATGGAGAAAAAAGTTACCATGAGATATTTTAACCCTTTAAATGTTGAGCACATTTAACACATCATTTTCTTACTTTTTTCCTTATTTTTCAGTGAAAAAAATAATTTCCATCTGTTCTAGTATTTTCTGCAGTGCTTGAAGGCTTAAGAGAGGTATACATTATCTCTAAAGTACCCTAGTACTTCCTGTTATGTTACTCTGAACACTTGAGATAAAAGTATTTAGATACTTTCATAAGATTGTGGGTTGTGAGCACTTGTTAGAACCTCCTCAATGAGGCGGTCATAAAGAGCACCCACAACCTATGTTTCAAGTATATATAAGACATATCACAATTTTTTGTCAGAGAATTGACCATTTTGGAGATCCGAAAGAATGTGCAGATGTGTTATAGTAATGCTTTTTTCAAACTGTGATTTGAGTGAAGACCCTGATCAGAGGCCGCATCTGCTTACCATTGTCCTGTGTTGGGGATTGGCATTGGTTTCCCCTTATTTTTGGAAATTTATTTGGAAAATGGCTGAACTGTTTTACAAACAGTGTAGGCCCTGATAAAAAGCTAGGTTCTGCAGCATCTGATCTTTGTCTGCCCTGTTTGCCAGTGCCCGGTTTTGGCCATTGATCAGTTTTCTGTGTTTACTGGTTGATTGATTTTTAACAATTCTATCAACAGATGATTCAGGCAAGAAGCATTCCCCTGTCCCAGAGCCGATACAAGAAGAGAAGATCTCGGCCCCACCGTCTATGAACACTTTGTCAGTACACCAGGACGATAATGTGAGTATATAAAATCATCACCATCTACGCTTCTTATGCACTAGATTGATTTTAGAGATATTCCTCACAACCATAGAGAGAGAGAACAAAATAAATCGTTAGTTAAATCTTTGGAATCGGACAATAAACTTAGGACATGTTTTTAAGGGGAATGGGGACACCTGGCAGATTTTTCTGCCATTTTTCAAAGGGAGACAACTTTTGAAACTTCCTGTTCGCTTTTCTATAAGCCCTGTCCCACTGAAAAAGGGTCTACTCTTAAAGGAAAGAATTTGCTCCTCAGTAGCAAATTCTTTCCTTTAAGAGTTGACCCCTATTGATATGGCAGACAAAAATACTTTTGCAGGAGTTGCTTCCCCTGAAGGTGTTCCCATTCCCCTTAAATCTGTATCGTCAGGACATGTTTTTAAGGGAAATGGAAACAACTTCAGGGGAGGCAGCTCTTTCAAAAAAAGTTTTGTCTGACATTGTTGGGGTTCTACTCCTTAAAGTGTGGGCTGCAGTGGCTCAATGGGATGTGTGCCTGATGGATAATTAGGTTGTGGTGTGGGTCGTGTGCAATCCCTGCCAGGTTGGACAACATTCTTTCATGGAGATTGATCATGAAATGTTTTCTCCTGTCATTTTCTCCCTTCTACTGATTCCAACTGGGCAGTTCACAGTTTTTGTTGACAGATATGCACTATACTGGTTAACCGCTTATGCATAAGTTGCCAAGGGAAAGTGCGGTTAGGTATAACTGACTGGCTAGATATGGCCCAAACAGTGTTGAAAGGGCTTTTAATATAAAAAAAAAAAAATGACTAACTCCTTATGGAAAGAATCTATATCAAAAAAGTAATTTTCTCTTTTAACAATAGATGCATGTTAGCCCCCACCCATAGGGGCTTGAAGAAATATATGGGCTGCATGATGCTTCCATGCGGGGCTGAATCAAGCCTGCACACTAGTACTGGTAAACCGCTTAGAGGATCTAAGCCTGTCCAGGAACCGCGGTGCGAGGCGGACCGTCCATGCTAATAAACCCTATTGGTTTCATTGGGCGACAAGGCTTGAGATGTCATTTTATCTCAATGTGGGGTAAAAGTCCCACAAAATTGGAAGCAAGGTCTCCAAAATGACCTTTACAGTGTTGATGGTGAGGTTAAACCTCAAATTAAACAAACAAAAATAGATGCATGTTGAAGAAAAGAGCAGAGCACTAATAATAAGGAAGGCAAAAAATATTTTCATTCAGAGTTAACTCCCGTGATTGTGAACTCATTTACCTCATGTGGAATGCATACCTCTTCAGGGGAGGCAGCTCCTTCAGAAATATTTCTGCCTTTCTTGTCATTAGTGGTCTACTCTTAAAGGAAAGAGTTTGCTCCTTGAGGGGAGCAAATTCTTTCCTTTAAGAGTAGATCCCTTTTTCAGGGGGGCCCAGCTTACACGAAGAATTTGCTCCTTTAAGAATAGACCATTTTTTCAGAGGGGCCCAGCATACAGGGAAGAGAATTGGAAGCCATGAAAATTGTCTCCCTTATAAAGAAAATGGCGGAAAATATGTCAGGTGTATTTATTTACCTTATCATTTGTCCTGCTGAATAAAATTAATTTTTTCCAACACCCATTTTTGACTCTCAGCCAATCAAATTACTTGATGCAATTTATTCATGTAAGTTCATCTGTTGAATGACAAACAGTGAAGATCAGATCAGATGGCTTCTCTAGAAGCATCTCATCTGGATTTACAGTTTGCCAAGGTTCACCAGTGCGAGGGTCAAAATGGGAACAGTTTAACCTCCCATCCAGTTGAGGAAAGAATTTGCAAACTGAGAGAAAATTTTTCCCATAAGGCATAGCTCTCTCTAGGTTGAGAGGCAAATAATAATTTATTTTGTGTATGGACCTCTAGCTTACTTCAAATTGATGTGGTCATTAAGGATTGGAAAAGGTCTGAAAGCCTTGCATTTTAGAACATGGCTTTTCATTGATTTTGGTGTTTTGATCTTGGTGTTTTTGATGGCATATTCTTAGAACAGGTTCAGTTTGCATGTGTATGATATTGTTTAAATTTTGTGATTGAACTGAAATGTAAGGGATTTTATGTTCTGTTTGCTAGTGAATGATTTTATCAGCCTGTTCAGTGGCTCACTGTTTGCTTCTCTATCTGAACAAACAAACAAACAAACAAACAAAAAAAAGAGTTGGATCTAAAATGCCAACAAAAGAAAACAAACAAACAAACAAAAAACAACACATCACTAGGTTTTGCTTAATGTCCAGATTTTTTTTTTAAATAAAAAAACAACAAAAATTATTATTACATATTTTCATTTCATTCAGGCACTTAAAATAGCCACTTTCATACACATGCTTTTTTGAATTTCCAATAGCTTGATCATTAATGCCTTTTATCTTTTAAGCTTGATTTTTAGTAAGTTGAAGTAGAAAGGTAATTTGGAAATACATGTATGTAACAATTTAATGGTAATCCTACGGAACCCTGGAGGGGACATGCAATTTATTTTAATATATTGTGTGAACAAGATAATATCTTGTGAACAGCATAATATCTTGTGTGCACAAGTTATAATCTAGTGCACACAAGATCTGAACAAGATAATTATCTTGTGTGAACAGCATAATATCTTGTGCGCACAAGTTATTATCTAGTGCACACAAGATAATATATCTTTTTCGCACAACTTATATATTACGGCCCCCGTCCATCGGGGCTTGAAGAAATAGATGGGCTGCATGATGCTTCCACACATAGCTGAAACCGACCCACACATGAGTACTGGTAAACCGCTTAGAGGATCTAAGCCTGCCCAGGCAAAGAGGTTGGTTTCATTGGGTGGCAGGGCTTGAGATGTCATTTCATCTCCATGTCGGGTAAAAGTCCCACAAAATTGGAAGCAACGTCTCCAAAATGCCTTTACAGTGTTGACGGGGACGTTAAACCTCAAATCAAACAAACAAACAAATATCTTGTGCACACAAGATATTACTTTGTTTGCACATCATAGATTTTGTGCAGACAACATTATATCTTGTGCACACAAGTTATTATCTTGTTTGCACAACAAATTATCTTGTTCACACAACATATCTTGTTTGCAAAACATAGATCTGGTGCAGTCAACATAGTATCTTGTGCGCACAACTTATTATCTTGTTCACACAACTTAATATCATGTTCGCACAACATATTTTAAAAAAATTGCATGTCCCTTCCCTAGTTCCGTATAATCCAGTATAAACTGAAAATACTTTTAATTCTTTAAACATATTTTATATTGCATGTTGTGTTTTTAATAACAAGCTTTTAACCATTAAGGTACCTAGCAAAATTGAAAAGTTAGTGGCACTCTAAAAACTTTTTTTTTCCCAAAGAAAATGAGGTTTGATAATTCATGTGAATCATCTGCAGATGATTCACATGAAATGTCAAGCCCAATTTTCTCTGAAAAATAAAATTTGCAAAGATGATTCACATGAAATGTCAAGCCTAAAATTCTCTGAAAAACAAGAATATCAAAGATGATTCACATGAAATGCCAAGCCTCAGAAAAATGAGGTTTGAAAGAAGAACAAGGCTTGACATTTCATGCGCAGATGATTCATATGAAATGTCAAGCCTCATTTTCTCTAAAAAACATGGAAATGTTGTCTGCCTACTGTCATGATAGGTGCTTTAAGAGTTAAGCCTTACTGGAGTCTTTACTGTACCCTTTTGAAAGATGTCTTGATACTATATTAAACAAGTATATTAAACGAGAATGTCTTCAAATCTCCCTATATTTTGTAGGAGATCTTTGTGTAAAGGTATTTATTTAGAGTGAAACACTTCTTATATTCATACTTATTTGGAACTAGCTGTACAGTAAATAGTACTGGGAATTTTAAAAGGTTCTAAACTGAGGCTTTAGTGAATTGTTAAAGCCAACTTTTGCTTGCATATTAGTGATAGTAGGTCATTCGATAGGAAAGAGATCTGCTACTTGAATTAACCCTTATGCTGCTGAAGATGTTGATTTAGCCATACCTATTTCTGACTATCGACCAATAAAATTATTGTGAAATTTAGTATTTATTCATTTCAATAATGGCACTACAAACGGTGTAGATCCCGATCAGATGGCTTATTCGGAAGCCATCTGATCTGGATCTACTCTGTTTGCAAAGGTAGGGGTTGTTGTGTTCAGCAGGATGAGGGTGAAGCTTTATATGCCAAATAATTTTATAATGTCCCCAGTTATAACTAGTAATCAAAATGACCTATATAGTGTTGACGGGGATGTTAAACCTCAAAACAAGCAATAACTCATAATGACAAGATGAAGAGGCACATCTATGTGGTCTGGTCGGAGTCTTTGCTTCTTACTTTCTGATTTGACTTTAACCTTTGTCCTGCTAATCCCGGATATGCCTTATCTTTGAAACAATGTAGATCCAGATCAGCTGGCTTCTGACGAAGCCATCTGATCAGGATCTACATTGTTTGCCATTCAGATTGTGAATTTGTTGCAATAATTTGCATCAAGCAATCCGATTGGTTGATAATTGGTAGTGGGTATGGCATATATAAATATTCAGCAGGATAAGGGTTAAGCATCTTCAGCCTGATATGGGTCGGCATAGGCGTGACATAGTAAAAAAAAAGTAAACAAACTTGATAGACAGAGTGTTTTCTGCATGGATCGAGCAGAAAATTATGAATAGGTGATTTCTCAGTAGTGTAAGCAGCAAAACATGCATATGTGCAAGTAAAGATTGAGAAACTAACTACTGGTTCTTTTTACTGTACAGTATATGCTAGTATCGTTAGTATGAGCCATGCTAAGTGAAGGTGGGTCTTCAGACGTGGCCTCGGCTATGATTCGAAAAAATCTGCCTTCCCTTGCAGTCAGAAACCTCAGTGGTTTAGTGGTTAAGCTACTGGCCTCATAAACCAGGTGTAGTGGGTTTGACTCCAGGCTTCTACAGACTTTCCGATGAGTCTTTAGACCCAGGTTCCATCTCTATATGACCTTGGTCGTTGGTTGTATATAAAACTCAAACACACACGAATGAATAATCCATGTCTGCTGGAAGTAACATCCGGTCGACATAAATCTGTATAATGCACAGCAAATGCTCAGAGCAGTCTGATCTGAGTTTTTGCTGTGCATGTATGCCTGAAGACCCATTTTCACTTGTCATGGCTCAAATCATTGATGAAGATAGGGGAGTATTTGTGAAATGCACATAATTGTCAGCTGCCTAATAAATTGATGCTTAGCACCTAACATCACATCAAATTATGATATTTAATTTTGGAAATACACGTTGATTCTGTGGTTATAAATTTTATATGTTGTAACCAGAGACATTTCAGTATTCTTCTAGCTTTTTTGTAATCATTAAAAGCATATTAGCTACAGAAGAATGGGAATGGGAGAAGTCGATGGGCCATCATATGTTTACAAGTCTGTGTAATGAACACCCTTTTAAATTTCTTTTTATATGGAGAAAAGTCTCTCCAGCATGGTGTAGATAATATTATATGTCCCTTTTCCATCATTGATTCCATTGTGTAGTTTGGAAAATATTTTAGGATCACTGATGAGGCCTTATTGGCTGAAACTGGCTAGTGTGGCTGAGAAAAACATGTTCACTCCACACACCACAACCTCGTTATAACACGGTTCATTATAACACAGTTTGGATATAACACGGTTTCAAAATGGATCCCAAAAATGTATAGATTATATAGAAAAATGACCATAAATGGTCATTTTTCTATATAATCTTTACATTTTTGTTTGGATATAACACGGTTGTTTAACTAGCACGGTTTCTGCTTTGGACCCCATTAATAGTGTTATAAAGAGGTTGTGGTGTACTTGCCAGTTTCATGGTGTATTACTTGCTTCCATAGCATAACCTTTTTATAGGACATATTTTACAGGGGTGGGCATTATTTTCCTTTATGTTTGGGCAAAAACCTAGATTGTGGGCACTCATTAGAACCACCTCACTGAGGTCACTGAGAGGTGATTCTAACATGCACCCATAGTCTATGGTAAGGAAAAAACACACACCATTTTTCAGCATGAAAAAGACCATTTCTAGGGGCATGACAGATACATGTAGCAGTTTATTGCGTGGATGTGCTAATCCAGTACTTTCCAGCTTTACATAAACAAATTAATGCATTAACTGATTAGAATCACCACTGCAAGGCATAAAAAAACAAAGCCTAAATTTCTTTAGGTGATTGAGATGAGTACCCACAACACACTTCTATATTGAAATGAGAAGAAAAATGTATCAGACTACCCATGGACAATTGCCACCTTGCCTGTTCATCTGTAGCTGATATTCAAAGAAATCAGTCCAAAATTTCATATATTTTACTTGTCCCTCAATAAACCAAACGTTGAAAGTCACATGTGCAAGGCCAGGTCAACAAAAATTGTGTAGCAGATGTCATGATTTTTTTCCTTATTTCTTTTCAGGGAAAATGAGCCTTGACATTTCATGTGAATCATCTGGATGATTTACATAAAATGCTCAAACCTGATTTTTCACATATGTCAAGCCTGATTTTCTCACAAAAATTGGAAAAAAAATATTGTACAGTCGTGAACGTTGGTTTAAAGATTGATGGGAGTGTTGGTGTAAGACTTAAAGCTGCAGCATGATTGATGAACCAATATCCTTTGAATGCCGTGGTTATAAGGGTACAAAGATTGTTAGTTGACTTGAAAGCATGATCGATTTTTGTGTATACCTACATCATGCATATTGAGTGGTCATTCTTACATAGCATATATTGTGGGTACTTGTTAATACTATCTCAAGACATTTCTTTAACATATTTTGTACCGGAAACCCCAAAATGGGTAATTGGCAAACAGGGCAGACCCAGATCAGATGCCACATAACGTGGCATCTGATCAGGGCCTGCACTGTTTGTAAAAAGTTTGGCCATTTTCCAAATAAATTTTGAAGAAAACACAATCTGGCACTCCTAAATTTTAAAGTGGACTCCTGCTATATACAAGGAGGAAGATTCCATTTGGTACAAAACGGTTAAGAATGTTCGCTTTACTCTCCTACCAGTGTTGGTGTCTCAGCTTGATGCACATCAGACTGGTGTGTTTGACAACGGAAGTGCTTGTCGAGCGCTCATTTTGTTGCCTACATTCACTTTGTTGAACACCCCTCTGGTGATAGGAGGTGGCCTGTTGGATGTGCGTCTGACTGGCAATCAGGAGGTCATGGGTTTGGACAAAAAATACCTTGCAATCCTTTGTCCTGCTGAACAAGGAAACATCCTACCAGGGGAATGGATACGCCTGGCAGTTTTCCACCATTTTTCAAAGGGAGGCGACTTTTGGGATTTCCTGTTCGCCTTTCTATAAACGCTGTCCCATGGAAAAAGGGGTCTACCCTTAAAGGAAAGAATTTGCTCCTCAGGAGCAAATTCTTTCCTTTAAGGTTTTGACCCCTATTGACATGGGAGACAAAAGTACTTTTGCAGGAGTGGCCTCCCCTGAAGGTGTATCCATTCCCCTTAAAAATAGTGTAGATCTAGGATTTTTATGGATTCATCTATCTGATCAGGAGCTACACTGACATTCAGTTTGTGAATGTGCGAAGTCATTTGACCAGGAGCTACACTGTTTGCCATTGAGTTCGTGAATTTGCAAAAATAAATTGCGTTAAGTATTTTGATAGGCTGAAAGTCAGAAATTTATGTGACAAACTAAATCTATTCTGCAGGACAAGGTTAAATTTTTCATGTCATCTAGACCCAGGGAGCCTCGGCGTAGATAGTTCTAGCAAGTACTTACAATGCAGTTTTCATGGAGACATGCAAATAATTTTACCCCTAACCAGTTTTACAGTTTTATATCCCCCGACTTGCGGTGCAGGTTTGCCATAGCATGAACCTGGTTATATTTCAGCTGTCGCGCTCAAGCTCAATGAGTTCAATGTCACAGGAAGTGCAACAAATTTTAGCCAAGGTAACTGTGTTGCATTGTGGGTTGATTTCTTTGTATGTACCTCTACTAACCTCTGATCAGTGTGGTTCACCTTGGATCTAAGCTTGTAGAGCTCTTTTCAGGATTAGCTCAACTATTAAAGCAGGTAGTTTGGACTGCTCAGAAATACAATTAAAATCAGGCCCCGAGGCTATAAAACTTTTTTCATGCTCATCTCACTTGAGCATGAAATTTGAAATGCAGCAAAGAATGTTATTCGTCCTGTTTATAGATTTTAAAATGCCATTGTTGGCATTTTAAAATTTATGAGCAGGACAATTTCATGCTCAACTCACTGTAACCTTTTGGCCAGTTATAATTAAGACTAATTCATCTTCTAAAACACATTTAAGAGTTTAATTATTCATTCTTAGAGTTTCCTATAGCAAGTCTGCTCTTATTAGAGACCATTTTGAGACTGTTCAGAAGTGGTCTTGAAGACCACTTTTGAACAGTCCCAAAGATGGTCTCTAATAAGAGCAGCCCCAAAAATGATCTTAATATGAGAATTTTACCACATTAAATGTCAGCATGTGACATGATTCTCCTGAGGATAAAATTTCTGTCAGTCCAAAACAGCAGTTTACCTCAATGCCTACTGGTCTCGTACTATTTTAACAGGTCCACTGATTTTGACACTGTCTGATGTTTCATGATATTTTACCTTCCACGTTTGTATCACAACTAGCAAATGAATTATTTAGAGCATTTTTATTTTCTGATTTTTCAGAGAAAATAAGGCTTTACACTGCATATGAATCAATTTACATGTATTGTCTAGCCTTATTTTCTCCCAACAGATAATAAAAAAACAATCCATATGTAATTTCAATTATGTTCTATAAAAGGGTTATCCTTTGGAAGCAAGGAATACACTACAGAACTGGAAAATATGAAGTGTACATGTTTTCTGGGCCAGACTAGCTAGTTTCGGCCAGTTAGACCTCATCAGTGACCCTAAAATATTTTTGAAATTCCACAATGGAATCAATGATCCCAAAGGACAATAAAAAGTATAAACTACCCTATGATGTAGGGCAGGGAGACTTTTTACGGCTGCCACACATTCCCAGACACCAGCTGCAGTGACGTTAAATATGTTCTATAAAAGGGTTATCCTTTGGAAGGAAGGACTACACCACAGAACTGGAAAATATGAAGTGTACATGTTTTCTGGGCCAGACTAGCTAGTTTCGGCCAATTAAGCCTCGTCAGTGACCCTAAAATATTTTCAAAATTCCACAGTGGAATTAATGATCCCAAAGGACAAGAAAATATAAACTACACTATGATGTAGGGCAGGGAGACTTTTTACGGCCGCCACACATTCCCAGACACCAGCTTCAGTGACGTTAAATATGTTCTATAAAAGGGTTATCCTTTGGAAGCAAGGAATACACCACAGAACTAGATAAGCCTTATTTTGTCTGAAAAATAATAAAAAATAATCCATATATAAAGGCAAGCCTTATTTTCTCTCAAAAATCATCATCATCGGATTTTTTATTAATGTGCAGGTGCATGGGAAACATCCACATAAGTTGGCCCCCTTCCAGGTAGCTGGCTTGCTGCACGCATGGCAGATCTTACACCATATCTCCAGGCTTGTGTATCATGAGGATAGATAACAGAGAGCTTCCATACTATGCAATCTCTTTCTGTCAGCTGCTTCCAGGTCATTTTGGGCCTTCCATGCCCCCACTTTCCACCTACCTGTATGTCACAGGCAGTCTTGACTGCACAGTTGGAGTATTCCACATGTCCATACCAGCGGAGCCTTCTCTTAGGATGAGGTCCATGTCCTCAAGCCAAGGCGCTCAAGTAGCTCACTGGACCTGATGGTGACAGTGTCCTGTGGCTTGACATTGCAGATCTGTCTGATCATTGCCCTGTCATTCCGCTGGAGACACTGGAGGTTTGGCTTTGTCAGTGGCCATATCTCACTAACATGAAGCATTGCACTCCGCACACAAGAGCTGTACACATGGCCACGTGTCTTGTATGAGAGGTGGTGGGAAGAGAGAACTGGTAGCAACTCCTTGAATTTCTTCCAGGCTGTTTGCACACGTGATGTGGTTGAAAGGTCGCAACCACCCGCTGCTGAGAGCATATCATCTAGGTAGCAAAAGGAAGCTACAACCTCCAGCTTGTCGGGTACGACATAATACAAAAAACAACAATCCATATGTAATGTCAAGCCTTAATTTTGTCATAAAAAAAAAAAAAAAATAGATTGTTTGTCTGCTCTGTCAAATTGAAATATTGATCTAGTCAAATAAACCATTAAAATAAAATTCATGTACTATATGGACAACATGTTCTGCATGTTTGCTTCTGTTAATTGCAAACATGTCACCACTAAATGAACAATGCTAGTTAACTTTGCCTTAAAAAGATGTGTTTGTTTGAGTTTTGTTGGTCATTTTGTTGACTTTCTGTTGGCATTGTATGCATGTAGTTGTTTTACTGCAATTTTTCTAACTCTTAACATGTTACACTTTAGCTGCAGTCTTACATATACTGGGGTAGATAACATAATAGAAAATAGTATGTATTTTAAAAGTGTTTACTTTTCCTATCTTAGCTGGAGTAAATAGTCCTCAAGTATTAGTGTATACATTGGTAAGATGTGGGCATTAGTTACAGGAATTAATCCTTAACCCTTGTTGTGCTGAAAATTTAAATATGCCACACCCACTACTGATTAGCAACCAATCAGATTACTTGATGCAAATCATTGCAACAAATTTAAAACCGAATGACAAACAATGAAGATCCTGATCAGATGGCTTCTTCAGAAGCCATCTGATCTGGATCTACATTGTTTGAAAAATAAGGCATATCCGGGCTCAGCAGGACAAGGGTCAAGATACCATGAAAAACTGAATCTGAAAATGTCGTCTGTTTGTCGTCTGCTGCATGTTCTTGGAAGCTTTTCAAAAATATTTTTGCATACAAGCAAACAGTGTGGACCTGGATCAGACTGCTCTGAGAGTGGTAATCTGATCTGGGTTCAAATTGTTTGCAAAAATGACTTTCGAATTTTCCGGCAGACGACAAAGCACACAACAATTGTTGTGATTGGCAGTTTATGGCTTAAGAAGTTGTTCTTTTACTGTAAACCCAAAATTCATAGAAAGATATTTTAACTCTTATCTTGCTGTTCACGACAACCCCTATCTTGCAAACAGTGTAGATCCCGATCAGATGGCTTCTGAAGAAGCCATCTGATCAGGATCTACACTGTTTGACATTCAGTTTATAAATTTGTAGCAATAAATTACATCAAGTAATTTGATTGGTTGATAGACAGAAATGGGTGTGGCTTAAATGAATATTCAGCAAGAGAAGAGTTAAGGGTAAAAAAAATATTGCTGATGATGTCTGTGATTTTATTTTTGACAGTTCATCTCTTTTGGTCATGATTTCTAATTGGACATTATGATATTTGTAACCCTTCAGGCACTATTCATAGCAGACGGCATATTGAAAATATTTTTCCTTATTTTTCAGAGGGACAAAAGCTTCTCATAACATGTAAATAATCTGCAGAACAGATGATACATGTGAAATGTTGCTTTTTTTCCCCTGAAAAAGAAAAAAAAATAGACTGTTGTCTGCTGCAGAATTTTCTATGGTGGTTTAAGGGTTAATAGAGCAGTGTCATCAGAGACAAAAAAAAAAAAAAAAATATGGTGCCATGTCCAAAACTATTTGGTTTTGCAGTATTTGTTGGATTATAAAAGTAGAGAAAATTGGGGTTTGCCAGGCTATTGAGGTTTATTCTTTATCTTCATTCAAATTGACGGAACTACAGATTGTGGGTACTCCTTAGTCCTTATCCTGCTCAACACGACAGCTCCTATCTTTGCAAACAGTGTAGATCCAGATCAGATGGCTTCTGAAGAAGCCATCTGATCAGGATCTACACTGTTTTTCATGCAGTTTGTGAATTGAATGAAAACATTATATTACGTTATATGATTGGCTGATAGTCAGAAATGGGTGTGGCAAATTAATTTATTCAGCAGGATAAGGGTTAGACTTGTTAGAGGTGATTCTAAACAGCATTCACAATCTATGATTGCGGTTGCTTGAGGACTTTGCCGTTTACCCACCGACTGTTGACAGTTACTGCCTGGGGTAGATCTCACTAAGTACTGGTTAACCCTTTGCATGTGGGAAACCCCTAAAGAGGTACCTTGGCAAACACTGCAGGCCCAGATCAGGTGCTGCAAAATGTGGCTTCTGATCAGGGCCTGCACTATTTGCTGACAGAATTTTCCGTCAAAAATAGAAAAAAAAAAAAAAAAAATAGGCCTGTATATATAAATAGTATGTTTCCTCTGGCTTTCGTTGTCGGATCATTACAGGGTCACTGATGAGGCTTTATTAGCCGAAACTATGCAGTATGACCCATCTTCTTTCTCATGAATGTTTTCATTGCTCTTGAAGGAACTCATTTTTGATTTTTATCTGACATCCCTTTTATGACAAAATGTACTTGTCCAACGTATAGCAATGGAAGAGTCCACTAGCATACATTGGTTTAACTGCTTGGAGAGTCAAAGCCTGTCCAGGAACAGTGAAGGTAACTGACTGGGCCAACATGACCTTAGCTGTTGACTTGGCCTTACAACCACAACACAACGGCAACAACAGTCTGTTTGTTTTTTACCCATTGTATGCTAGTGGACTCTTCCATGCTATATGTTGAACAAGTATATTTGTCATATAAGGGGCGTCAGGCCTATATTTTCGTTCCTATTCTGTTTTTGATGGAAAATTCTGTTAGCAGATAGTGCAGGTGCTGATCAGACGCCACATTCTGTGAACGTGGCATCACAGAACGTGGCGTCTGATCTGGGCCTGCACTGTTTGCCAAGTTACCCCTTTAGGGGTTTCCCGCATGCAATGGGTTAATATTAGAACAAAAACAAATGCATAATAGTCTTTCTATAATGTTGTAAAACATTGGGTTTTTATGAGAACATGTTATACCTATAACAGAATATATAGTAAAGTAACTGGGAGGCATGGCATGACAGTGTTATACATAAGCCCCACTGTTTATTATGACATACCTAAAGATATAACATGGTTTTACCCTTTTTGCACCAAATGGAATCTTCCTCCATATATATAGCAGGAGTCCATTTTAAAATTCAGGGGTGTCAGGTGGTGTTTTTTTCCAAATTTAATTTGAAAATGGTTAAACTGTTTGCAAACACATACCTGTGATACCTCCCACATCAGGAGGGAGACTCCCTCATTTTGATGCTTACTTTTGCCCAATTTATGCTAAATTTTAGTAAAATTTTGGAGTCTCCCTCATTTGAACTGAGAATTCTCTATATATTCTTTACATCTCTGTCAACACAAATCTCCCTCATACTGTTAAAAAACTTATCACAGATATGCAAACAGTGTAGGGCCTGATCAGATGCCGGGTTCTGCAGCATCTGATCTGGGCCTGCACTATTTGCTAATTACCCCTTTTTGGGTTTCTGATACAAAATTTATGGAGGCATCATGCAGCCCGTCTATTTCTTCACGCCCCGATGAGCGGGGGCCATAGAAATTGATATGTAAGTGTGAATATTTCACACTTTCAGCTTTAACCCATTTTGTACCAGAAACCCCAAAACAGGTACCCTGGCAAACAGTGCAGGCCCAGATTAGATGCCACAGAATGTGGCCATCTGATCAGGGCCTACCCTGTTTGCAAAAAGTTTAGCCATTTGCCAAATAAATTTTGATGAAAACACAACCAGACATCCCAAAATTTTGGAATGGACTCCTGCTATATATAAGGAGGAAGATTCCATTTGGTACAAAAAGGGTTAACAGACTGCAAGATCTTGCACTTCAGTTTGGTATCAAATTGTTATAGGTCTTGAAAAAAATATTTTTGTGTTCTTTATGATTTAGAGTTTGAAGGTGGATCCCAAACAAAAACATATAGATTGTAAAAAAAAAAGACCATTATGGTCATTTAATCATATAAAAATTTTATTTAAAAATGACCATCATCATGTACGTCAAGCCTGATTTCCTCTAAAAAAATACAACAGAAATATTTGAGAATGGCATCTACAAAAGTCAAAATTGGCAGTTGAAGAGTTTAAGGTGGCCGACCTTAATTTCGGTTGCGCAACGTTCTGCGCATTGCCGTCAATCGGCACTGTAACGACATTCACTTTTTAAGTGGTATTTATATTTTCTTTTCGACCTCTAAAACGAAGTAATTTTTCTACGATTGACTGTATTTTCCATCACACATGGATAAAATATGCCAACAGTTATCATTTCTTGTCACTGTCAAAGCAGACAAAGTGAACGTAGAAAAAATCGAGTTCAGAAACGATCGAATGTGTCGGTCACAATTGAGCCAATAAGGCAGCTCATTTACAATAGCAGAACTGTTTACCTTTTTTATTCGTCTTTTTCTCGGAGATATCTTTGGCTCCTGAAGGCACTTTACCTGACATTGAAAAGCCCGTCCGAAAGTATGTCATCTTTCCATAATGGCAGGTTACAGTTAAATTTGTAAAGTGTATAGATCTAAGTATTAGATCAGAATCAGAATTTTTTACTGGTGACACGTCCTTAGTCAATCCCTCAACAGGACAATATGTTGAATGCCATACTATATCTCCTTTAAAGTACAATCCATTTGCTATCCTGTTTGTTTACGCTTGCAACACACTAAAATGACAGTTCTTTGGATATACGTTTACACACGGCCTGTGTGTAAACTTTTAGTTTGCTGTGACGTAATCATATTTATGACGTCATGATAAACAGCCGATGGATTGAATCAAAGTCCGCATGGTACTGATTTTTTTTTTTTGTTTTTTTTTTCCTGTTGATATTGCTGGCTGAGAACTGACAAGTATGCCCGTAGAATGAATCATTCTGTCTGCATAGGCCTACTACTAAATTTTATTGTGGTCGAGAACTGCTGGCAGTCTCTCTCTCTCTCTCTCTCTCTCTCTCTCTCTCTCTCTCTCTCTCTCTCTCTCTCTCTCTCCAGTAAGTCTCTTGGCTTTCTTTCTACTTATATACTGCGATCGGTCACATCTGATCAATACTCGCAGGTGTACATTGCATACACACCATGGGCAGTTGTTCGAAACTAACAACGTCGTTAGTTAACGTATCGTTAACTTAAAACTTTGATCATTTGCATATGCAAAGCTGCTCACATGTTTCAGCGAAAATACCAAAATTTTAGATATTGTACTTGCTAGATCACTTAATAATATGACTACTAACGAGCTCGTTGAGCCAACGATGCTTTGAACAACTGACCCATGGTATGCAGGATGATTACGGTAGGGGTCTTTAACCTGCACAGGGCATAACTCTCCCTCCACATCCACATCCCCAGTTAACATCCCGATCCACAGGACGGTGCACTACGTGGCATTATCCCTGCAAATAATGCCAATGGAGCGTGCTCGGACACCGAAATTTTATCGCCGCTGCCTGGGATCAAACCCGGGACCTCTAGCATCAGAGGCAAGTGCGCTAACGACTCGCACCGCTTTATCTGTGCAGGCTTACATCCTCTAAACGGTTTACCAGTACTCGTGTGCTGTCGGTTTCAGCTCTGCGTGGAAGCATCGTGCAGCCCATTTATTTCTTCAAGCCCCAATGGGCGGGGGCTATGATATATTTGAGTAGGCGGATTTAAAACACAGTAAGGTCATTTATAGTTAAGAAAGAGAGAGCGAAAGAGTGAGAGAGATCTTGGTTAAAAAACATCAAAATCTGGAACCGTAAAAGCTTCACGGTTAAATCCTAAACGCATGGAATGGAAACTAGAAATCACAAATGATTTCTCTCTCTCTCTTTGTTGTTGTTGTTTCTAGCTTTAAAGGCCTTCAGGAATATTTCGCTAATTTCGAGCCAATCATTAAATAGAAGTTGGTGTACGAGGGTCCTTCAAAAAGTTTTGTCACTAATAGGTTTCCCTAGTTTTATCGTACGTATTTCTGATAACGCATCATTGCATTTGAATTGCCTTTCAAATAGCCACCGATAACAGTTTATTTCTAGCAAATTGCTTTCATAATTACCTAGATTTATCAAATTTAAATGCATGCAGTCAAATACACTGGCCAATTTACGAGTTACATTGTAAAATGGACAGAAAGACTGAAATTGCAGCTAAAGTAAATGCCGTGTAAGGCTTGACATAGTTTGATGAATTGTGTGGCTAAAATGAACCTCTTAAAAAGTCAAAGCGCACAATTTATCGGTGGGTCAAAGCTTTTAAAGCTGGTAAATAATCAACCAAAGATGATGCCCATGTTGGTAGGCCAAAGACCTCCATCACCATGGCAACCATCGCTGCTGTAAAGGCAGCGATCAAAGAAGATGCGCGACTGTCAGTGAAAGAGTTATCTTAATGCACTGGCTTATCAGAAGGCGGTGTACAAACCATTCTGAAAAAGTACTGGGCTGAGAAAGATTTGCGCTAGGTTGGTGCCCCATTTGCTCACTGAAAGGCGAAATTGTATTATGTTGGTGTTTCTTTCCCTTGTTGTCTTGAATGGGAGGTGTTAGGTAATTTTATCGATACCTATTCATTGTTTTTACTTCTGTTTGGCAAATCATATGTAGATGCATGCCCTATCTGAGTGACACCTTTGTTTTAGTATACAAATAACTTAACAAAAAGAGATTTTGACCGAAAAAAAAGAAGATATTTTGCATGAAAAGCTTACTCTTATAACGACCCCCGTTTTGTATGAACGGCCTACTGTTTTTATTTGGTAGGTTTTGCAAATAATATTTAGATATAATACCTTTCTTAGTGATCATATCACTTATATAGCAGAAATTCCTATAATAATTTGAAAAAATATATGTATATATGTTCATATTTTTCAGTTTATGTTTACTTTTGAAACGACCCACATTATCTTATTGGAAACCTGACAAACTGTTTTCGTTTCATAGTTTTGCGGATTACATATAGATACATCACCTATCATGTCTTAGCTCAGAAGCAACTATAATTTTTGTGATGTTTTCAAAAAAATAAGTTTTGCCTGTTACGATAACTTTTGAAACGACCCTTTTTGCTTGAAATAACACTATAACCGAATTCTTTCATCATATTGCGGCAGATAATAAGCATTAATATCATCTATTTGCGTGGAGTTATCATTTCTAGCAAAACAGTTATTTTAATGTTAGCGATCTTCACGAAAAAAGGTATTTTGCCTGCAATTTTTACTTTTGAAACGGCCCTCATTCTCTTATATGGCCGGTGACCCCCCATTTTTATTTCATGCTTTTGAATGCCGTTAGGTAATTTTATCGATACCTATTCATTGTTTTTACTTCTGTTTGGCAAATCATATGTAGATGCATGCCCTATCTGAGTGACACCTTTGTTTTAGTATACAAATAACTTAACAAAAAGAGATTTTGACCGAAAAAAAAGAAGATATTTTGCATGAAAAGCTTACTCTTATAACGACCCCCGTTTTGTATGAACGGCCTACTGTTTTTATTTGGTAGGTTTTGCAAATAATATTTAGATATAATACCTTTCTTAGTGATCATATCACTTATATAGCAGAAATTCCTATAATAATTTGAAAAAATATATGTATATATGTTCATATTTTTCAGTTTATGTTTACTTTTGAAACGACCCACATTATCTTATTGGAAACCTGACAAACTGTTTTCGTTTCATAGTTTTGCGGATTACATATAGATACATCACCTATCATGTCTTAGCTCAGAAGCAACTATAATTTTTGTGATGTTTTCAAAAAAATAAGTTTTGCCTGTTACGATAACTTTTGAAACGACCCTTTTTGCTTGAAATAACACTATAACCGAATTCTTTCATCATATTGCGGCAGATAATAAGCATTAATATCATCTATTTGCGTGGAGTTATCATTTCTAGCAAAACAGTTATTTTAATGTTAGCGATCTTCACGAAAAAAGGTATTTTGCCTGCAATTTTTACTTTTGAAACGGCCCTCATTCTCTTATATGGCCGGTGACCCCCCATTTTTATTTCATGCTTTTGAATGCCGTATTAATATATATAATTTAATGTAGTAAGTCCAAAATCTCTAGGGCAGAAGTCACTTTAATTTTCGCATTTGTGTGAAATTTTAGCGATTTCCCATTACAATCAATGCAAAATATGTGTAAAATGGCGTTACTTTTGGATTGACCCCCATTCTTTCCCAGTCTCGGTGACATGATATTTTTATGACTTTAATCTAAAGTTAAGTCCTTGCTGGATACTTTGTTATAATATAGGGGAATTCTCTAGGGCAGGTATCTCAGAAAAAAATTAAGGTCGGCCACCTTAAGGAAAGAAATTGTTCCTCAGGAGCAAATTCTTTCCTTGATGAGCAGACCACATATACCAACAAAGGAAGAATGTTTTGAAGAAGATACCTCCCCTGCAGATTTATCCAACTTGCTGAGCCCGGATATGCCTTATATTTCAAACAATGTAGATCCTGATCAGATGGCTTCTTCAGAAGCCATCTGGTCAGGATCTACATTGTCATTTTGTGAATTTGTTGCAAAAATTGCATCAAGTAATCTGATTGGTTGATAATCAGTAGTGGGTGTGGCATATTTAAGTATTCAGCAGAACAAGGGTTAAGAAAACCAAAATGTAAGATTCATCATTCATGTTTATAATTCATCTGTAATTGTCTGTGTTTCAGAAAGAGGCTTCAGAGGCTGCTGGACCAGGAGGAGCACCTGTTCTATTCAACCCAGCACAGTTCCAGGGGAACCAGTCTGCAAAACAGCCACAAGGGGGCGCTGGTCATAGACTGTCAAGCAGACGTGTATATCCCAAGTAAAGATTGAATTGATGTGATAGCCAAAAGAATATTTATTAATGCACAAGTAATATAATACGAGAACTCATGCGGTATCTGCAAGATGGTGCTGGTCGCTGATTTGAGAGGTGAAGGTCATTCAGAATGAGTTATTATGTCTTTCAAGAGTTTAAACATGTGTGATTCCTTGATAGTGGACTAAAGTTCACATGATTGGCCAGTGAAATATGATGTTGATGGTTACGGTATGTTAGTTCCTGGCCTTTATGAGTGGTAACACAGATGCTGTAAGGATTATAAGCAATGGAATATAATGTAACATGGTGTTGGCATCGAGGCCACAGCTTTGTATGGTCTTTAATTTTAGCTTACCATATACGATCCTAAAAATTTGGACACCTTGAGGACTTGCTGTATTTCTCCTAAAATTTTAACAAGTTTGTTTCATGATCCAGCAAAGAGTCCTAAAGGTGCAGACTGAATAGCAAACTAGTGTAGACCCTCATCAGACTGCTCCTTCAGGAGCAGTCTGATCTGGGTCTACACTGTTTGCTTAGGCCTGCCTGTCTCAATACTTAGGATCATTACGGGAAAAAGCAGAAGTTTTCCTTTCATGTAAACTGAAATAAGGGATTGAAATTTCATTCAGTTTAGCTTCAGAATGAAATATGCCCTGTTTTCTGTATACAATGAAATTCCGCTATTAAGACCACCTAAAATTGAGAGTTATTGCACGACCCGCAGAAAAAGCGACCGACTGAAGTCGGTTGATTTTCTAAGAGTGCCCTAAAATCACCGTGTCATTCTGTCAGTCTGTCTGTCCGTCCCTAACCCGTTTGTGAAAATTGGTGATAGTGACTTAACCGCTTGGAATATTTAAACAATTTTGGGCATACTGATACATATCAATGAGATCTAACCAATGAACTTGCGAAATATGACATTCCATTTAGTATAGCCTCGCCGAGGCG
Source organism: Lucinisca nassula (assembly GCA_963580285.1). Lineage (NCBI taxonomy): Eukaryota > Metazoa > Mollusca > Bivalvia > Lucinida > Lucinidae > Lucinisca > Lucinisca nassula. Next base: position 138,465,735 of record OY757010.1, on the reverse strand, counting down.
AAAAATGTGAAAATTTTCGAACTGCTTCTCCTCAGAAACCGTTGGGCCGATTGAAGTCAAATTTCATATGGAGCCTCTATGGGATGGGGGGAAACCAAAATTTGCTCATGGGGTCCAGGTCACACGACCAAAATGGCTGCCAAGCCATATATGGTCTGTCTGTCTGTCCATCCGTAACCCGTTTGTGAAAATTGGTGATAGTGACTTATCCGCTTGGATATTTAAACAATTTTTGGCATACTGATAGATATCAATGAGATCTAACTAATGAACTTGCGAAATATTACATTCCATTTAGTATAGCCTCGCCGAGGTGAAAAATGTGAAAATTTTTTAACTGCTTCTCCTCGGAAACCGTTGGGCCGATTGGAGTCAAATGTCATATGGAGCCTCTATGGCATGGGGAAACCAAAATTTGCTCATGGGGTCCAGGTCACATGACCAAAATGGCTGCCAAGCCATATATGGTTAAAACCCTTCAAAAATAGTCTACAAAAGAACCACTGGGCAGATTTCCACGAAACTTGATAAATAGCCTTTGGGACGTAGGCCCATCATAAATTGCTAAAATGGTGACCCTGGGTTGACCTTGACCTTCTTTGTGCCTAGGTCAAACTTTGACACATATGCTTTTGTATTGGAAAAGTGAGAATGCATTTTATCCTGCAAACGATTCAGAATACAGTACTAAAGTATAAGATAAATATTTTTGCTCCGTATGATAAGGCGCATTTATTGGGGGAACCATTTTAGGTCCAGGTCACATGACCAAAATGGCCGCCATACCCATATATGTTAACACTCATAAAGCTAAAAGCATGCGGCGGGTCATGCACTTCAGCTGAAGCACTGGTTCTTCTGTAAAAATCTTATTTAGAAGAGTGCAGTTATTCTTTCTTCTTATTTTCTGCACACAATATCTTCTGGTCAGGGATCACCTTTTGGACTGTTCAAAAGTGTTCTTAAAGACCACTTTTGAACAGTCCCAAAGGTGGCCTTAATAGAGAAATTTTAGTGTATATGTATTTTGAAAATAAATAATGATAAGATTTTGAATAATTATCAACGGTACCAATATGTCCTGAACTTTTTAAAAAAAAATCATCATTTGGCCATAGTCTAGATGAATAAGTTCATAGGACCATGGATTTACTAGCTCACAAAAGTCTGCAGACTGCTCTACGTTTAGAGTTGAAGATGGAAAAGGTAACTCTTGAATTTCTGCAGACATAAGCAAACTGCAAAATAAGAAAACCCAAATGTTTGGTGATTTATTCATATGATGTCTTGAAATAGTCGGATAGATTGAACAGAGCTTATGGTAGGATAGCAACTCATCAGATTAACTCTTATCATGCTGTTCATGACAACCCCTATCTTTGGACACAGTGTAGATCCAGATCAGATGGCTTCTGAAGAAGCCATCTGATCAGGATCTACACTTTTTGACATGAAGTTCATGGATTTGTAAGAATAAATTACATCAAGTATTTAGAAATGGGTGTGGCTAAACTGAATATTCAGCAAGATAAGGGTTAATGTTGAAACGGTATTTAAGCCCTATCCTGCTGAATGAATTAGTTTAGCCACACACATTGCTGACTATCAGCCTATCAAATTACTTGATATAATATATTCATTAAATTCACAAACTGCATGACAAACAGTGTAGATCCAGATCAGATGGCTTCTGCAGAAGCCATCTTATCTGGATCTACACTGTTGGCAAAAAGTAGGGATTTTTATGTACACCAAGATAAGGGTTAAAATGATGTGACACTAACTCAGTGCAAATGGTAACTTTGCTAGTTATATATTTGATAAGGCTTATGATAGGAGTATGATGATATTCTGATATATTTTCATTCCTTTCTATTGGATGTTACTTTTTGATGGATGTATATATTTAATTTTATGTACACCAGAATGAGTGTAACCTTTGAAAAAAATGATCTGTAAGTATCGTTGATGTATAGGAAAAGTTTATGGATGTAGAGCTTTTAAAATGTTTGTTTTACAGAGTTTGGTTTGAAGTAGAAGTTATGTAGATGCATTTAACTCTGCAATATTTTGCATGACTTGTTCCTAGATATTGAATGCTAATAATATTGAAAACAAGTTTTCAGGGTTCACCAACCTGTGATGACCTGGATCAGTGTTAGCGTATAGAGCTAAATGTAGGAGTCATTCCTGTTTGTTTAAGGCTCAGAATGGGATATGTTGCATCATCATGTGAACAGCAAAGAATTTGTTCAGACTGCACATATGGGAGGCTGATCTGAGCCTTTACTGTCCAGCCGTTTTGTAAAGCCCTTTTTTTCTCATCGTGGCTCATTTATTATGTCAGTGGCCAGAAAGTCTTTCTGTCAATTGATTGCATACACTTAGGTGGAAGGAAAATTGTCCATTTTGTGGTTGCTAATTTCATTTTTCTTCCTAAAGCAGCAAATTGTTCAAGGCCTACACAGATTGTTGAGGTACTTTGTCCAGCACATACAGTATAGAACCCAGTTTGTTTGCTAGGATTTGCTGTGTGCATTTAACCCTTATCCTGCTGAATATATTAATTCAGCCACACCCATTACCCACTTTCAGCCAATCAGATTACTTTATATATTATATTCATTCAATTCCCAAACTGTATGACAAATAGTGTAGATCCTGATCAGATGGCTTCTTCAGAAGCCATCTGATCTGGATCAACACTGTTTGCAATAGAATGCAATGGTAGGAGTTGTCCTGAACAGCAGGATAAGGGTTAATGTTGGACTGATACATTAAAAAGGGGGAGCAGCTTTTCATGGAAACAGCTGATTTGGTTTCGTTTATTTTCGATCAAAGTGGATCTATACCGGCCTATAAAAAGTACTGCTGATCATAACAGCATAGGGTATTCTTTCTTGGCTCAAAAACTGATATTTAAATGTGATTTTTTTTTTCTTTCACATTGTAGGTGCTCATTAGAGCAGCTTGTTAAGGTGGTTAATGGTAGTACCCACAATCTCTTTCTTTGAGCAAAAATAGGAAAATAATGTATATCGCTGTTAATCCATTTCTCTCTATCAAAAATGAGGTTGACAGTGGTGTTCATTACACATGCTTTTAGCCTGATATACCTAGTATGGGAAGTTTTGATGGTACAGGCAACCTTTTGTCATTGCAGTCAGCAGAACTTGATCTATTTATATGATATTCTGTATTTCACAGATCTCAAAATCAGTATTTCTATACTACATTGAAACATGATGCGAAATCATTAGGTTTGTATTATATATTTTTTGCTCAAAATTATATACCTAAGACCTATACTATAAATTGAGGATCTTACGTGAGTGTTCATGTATTATTGAATTTATTAAACAAGTTGAAGAAATGGGATAAAATGTGAGGCTTTGCCAAGCCTTTTATTCCTTTTCCTCAACAAGTTTAATAAATTCCATAATCAGCATTTAATCCCTTTTCCTCAACAAGTTTATTTTTTTTTTTTTTTTTTTTTTTTGGTTTGGGTTTTACGGCCCTTTCAAGATTATTTCACTCATATCGAGCCGATCGTTAATCAGAGGTGGGCGAAAACCGGAGTACCCGGAGAAAAACCACCTGACCTTCCGTTGCAGAACTTGGCGTCTCACACGTGGCCCGAGCGAGGCTCGAACCTACGGCGGTGAGAGACCTAATGACTAAGAGTCAGCGCTCTTATCCACTAGGCCACGGAGGCCTCAACAAGTTTAATAAATTCAGTAATACATGAGCACAAATGCAAGATTCTATTTATCATATGACATATAGAATGCATTTAATGCACGATTTTTGAACAAAAAATGTCAATATTCCGCCATTAGTAAATGTGACATAGTTGAGGACGTCGTACATGTAACGTTACGGGACGTATGTAACTAATTTGCAAATTTAATCCACTAATGGATTACCATATTTTAATACATGGCATTATTACATTCTCAGACGTGACAAATTATGACAAAATATGATAATTCTAGTTGTTATTTAAGGTGATTAGATACATTTTTCTCTGTACTGACTTTTTTCACCAGCGTTTCAAGGAAGACAACTTTATGACTTTCAGTTTAGCTTTCTTTTAAGGGGAATGGGAACACATGGTAGATTTTTACGCCATTTTCAAAGGGAGACAACTTTTGGGACTTTGTGTTCGCTTTTCTACAAGACCTGTCCCACTGAAAAAGGGGTCTACTCTTAAAGGAAAGAATTTGCTCCTCAGGAGCAAATGAGCAAATTCTTTCCTTTAAGAGTAGACCCCTATTGACATTGGGGACAAAAATACTTTTGCAGGAGTTGCCTCCCCTGAAAGTGTATCAATTCCCCATAATCTGAGCCCCACCCCCAAAAAGGGATCTACTCTTAAATGAAGGAAAAAAATTCCCCCAGAGGAGCCTCTTCTTTCCTTTAGTAGCAGACCCCTATTGTTAAGTTAGTTGAAACTAAATTGAAAGGTTGGCCTTCCTGGAACATTTTCATTACCTAATGTATTTTATGTCATGCCTTGGTACAGTTGTAAACCAAAAAGAAATATGTATCTGTAAACATAATTATGCAGATACAGTGGTTCTAGTCAAATCATATTGCAATATCTTTGTTTGTTTGTATTGGAGTTTAACGGCTCAGTCAACACTATTTTAGGTCATTTTTGAGCCAGTTAGTTAAATATCCACACTTTTCCTGGACAGGCTTATACTAAGAGGTTTTACAGTACAGTGCACATTATTTTGCCAAAAACTGACAACTGCCCTTCTTGAATCAGCGGAAGGGAGAGAATGTCCGTAGAAAAAGTTTCATGATCAATCGCCACCAAAGAACGTTGCCGACCCCGGCAGGTATCGAACCCGCGTCATCCTGATCACCAGTTGTTCGGTCTGAGTTACCGAGGCCGGCTATTGCAATATCAGTCCTATTTAAATGGCAGCACAATGCTCATCTTAAGGGGAAGGGATACACCTGGTGTAGATACACCCTGGTGCATTTACTGCCATTTTAAGAAAGGGAGTCAACTTCCTGAACTTCCTGTTTCCTTTTGTGTAAACTGATTCTCTCTGAGGAAGGGGGTCTATTCTTAAAGGAAAGAATGTGCTCCTAAGAATTTGCTCCTAAGGAACAAATTCTTTCCTTTAAGAGTAGACAGGGGTCTATTCTTAAAGGAAAGAATTTGCTCCTAAGGAGCAAATTCTTTCCTTTAAGAGCCCTGTCTACTCTTAAAGGGAAGAATTTGCAAATTCTTTCCTTTAAGAGTAGACAGGGGTCTATTCTTAAAGGAAAGAATTTGCTCCTAAGGAGCTAATTCTTTCCTTTAAGAGCCCTGTCTACTCTTAAAGGGAAGAATTTGCTCCTTAGGAGCAAATTCTTTCCTTTAAGAATAGACCCATACTGGAATGGGGGGTGGGTGGTTGGGTGAGGCAAAGGTGATGGTATCTTACATCATTGGGGTGTCCAACTAATATTGGCTTACAGATGGGAAAGGCCTACTGGCCTTGCAGCAGGTAAGGGTAGAGGGGGAGTCTTGTTATTTATTATATTTCTATGCTTCCATGCTTTTTCCTCTTTCTCCTTTTTCCCTCACTTTCCTCTCCTCTACTATCTCTTTTATTTCTTTTTTCTCCCTTTCCAAAAACAAGTAATCAATCTTACTGGAATGGGTGCCAAAAATATTTTTGAAAAGACTTATCTTCCCCCTGCAGGTGTGTCCAGTCTCCTTAAGGCCATCAACTTCCAGATCTCATTGCATTCACTTTGATGTTTGGTACTGTCTTCACAAAAAATGTATTTTATTAAACTTATTTGTCCAGCTGTAGATGCTAGCAAAGTATAAAACTTCGATAAAGGGTAAACACAATGCCAATAAAATAAGCAAAAATAAGCTAGACTAGCATATTATAGCATATTATAACTATTAATACATTCCAATAGAAATGTCATGGTTTTAACCCTTGTCCTGCTGAGCACCACAATCCCTGTGTTTGTGAACAGTGTAGATCCTGATCAGATGGAGAAGCCATCTGATCAGGATCTACACTGTTTTTCTTACAGAGGACAAAAACATTATCATTTAATCTGATTGGCTGATAGTCTGAAATTCAAATTAGTGTCAAAGAAGCAAAAAATTCAAGACCATTCCTTTAGCCAAAGCTATGGAATATTGTTGGGATCTTGCACAAAAGATCATTTCATATATATTTATGAACCGAGTCGCCAATCACAAACATCATATTATAGCTATTGTCATGACTTATTGCGGGCTTTGTCATTGACTGGCTCATTTATTAGTTCAGTAAGTATTTTAATTATATTACTGTAATGAACCTAAATATTGGTACAGCTAGGCCTGACCAAACAGTGCAGACCCAGATCAGACCGCTCCTTCAGGAGCGGTCTGATCAGGGTCTACACTGTTTGCTATACCATTTGCACCTTTTGGACACCTTGCAGGATTGTAAAACAACTTTGTTAAAATTTTAGGAGAATTACAGCAAGTCCTCAAGATTTCCTACCGGTAATTTTAGGAATTTTTACGGTATTGTGCACTTGTGTATTTTGTCAAGTAAATAGAAATCAAATATTTTTTGTGATAATAATAAGTTATCGTTATTTTCTTTACTCATTTAGCATCCCATAAGGGGCAAATAGTCCAGGCCTAGATCAGATATCAGACACCACATTCTCTGACCTGGCCCTGCACTGTTTGCTTAAAGTAGAAGAATTTTTGTAAAGCTTTTAATAAATGAAATTAAACAGGCATCCTTTAAATGGTGATGGGCCTACCACAAGATACTTGGCGGCTGATCTTACAGTTATTTTGTACTGCCAGCAAGGTTAGAGTCAAGTTGTTCAAAGCATCATTAGCTTAACGAACTCGTTAGTGGCCAAAATTTTAAATGGTCTGGCAAGTACAATATCTAATAAAGGGCTATATTTGCTGAAAAAAATGTGAGTAGCTTTTGCATTTTTATCAGCAAAAAAATATTAGCAGATTTGCCATATTGAATGATAAAGAATTTTATGTTTATAGATACATTAACTAATGAAATCATTCGTTTTGAACAACTGGACCAAGACATCTTGGATAACAAGAACAGTCTGAAGTAGTTGGTGATAAAATGGAAGATAACTCTTCAGAGAAAAAGGAAGTGTTGAAGGTTGTTGTTAAGGTGTATGGGCAAATCAGGAGAGATAACACTTAATAGTAAATAAATATTCTGTATACATGTAAATAGGGATGAAATCTTCAAGGGAAGTACAAAACAACCTCTTTAAAACGGGGCCTCCATGGCCTAGTGAGAATAGTGCTGTGTCTTAATCTTTAGTTCTCTCACGGCTGCGGGTTCCAATGTCGCTCAGGTCGTATGTGAGAGGCCAAGTTCCGCAACAGTAGGTCTGTGTTTTTTCTCTGGGTACTCCATTTTTTGCCTGCCTCCGATTAACTATCAGCCCAAAATAAGTAACACTATTCATTATACCGGTAACATGGTTTTGGATATGATTCAGATTAAAGATGGATTCACAAAAAATAAATAGATCATATAGAAAAATGACCATAAATGGTCATTTTTCTATATTATATATACAATTTTGTTAAGATATAATGTGGTTGTTTACCTTACAGAGTTTACGCCCTGCCCATGGGGGCTTTGAGAAATAGATTGAGCTGCATGATGCTTCCACGCAGAGCTGTAGCTGACTGCACATGAGTACTGGTAAACCACTTTGAGGGTCTAAGCCTGCCCAGGCAAAAGTGGTGCGAGTCATACTGTCTTGTGTATAAACCCTTTTAATTTGTTTGAGCAGCAGGGCTTGAGATGTAATTTCATCTCAATGTCAGGTAAAAGTTCCACAAAATTGGAAGCAACTTCTCCAAAATGACCTAAATACATGTAGTGTCGAGAGGGATGTAAAACCAATTCAAACGAAACCTTACAGCTCTTGACCCCAATGATAGAGTTTTAAAGAGTTTGGGTTGTATTTACTACTTGGGAACAAATTCTTTCCTAGAAAAGAAGACCCTTTTTGGTGGTAGGGACTTGTAATTCTGGAAGTTGCAAATGTTGTCCCCCTTGCAAACAAAAAAAGAAATAATAAAAATGGTAGAAACTATGTTGGATGTACCTGCTCATCTTTACTCATTATTTTGAAGTTTGTTTCCTGGTAGATGATATTAGTGTAGTTTTTTAGGTTATCTTCTTTTTTATGAAATTCTATGTTGATAGGAGCCTGTACACTCAAAAAAAGTACAACTTCTTGTGTGCAACCAGCCAAGATTGAAGTAGGCCTTCACAGCCAAGTACACTAAAAATCCAAAAAAATAGGACACCTTTAGTTCTTGCTCTAATTCTCTTAAAATTTAAACAAATTTGTTTCATGATCCAGTACAGATGTAATGGCAAATGGTATAGACCCTTATCAGTTTCAGGAGCAGTCTGATCTGGGTCTGCAATGTTTACTTAGGTCCTATCTGTCCCAATACTAGGATCATTACGCTGGCCCAGTGTCTTCGAGTAAGAGACAGCTTTTGGAACTGTTCAAAAGCTGTCTTAAATACCATTTTTGAACAGTCCAAAAGGTGGCCTAAACATAAGGATAATTATTCGTCATTTTCAAGATGGCCACCATCATCATTAAAGGGACTGTAGAATTTTATCCAGTCTGTATGGGAAACCATAGAAAAGGGTATAGTGCAGGCCCAGATCAGATGCCATGGAAAGTGGCATCTCTTTGGGGCCCTCACAGTTTGCAAAAAGTTCATTTGTCTTCTGATCAAATTTCTGAACAGAAATCAACCGGCACCCCTTATTTCAAAATGGACTCTTGCTATATATAAGGCAAATGGGTTAAAGTTGAACAGTGCTTATTACAATAAAATATGTATGTGAATTGTGTATTCTTCCATATCTCCCAAACATAGGTCGTGGGTGCTCATTAGAACCGCCTCATTGAGGCGGTTCTAATGAATACCCACAACCTGTGTCTTGTAGCAGAAATGAGAAAAATAATATATACCATTACCCCCTTGAACCCCTGTTTTCTCTTTATAAACTAGGGTTTACGAGAGCTTTCATTCCACAGACTTGGCAACATGATGTTTTGTAACAAAATATCTGCAAATGAGCAAGGAGTCACAGATGGTTCAAGCTATCCGAGTCTGCAATGGTTGCACATGTCATTGTGCACTGCACAATTGTTAATTACCGTATTTACCCTAAGTATTCGGAAAACCTCAACTGCGTTTCGTACTTGTTCTAAAATTTGAACAAGTACACTAAGGCCTGTCTGTAAGAATACATATGGTAAATACGGTTTGAGAAATTGAATGCGTATATTGCTTCCATTCTTATTTATTTATTTAACTGTATAGACCTTTTTTCCCCATTTGAACATATGAATCATGTCTTGAGAACACTGATTTTATTAACTCGCAGGAAACATTGGGCTCAGACCCCGAAATAAATTGATATTTGAGTGAGCACTTACTGAGTATACCAGACAGAAAAAAAACCCACAATGGTAGATATTATTTATGCTTATGTCGCATAATCTGATAATGCTTTGTGTGCCACTAGTATTTGGGAAAACAGATGTTTAAAAACAAACCTTTATTCATGTACATTAGGTAGCTTCCAGTGTATTCATGTCATTTATTGTCTGACATTCCATCTGTTTTATGGTAGCGTTTGTTTTCAGTCACATACATGACTTCTTGTTCAGCTTGGTTTTGGGAAAATTTAAATGTTTAATTTGTTTTGATGTATGTTTCATGTTTATGAGTGCTGTAATGTATTATTTATTCCACGTTTTGTTACATATTGTCATGTTGTTGTTGTTTTTTTGGTGTGTTTTTTTTTGTATAAACTTATGAATATTTATTCTTCCAAATACATTTGAGGACCCTGTGGCAGAGTGGTTCAGTGTTAAATAAATATGTTCCGAGTTCATTACTGGGTCATCGCAGTGGTATGAGCCTAGCTTGTACACGCAAGCATTATTGTGTATTTAGGATACGAGAAATGGTTTTTCACCATTTCTTACAAAGGACATTACTTTAGGGGTTTCCAGTTTGTTCTCCTGTAAACTCAGCCCCTCTGAAAAGGGGCTTACACTTAAAGGAAAGAATTTGCTCCAGAGGAGCAAATTCTTTCCTTTAAGGGTAGACCCCTATTGACATATGATAGGAAACAACTCCACTGAATTTTTTCCTTTAAGGGTAGACCCCTATTGACATACGATAGGAATTAACTCCACCGAAGGTATTGCCATTCCCCTGTTGTGGCAAATTAAATATGAAATGATTATATAGGGAAAGTGACCATAAATGATAAATTTAGTACATGTACATGTTTTGTTTGTTTGTTTGTTTGATTTGAGGTTTAACGTCCCCGTCAACACTAAAGGTCATTTTGGAGACATTGCTTCCACTTTTGAGTGATTTTTACCCGACATTGAGATGAAATGACATCTCAAGCCCTGTCGCCCAATGAAACCAATAGGGTTTATTAGCATGGATGGTCCGCCTCGCACCGCGGTTCCTGGGCAGGCATAGATCCTCTAAGCTGTTTACCAGTACTAGTGTGCGGGCCGGATTCAGCTCTGCGTGGAAGCATCATGCAGCCCATATATTTCTTCAAGCCCCTATGGGCGGGGGCTTACATGTACATGTATACATGGATATGATGTAGTTATGTATTTTACTCCTCTTCTTTTTTGTTTCTTTGGATGCATATGAAAACTTGAAGATATGTAGATTATGTAGAAAAAAATGACTATAAAAAAATGTATTTTAGAAACAGACAGATACAAAGAAAAAAATGACCCGCTAATGGTAATTTTTCTTTAAAATGTATCCTTTTTTTCTTCAAATGGATACAACTTGACTTTTTAGCTCAATAGACTTTGTCGCTTGTTGTAACAAATGTATTATCAAGAAATGTATGGCAGTCATCCAGCCTCGGTGGCTTGACATTACGATAACACATCCATGCGACATAGTGCTTTTTTCACATCTCAAAAATAGCTACTTTTCTTTTGAAAACCAGTGATATTTTTCTTATTTGTTCTGAAGACATAGGTTGTGTGTGCTCGTTAGAACTGGCTCATTGAGGAGGTACCCACAAGCTATGTCTTGGAGCAGAAATAAGAAAAATAATCTATACCCCATAAACCGCGGTTTTCTCCATATAAAGTGGGGTTTAGGTGGGTGTTCATTTCACGGATGTGTTCTCGTGATTAACCTAAACTAACCAGTACAGTGCATATTCTTTCACTAGAAGCTGACCACTGCCCTTCTTGAATCAGTGGAAGGGACAGAATGACCATAGAAATTATTTTCTTGCACACCGGACAAGGAAATCAGTGATTTTACCCTGGGATAGAAATTTATGTTCTGACCCTGGTGTTCCAACCCTGGCAACTAACATAAATGCGCTTCAATTCTATTCAACTGCCAGAACTACTTCCGTACTACTTTTATTTTGTAAACAATATACATGTGCGAGCTGTCAAAACTAACCGGAGGTGTTATGCAAGAAAAAGAATCCAATATGGGGCTCTGTTGTAGATGGGCGTTTCCAACCCTCGGGATGACCGTGCTGAGCAGAACCTCAGCGTAGCCTCGGTTCCGCTCAGCACGGTCATCCCTCGGGTTGGAAACACTCATCTACACAGAACCCCATATCAGATTCTTATATTATTATGAATCTTGCTGACTCAGCAGATATTAAACTCACAACCTCTTGATCACCAGTCAGACATGCATCTGACTGATTTACTGAGGCTGGCATTGATAATGTATGTTTGTTTGTTTGTTTGAATAGGAGTTTATCATTCCCCGTCAACACTATTTAGGTCATTTTGGAGACATTGCTTCCAATTTTTGGACTTTTACCTGGCATTGAGATGAAATGACATCTCAAGCCCTGCTGCCTGATGAAACCGGAAGGCTTAATATGCATTGGACGATCTGACTCACACCGCTTTGCCTGGGCAGGCCTAGTCCTTCTAAGCAATTTACCAGTACTCATATGTGGTCAGATTCAGCTCTCCGTGGAAGCATCATGCAGCCCAATCTATTTATACAAGCCCCGATAGGTGGGGGTGAGACAATGTATGTAGAAACTTCTGAGTTGTGTTATATTTTGAAAATATGTTGTAGGCATGTAATATATAGCATCAAAGGCATGGGCAAAATTCCATCATGTAAACCCATTTTGTACCAAATGGAATCTTCCACCTTCCGAATAGCACAAGTCCAATTCAAAATTTAGGGGTGTGAGGTCATGTTTTCTTCCAAATTTATTTGGAAAATGGTTGAACTTTTTGCAAACAATGTAGACCCTGATCAGATGCTGCATTTTCTGGGCCTGCACTGTTTGCCAATTACCCATTTTGGGGTTTCTGGTACAAAATGGGTTAACAAGCCTGTGTAAAGAATTCCACTGTAACTCCACTTTATTATATAGAGAAAATTGGGGTTTATAGGGTATAGATCAGAGGCCACACAACATGGCATCTGATAAGGCCTACAGTGTTTGCAAAAAGTTCAGCCATTTTCCAAATAAATGTTGAAGAAAACACAACCTGACACCACTATATTTGAAATGCACTTGTACTGTATATAAGGTGGAAGATTCCATTCAGTACAAAATGGGTTAAAGAATGTTCTATGTTGTATGAATTTGTTATCGTAAAGAGCTTGTTGGATTTAGTTCTCATATTTGTGCCATTTGTGGTATAATGGGATGCATAAATGTATGTGTCATTTTTCTGTGTTATTTATAAAATGAGTGGTAGGTGAAATAATTCATTTAAAATAGTCTTTCACATGAAAGTTATATGATTTCATGATCATGATCAAGATTTTATGTCAAAATATGTTGGTTAAAGGTGTTGAAATGGAATGAATGAATGAATGAAAGAATGAATGAACAAGTGGCTGGATCGATCTTTGCAAACAGTGTAGATCCAGATCAGATGGCTTCTGAAGAAGCCATCTGATCAGTATCTACACCGTTTGTCAAGCAGTTTGTGAATTAGACAAATCTATTATATCAAGTAATTTGATTGGTTGATAGTCAGCGATGGGAGTGGCTTGATTTATGTATGCAGCAGGATAAGGGTTAAACTATTTTTAGGACCAGGGGTGGGTGGAAGGGTGGATGGAATGAAAAGAGACATTTGTTGTTTCTCTCCCTTTAGTGGTTTTGTGTGTCCTATGATATACATGTATATATTATCTATAATGAGATCTCTGGAGTGAACTAATTTATTTTTAGTAAACATCCAAAAACATTGAACACCTAATTTCGTACATTTCACCTAAATTTTCTTAATCGTAGGTTTTCTGTACATTGTCATGATTGGAAGTTAGAGAGTGTAGATCCAGATCAGACAACTCCTTGAAAGAGCATTTTGATCTGTGTCTACTCCACTGCTTGCCCTTGCAATATTGTTGGTAAGGCTGGTGTTCAGATATTTAGGATAAATGTCAGAAGTAATTCTATTGTTTCATCAACGGATATTATCATACCTTGTTTTGCAAAGAGACTGTATATTTTGTTCTTTTTTTTTTCCTGGAAAATGTCAAGTGAAAGTGCATGCTGTATTGTTTTGTCAGAAATAGGGTTATTATACTGTAATGATCTTAAGTATAGGCCTAAGCAAACAGTGCAGACCCAGATCAGACTGCTCCTGAGGAAGCAGTCTGATCAGGGTCTACACTGTTTGCCATTCTGTCTGCACTTTTTGGGCTCCTTGCTGGATTGTGAAACAAATTTGTTAAAATTTTAGGAGAATTACAGCAAATCCTTAAGGTGACCGAATTTTTAGGATTTCTACATTAATAAAACATGAAGAAACAAAATAGAAGAATCTAAACTGCTATATACCGTAAAAGTCCTAAAAGTTCGGACTCCTCCAGAACTTGCTGTAATTCTCCAAAAATTTTAACAAATTTGTATCACGTTCCTGCAAGGAGTCCAAAAAGTGCGGACAGAACAGCAAACACTGTAGACCCTGATCAGACTGCTCTAGCAGTTTGATCTGGGTCTGCCCTGTTTACTTAGGCCTATCTGTCCAAATAACAACAAGATTTCTGCTTTGGACTCCAACAATGGTTTAAAGAGGTTGGGATACACAAAATTTTATGCAGTTTGGGAATCCCCCAGTCAGCCATGTAGCAAAAGTGGGTCAAGGGTATTCATATCCCACAGTGAAGACTCTGATCAGACATGAGAATGCACATGTTGATCTGAGTCTGTCCTGTACATGACATATTTTCACTTGTCATGGCTTAATGATAATGTTCATTTATTCAGAAATACTTGTCATCTATTCAGAAATTTTTGTCATCATAACACATTGGATAATTAACCCTTGTCCTGCTGAATAAGTTAACTTTGCCTCACTATTTCTGATGGTTGCAAACTAAATGGCAAACAATGTAGATCCTGATCAGATGGCTTCTTTTACCAGGAGCCATCTGATCAGGATCTACACTGTTGGCAAACAATATAGATCCTGATAACATGGCTTCTTTTACCAGGAGCCATCTGATCAGGATCTACACTGTTGGCAAACAATATAGATCCTGATAACATGGCTTCTTCAAGAGAAGCCATCTGATCAGGATCTACACTGTTGGCAAAGGTAGAGGTTGTCATGTTCACCAGGCTAAAGGTTGATAATCTAATTCTTTTACATTTTGGATTTTTAGGGCCCCGCACTGAAGGTGTGGGTGCCCTATAGTAATCACTCTGTCCATCCGTCTGTCTGTCCGTCTGTCCGTCCACAAATTTCTGATAGCGCTGCCGGGGCCCTGGTCAGTTTCACTGACAGCTCTAGTTTTTTTCTAAAATTTGAACAATATTTTTCTGTCTGATGATGTGACAGAAATTTGTCGGCAGAAAGGCAATACTGCAGCAACCGGAGTCTTTGCAAACAGTGTAGATCCAGATCAGATGGCTTCTGAAGAAGCCATCTGATCAGGATCTACACCGTTTGTCAAGCGGTTTGTGAATTGGACAAATATATTATATCAAGTAATTTGATTGGTTGATTATCAGCAATGGGAGTGGCTTAATTAATTTATGCAGCAGGATAAGTGTTAAACTGTTTTTAGGTCTGAAGGCTATCAAACTTTCCATTAGTTCACCTCAATTGAGCATGAAATTTGTCCTGCTCATAAATTTTACACTGCCACTAAGTTTAAAATACCAAAATGTATGAGCAGGATAGATGACATTCTCAGCCTGCTAATCTGAACAGGAAAAACGCCTTGTATGTGGGTATTTTGATATTTATGAGCATTACAGTCTCATGCTCAACTGAGATGAGCATTATTTCATTTAATGAAATAGGTAAATCTTTTCATGCTCAACTCACCTCGGCATGAAATTTGATGTGCTCATAAATTAAAAATACCAAAAAATGTATTTAAAATATGCTCATATGAATAGAATATAATATTTATCCTGCTTACGAATATTAAAATGCCAACAATTGTTGGCATTTTAATATTTATAAGCAGAACAACTTTGATATCTTAAATATGACACATTTGATATTCTATTCTAATACATATGAGTGTTATAAATTTGATTTTCAAGAGGATTGAACATGAGTGCAAGAGTGGATTGAGCATGAATGCTCAAGTTGATTGAGCATGAATGCTCAAGAGGATTGAGCATGTGTGCTCAAGGAGATTGAGCATGAGTGCTCAAGTGAATTGAACATGAGTGCTCAAGTGGATTGAACATGATCACTCAAGTGGATTGAACATGAGTGCTCAAGTGGATTGAACATGAGTGCTCAAGAGGATTAAGCATGTGTGCTAAAGTGGAATGAGCATGAGAAACGATTATTAAATTGGGCCCAGGTTTATTGTTTTCATTGTTTATGGTGACTTGCAAAAGTTGTTTGTATGTGAGTGAAAATGAGTGACAAACCCTTCAGTTGTTGTACAAAATCTTTATTGTTTAAAAATAAAATACATGAATCTTGTTTGTTTGTTTGTCTTTGAAAATCGAGCATGCTTTTGCTTTTATACAAGACTAATCCGACAGAAGAGATAGTAGGCCCCATATGTAATAGTCACATTTGATAGTGTTGGGCCCATCTGGGCTTGGACAAATACGTGGGCTGCATGATGCTTCCAAGCAGTGCTGAAACCAACCGCACATGAGTGCTGGTAAACCCCTTGCAGGATGTAAAATAGAAGTGAAGGCAATACAATTAACCCACAACTCCCATCAGAGACACTAAAGGGAAAGAAACAAACATGAAACAACTAGATCCCAAGGACAGTTACTTTTCCACAAAATGGCCAATTGACTGTCCAAAAGAAAAAAATACAAGCGACACACCCACTCAAAGACAAACCATAACAAAAATAAAACATGACAGAAGAACTGCCCTTGGTCGGCCAGTGAACGCGGCTGCAATCCTTGCTCTTACTTCCGTCGCGATAGACAAATAATTTGTTCCGTCCGCATGAAGGCCTCATAACTCGTCAGTGCAACATCTCCCCAAACACAAAAATCAAACAATCACAGAGATGCCCAGTCAGAGTGGTGCGAGTTGGACCGTCCGCATATAAACCCTATTGGTTTCATTTCGGGGCAGGGCTTGAGACGTCATTTCATCTCAATGTCGGGTAAAAGTCCCACAAAACTGAGAGCCACATCTAAAATGACCTATATAGTGTCGACGGGGACGTTAAACTTCAATTCTAACACAGCGCGCCTATATAGACAATGGAAAATAACTGTTTTATTCTACAACAAATCACGGCAAGGAAGAGCGTGACGAGTAATGTCATTAAAAACTGCAAATTTATGACGTCACTAGCCGATGTCCTTAACGTTAGACGGTGTAACGTCATATTCTCGCATCAAAAACGTTAGAAATGTACATAAATGCATGTGTTTCAGTCGATAATTTTAGCAGGATTTCTTCTAACAATGGCGAAAGGTTGTGAGATTTTGAAGGAAACAACAACATTATTGCCGATTTCCAGCGTGTTAGAATCGAAATAGACCAGCTCTAGTCGGTGATTTGTTGAATAATAAATCACAGTTTGTCGGTCAGTTGTAAGTAGACAAATCACGCGCGCTACGCGCTCGTGATTTGATCTACTTTACAACTGACCTCCAAACTGTGATTTATTACTCAACAAATCACAGCTAGAGCTGATCTATTTCTTAAATCAAATAAATGATAGTGTTGGGGTTTAACAATACGTTAACCCTTGTAGGTCATTTTGTCGTCTCCCAGAGAAAGGGAGAAAAGAGATTAAAGAGACAGTAGAGTAGATGAAAATGAAAGACTTTGGAGAAAGAGAAAATTGAATGGAAGTGTAGAAACTGAAGAAATAACACCCCCTCTACCCTTTCCTGCTGCAAGAAAGCAGGGGCCAGTTGTTCAAAGCATCGTTAGCTTAACGAGCTCGTTAGTGGTCATATTGTTAAGTGTTCTAGCAATTCCAATATCTAAAATTTTGGTATTTTTGCTGAAAAAATGTGAGCAGCTTTTGCATCTGCAAAAGCTGCTCACATTTTTTTCAGCAAAAATATTAGCTTATTTGCCATAATAAATGATCAAAGTTTTAACGATACGTTAACTAACGACATCGTTAGTTTTGAACAACTGGCCCCAGGCCTTGCCGAAGTGTAAGCCAGTATCAGTAGGACACACCCATCATGTGAACAAGTCCGTGAAACGAAAACCCATCTAAACCCCACGTTATATAGAGAAAACTGGGGTTTAAGGGGGTAAACATTATTTTTCTTATTCTTGCTCCAAGACATAGGTTGTGGGTACTCGTTAGAACCGCCTCAATGAGGCGGTTCTAACGAGCCCCCACAACCTATGTTTGCAGTATTTATAGGCAAAATATCACGAATTTTCATCAGAAAAGTAGCCATTTTGGAGATGTGAAAAATGCACTATGTCACACGGGTGTGATATCGTAATGCCAGTGACGCAAGATACACAGCACCTTTCCCTCACCCAACCACCCCCGTAATGGACCCGTTTGAAAATGAAGCTAAATTGCTGTTGACACTCGACGAGACGAGAAAACGTATCAGAGTAGTGGTGGATCGACTGTCTCTGAGTGCGGTCATACTAAATAGTTCTGAACTGAGACATAACCTGTTTAGTTTATTTTTTGTTTGTTTGTATTGGAGTTTAACGGCCCAGTCAACACTATTTAGGTCATTTTTGAGCCGGTCAGTTTACCTATCAACACTTTCCTGGGCAGGCTTATACGTAAGCGGTTAACCAGTACAGTGCACATTCTTTCGCCAGAAACTGACAACTGCCCTTCTTGAATCAGCGGAAGGGAGAGAATGACCGTAGAAAAGATTTCATGATCAATCTCCACGAAAGAATGTTGCCGACCCCAGCGGGAGTCGAACCCGCGTCCTCCTGATCACCAGTCAGACGCAACCTGTTTAGTTTAATCCTTTAATTCCAGTGTTTTAAGCCAACCGTGTAGGCCCTGATCAGACGGTCACTGTTCATATATTTTACACAACGCTCTGACGTCCCATGGAGAACACTAGCGTTGCTATAAATAAACAGAACCTGGATTTTGTACATGATCAGCGATATAGTCACTTGGATTATATAACAGGCGGGAATATTCTGTAGTTAGCGACTATGGGTCGATTGATAAAAAATCGACTTTGGGGTCAATCTACGCGAAAAGATAGAAAAACAATTTCTCAGGAAAAAGTTACAAACAAAAATTATATAAACTTGTAACGAACGAAAATAACCATCTCAGATGAAAATTTACGATATTGTTTTCTTATTTCCTCTCAAAGCATAGATTGTGGGTATTCGTTAGAACAGCCTCAATGAAGCGGTTCTAAACGAGTACGCACAATCTATGCTTTTGGAGCAGGAATAATTTATTCAAATACTGCGATACCCGCTATTCCCCGACAGTCAGACAGACACACAGAGAGAGAGAGAGAGAGAGAGAGAGAGAGAGAGAGAGAGAGAGAGAGAGAGAGAGAGAGAGAGACATTATCTGTATTTTGCTGACGGGACAGCGATACGATGTGACAACGCCCCGCTGTTGCTTGCTAGCTGGGGAAGTTCTGTGCAGTGGACACAATCCACCTTATTCACAGAAATGATATGTTGTTGCCATTACTTTTACTTTGTTTGTTTTGGAGTTTTACGGCCCAGTCAACAGCTGCTGCTGCTTCTACCACTTCCACTACTACTACTACTACTACTACTACTACTACTACTACTACTACTACTACTACTACTACTACTTCTTCTGCTGTTGCTGCTGCTACAGACCTTCGGATGAGTCTTTAAACCTAGGTCCCATCTCCATATGAACTTAGTTGTTGGTGGGACGTAAAACTGAAACACACTACTACTACTACTGCCGCTGCTGCTGCTACCACATGACCAACACCAATTGGTTTTTCCCGGGTTCTTGTTTCCTCCGACAAATAAGTCTATAAGTCGGATGTGTCTTCAAACATAGGTCCCGTCTCCATATGATCTTAGTTGTTGGTGGGACGTTAAACTGAAACACTCTACTACTACTATACCAGAATCCTCCGTGGTGTAGTGGTTACGCTACTCGCCTTGTAAACCAGGGGTCGCAGGATCGATCCCGGGCTTCTCCAGACTTTCGGATGAATCTTTAAACCTAGGTCCCGTCTCCATATGAACTTAGTTGTTGGTGGGACGTAAAACTGAAACACACTACTACTACTACTGCCGCTGCTGCTACTACCACATGACCAACACCAATTGGTTTTTCCCGGGTTCTTGTTTCCTCCGACAAATAAGTCTATAAAACGCAAACAGCCTCTGTTTTGAGAAAGGTAACAATAATAATAGCAACAGTTTTCATGGTATCTTTCTCTAATTCTGTCATTGATTCTTATTCCAAAGAATGCGACGTGCGTCTGTCCTTGCAGCAGGTAAGGTAGAGGGGGAGTGTCGTTATTTCTTCATCCAGCAGGCACACGTCATGACGTTGCACCGATGTTAATATGACGTCATAATTACGCCATGTGCCTGCTGGGCCGGTTTCTACCTTCCATTCTTTCTCCTCTTGCTCCCTTGTCCTTCATTTTATTGTCTCTACTTTCTCTTTTCTCCCTTTCTCTGGGAGACGACACGAAATGACCCACAAGGGTTGACGCGTCATTAACCGATTGCATGCGGGAAACCCCGAAATGGGTACCTTGGCAAAACGCGGCGTCTGACCAGGGCCTGCACTGTTTGCCAACAGGATTTCCGCCAAAATTAGAATAAAAACGAAAACAATAGGCCTGACACCCCTTATATGACAATTGGACTTGTCCAACATATAGCAATGGACGGTTCCACCAGCACACAATGGGTTTAACCGCGACACAATGAATCAAAGCACTGACAGCACTGGTGGGTCGATTGCTTTTTGTTTAGATTGGAAAAATGGGCCTGAACGGGGTGACTTGGACTGTTTCTTTTAACCTTTAAATTCCTATACTTTAAGCAAACAGTGTAGACCCTGATCAGACGCCGCGTTCAGCGGCGTCTGATCTGGGTCTACACTGTTTGCCAATGGCCCAGTACACGAGTCCAGTCCAGATTTTAGTTTTTACAGCGCTCTGACGTCACAAGAAGACTACCGCCGCTATAAATACCCCCACTCCCCACCCCGGCCAACCCCGGTACCTGGTACCCGGGAACTTCTGTAGTTAGTAACTTTGCGTCAATTGATCAGTTTATAAACAAAACGACCCAAAAATATGTTGTAGCGCAATGGCTACTGCCCATCGGGGCTTGAAGAAATACATGTGCTGCATGATGCTTCCACACAGAGCTGAAACCGACCGCACACGAGTACTGGTTTACCGCTTAGAGCATCTAAGCCTGCCCAGGCAAAGCGGTGCGAGTCGGACCGTCCATGCTTATAAACCCTGTTGGTTTCATTGGGCGACAGGGCTTGAGATGTCATTTCATCTTAATGTCGGGTAAAAGTCCCACAGAATTGGAAGCAACGTCTCCAAAATGACATTTACAGTGTTGACGGGGACGTTAAACCTCAAATCAAACACATACCCCGGCCAACCCCGGTACCAGGTGCCCGGGTGCTTCTGTAGTTAGTAACTTTGCGTCATTTGATCAGCTGACAATCGACCCAAAAATGTGTTACCAATATTGTTTGTTTGTTTGATTTGAGGTTTAACGTCCTGGTCAACACTGTAAAGGTCATTTTGGAGGCGTTGCTTCCAATTTTGTGGGACCTTTCTCCGACATTGAGATGAAATGACATCTCAAGCCCTGTCGTCCAATGAAACCAATAGGGTTTATTAGCATGGATGGTCTGCCTCGCACCGCGGTTCCTGGACAGGCTTAGATCCTCTAAGCGGTTTACCAGTACTAGTGTGCGGGCTGGATTCAGCTCTGCGTGGAAGCATCATGCAGCCCATATATTTCTTCAAGCCCCTATGGGCGGGGGCTTGTTACCAATATTGATGTTAGTTCTAAACTTCCTGGTCGTAAGTAGTTGTGTATATTGTATTATTTGTAGGTTATTTTGAAGTATTCTTTACACGACAAGCTTAAAATGATAGAAAAATACTTACCATGCTCATAAAGTAGTATTGTGATAACCTATTTCAAAGGAGCTACTTCAATTTAAAGGGTAAGAATAATTAAAATGTTTAAGGGGGGGGGGGGGGGGCGCGGGGGCTTTTTTATTGTGATCTCATCTGGCTCTACACTGTTTGTTAAATTAAGACTCAAACATCAAGTTAATAAGTCCGTGTAATGAACACTCATCTAAACCCCACTTTATATTGTAAAATGTGTTTGCTCAAAAACAAAGATTGTGGGTAACCGTTAGAACCGCCTCAACGAGGCGGTTCTAACAAGCACCAACAATCTATATTTGGACTAAAAATAAGAAAAATACCGAACATTTTCATCTAAAAATGCTCGTGTTAGAGAACGGGTATTTTATCGTAATGATTGAATCTACTCTTGAGGATTTGTTTGATTTGAGGTTTAACGTCCCCGTCAACACTGTAAAGGTCATTTTGGAGACGTTGCTTCCAATTTTGTGGGACTTTTACCCGACATTGAGATGAAATGACATATCAAGACCTGCCGCCCAGTGAAACCAATAGGGTTTATAAGCATGGACTCTCACCGCTTTGTCTGGGCATACTTAGATCCTCTAAGCGGTTCACAAGTACTCGTTTGCGGGTCGGTTTCAGCTCTGCGTAGAAGCATCTTGCAGCCCATCTATTTCTTCAAGCCCCGATGGGCGGGGGCCGCGTCTCATCTTGTGCGTGTGCGTGAATTCGGGTTTAACGTCGCTTTCAACAATTTTTCAGTCATATCACGACGGTGTCTGGTTGCGACAGGGAGCTCAATGCTCACTTTTATAGTTCTGCCTCACTGAAGAATCATGTCCCAGACACATTGCATGATACCACACCCAGTCACATTATCCTGACACTGGGTCGATCAGTCCTAGCTCTACCCCGTAAATCTGGGTGCCAAGGGAGGAGCAGCAAGTACCATTTTTAACGACTTTGGTATGTCACGGCCCGGGATCGAACCCGTGACCTCCCGTTCCCCGGAGCGGACACTCTACCAACTGAGCTATCGGGGCCGGTTACACCTCATCTTGATCTTCACTTTTTGTACATGTATACATGAAGGTATACATAAAGGGTTGAATAGGTAAAAAATGGATTCATTACGATAACACACCCCATGCTACATAATGCAGTTTTCATATCTCCAAAATGGAAAATCGTGTGCTATTTTTCTTTCTTATACTGCAAATATGTGTTGTGGGCGGTCCTAACGAGTACCCCAAACCTATATGTCTTGGAGTAGAAATAAAAGAATAATATATACCCCAGTTTCCCATTTTTTTTTTCTATATAAAGTAGGGTCTAGAGGGGTTCCTTACATGGACTTGTTAACATGATGTATTGAAAACGGAGAGAGTCTTGTATTTTTAGACGACCTTTAGGACTGTGCAAAAGTGGTCTGAAAGACCACTTTTGAACAGTCCTAAAGGTGGTCTCTTACTAGAGGAGGCTGGGTTAGAAAACACAAAGAAAGAAAAACTTTAACTTTTAAAAATATTTTTAAAGTAGAAATAATCTTAATTTTGCTCCTCAGGGGGTGGTACCGATTCTTTTAACTCACCTGCGTTTCCCACCGGCCCCGATAGCTCAGTTGGTAGAGTGTCCGCTCCGGGGAACGGGAGGTCACGGGTTCGATCCCGGGCCGTGACATACCAAAGTCGGTTACTAACTGCTCCTCGCTTGGCACTCAGATTTACGGGGTAGAGCTAGGACTGGTCGACCCAGTGTCAGGATAATGTGACTGGGTGTGGTATCATGTAATGTGTCTGGGAGATGGTACTTCAGTGAGGCAGCACTTTAAAAGTGAGCATTGAGCTCCCTGTCACAACCAGACACCGTCGTGATATGACTGAAAAATTGTTGAAAGCGACGTTTAACCCGAATTCACACACACACACACACACACACACACACACACACACACACACACACACACACACACACACACACACACACACACACACACACACACACACACACACACACACACACACACCTGCGTTTCTACTGGGTAAGGAAGCCGGCCCTGGTAGCTCAGTCGGATGCGCGTCGGACTGGTGATCAGGAGGTCCCGGCTCCGATACCTGTTGGGTCGGCAAAATTCTTTCGCGAAGATTGTTCATGAAATCATTTCTACGGCCATGCTCGCATCGGCTTATTCAAGAATTCTGGCAAAAAAAATTTCGTTGTTCCGGTCAAGCCTGCTCAGGAAAAGTGAGGTTTTGGTGAGTTTAATAACATCACCCCCGCCCTTTCCTGTCTAAAGAAGTCTAAGATACAGCGCTCAGTGATAAATCTGATTAGACTGCGCGTGTCGATGTAACCCTCTATGCGGTTTACCAGTACTCCTCTTCTATGAATCTTTTTTGGTTATTTAGACTAAGGCACCAGCACAGAGTCTCAGACCAACTTTCAGGCCATCACCGATGAGACGTTAAACGTCGTATTGATAACGGCCAGACGTTGGCCCGCCGTGTTGTGCTGGTAACTATATACAGTAAAATTCCTATATTAAGACCACCTTTGGGACTGTTCAAAAGTGGTCTTTAAGACCACTTTTGAACAATTCCAAAGGTGGTCTTTGACCGGAGGACACTGTATGCTGAACACACAAAGAAAGAACAACTGCAACCTACTGAATAAGCTTTTTGAAGCAGAATTAGTCTTAAGTTTAGGTGGTCTTAATAGCGGAATTTCACTATATTGTAATGAGGAAGTTCAGTTTTCGAGTTTGGCAAAGAAAAAGTACCCTGTATTATCGCAACTTAAAGATGTTTTTGATCTGAGGTTAAACGTCCCCGTCAACACTGCACATGTATAGGTCATTTTGGAGGCGTTGCTTCCAATTTTGTGGGACTTTTATACCCGACATTGAAATGAAATGACATCTCAAGTCCTGCTCCCCAATGAAACCAAAAGGGTTTATAAGCATGGACGGTCCGACTCGCACGAGAATGTGCACTGTTTTGGTTTACCGCTTACGTATGTAAACTGATCGGCTCGATTTGACCTTATCAGTGTTGCACTAAACCAACCGATCAGCTTAATATTTTACACAGCAGAAAGGCTTCAAATAGCTCCATCACGAAAACACGCCTATGTAAGTTTGTGCCCCTTAAACCAACCACACTTTTATAAAGTAAAGCTGAGGTTTATGGGGGTATACATTATTTTTAGCAATTTTTAGTCTGCGTCGTCGTCGTCGTGCAAAAACTTGGACATTTTGAGTTGGCATGGTTTATTTATAGGTTCTGCACATCAGCTCGTTGAGGGGGATATTTGACGAAAGTTTAATGAAAATCCTTCCAGGGATAAAAGAGATATGAAACGGACACAAAATACAAAGTTTTAAACTCGTGACCTTCAACTGTGACCTCGAACCGAGTCGGCATGGTTTATTTATGTGTTCTGCACATCAGCTCACTGAGGGGAATAATTAACAAAAGTTTAATGAAAATCCATTGAAGGGTAAAGGAGATATGGAACGGAAACACAATTCGAAGTTTCAAACTGGTGACCTTCCAATGTGACTTTGACCTGGTGTCGGCATGATTCGTTTATGGGCTCTGCACATGAGCCCATTCAGAGGGATAAATGAAAATCCTTTGAAGGGTAAAGGAGATATCGAACGGACACAAAATTCAAAGTTTCAAACTCTCGACCTTCGAATGTGACCTTGACCTTGGGTCGGCATGGTTCATTTATGGGTTCTGCACATCAGCTCAATGAAAAGAATATTTGTCCAAAGTGTAATGAAAATCGATCAAAGGGTAAATGAGATATGGAACGGACACACAATTCAAAGTTTCAAACTCTTGACCTTCAAATGTGACCTTGACCTTGAGTCGGCATGGTTCATTTATGGGTTCTGCACATCGGCTCACTGAAAAGAATATTTGACCAAAGTTTAATGAAAATCTATCAAAGGGTAAAGGAGATATGCTACGGACACAAAAATCAAAGATTCAAACTCTTGACCTTCTAATGTGACCTTGACCTTGAGTCGGCATAGTTCAGTTATGGGTTCTGCACATCAGCTCAATAAAAAGAATATTTGACCAATGTTTAATGAAAATCCTTCCAAGGGTAAAGGAGATATGGAATGGACACAAAATTAAAAGTTTCAAACTCGTGACCTTCAACTGTGACCTTGACCTTGAGTAGGCATGGTTCATTAATGGGTTCTGCGCATCAGCTCACTGAGACGAATGATTGACCAAAGTTTAATCTTTCAAAGGGTTCAGGAGATATGGAGCGGACAAGAAAGTGTTACGGACAGACAGATGGACAGACGGACCGACAGACGGACAGACGAAGGCCATTCCTATAATTCCCGCTCCGCTTCGCGGCGGGGGATTAAAAACGACAAAAGAATATAATGTTTTATATCTTATTAATTGATTAAAACGCAGTTTTATAAAATCAGTCAACCTTGCTTTGACTAAATGAAGAGTACAGGGTGTAAATGCACTTGAACTGTTTTTTCCCTTACGTATATTCGAATTTCGACAATACAATTTGTTCGAAATAGGGTGAGTTCGAATTACTGATCATAGCGCCAGGCCATGAGGCATAATGGGGTGACTAAGTGGTATATTTTGTTTGTTTAATTCGTTTTTTACGTAATGTCCCCTTCAACACTATTTAGGTCACTTCCAGTTCCATGGGACTTTTACCCGACATTGAGATGAAATGACATCTCAATCCCTGCCGCTCAATGACACCAATAGGGTTTACATATGCATGGACGGTCCGGTCCGACTTGCACTAATTTGCCTGGGCGGGCTTACTCGTGCGCAGTCGATGTCAGCTCTGCGTGAAAGCACCATGCAGCCCAATCTATTTCTCCTTGCCCCGATGAGCGGGGGCACAGGGACAGATTTTCGATTTACTACAAAATAAATGAATGTTGTGTGTACTTATTAGAATCGCCTCCTTGAGGCGATTCTAATTAGTTCACAAAACATAACTTTTCAGAACAAATTAAATAAAGTCCATAAATTATCCTAAATATCGGCCCCTCCCATCGGGACTTGAAGAAATATATGGGCTGCATGGTGCTTCCACGCAGAGCTGAAACCGACCGCACACGAGTACTGGTTAACCGCTTCAAGGATCTAAACCTGCCCAGTCAAAGCGGTGCGCGTCGGACCGTCCATGCTATAAGCCATATTGGTTTCATTGGGCTTGAGATGCCATTTCATCTCGATGTCGGGTAAAAGTCCCATACAATTGGAAGCAACGTCTCCAAAATGACCTATACAGTGTTGACTGGGACGTTAAACCTCAAATCAAACAAAACAAAACGCAAGAGCTGAAACCGACCGCACACGAGTACTGGTAAACCGCTTAGAGGATTTAAGAGCGGTGCGAGTTGGACCGCTTATGCTTACAAACCGTTTTGGTTTCATTGGATGACAGGGCTTGAAATGTTATTTCATCTCTCAGTGTCGGGTAAAAGTCCCACAAAATTGGAAGCAACGTCTCCAAAATGACCTATACAGTGTTGACGGGGACGTTGAACCTCAAATCAAACAAACAAACAAACTTCCACGCAGAGCTGAAACCGACCGCACACGAGTACTTGTAACCCACTTAGAAGCTCTAAGCCTGCCCAGGCAAAGCGGTGCGACTCGTACCGTCCATGTTTATAAGCCCTATTCGTTTCATCGGGCGGCAGGACTTGAGATGTCATTTCATCTCAATGTCGGGTAAAAGTCCCACAAAATTGGAAGCAACGTCTCCAAAATGACCTATACAGTGTTGACGGGGACGTTAAACCTCAATCCAAACAAACAAACACACGAGTACTGGTAATCCTCTTAGAGGATGTAAGCCTGCCCAGGCAAAGCGGTGCGACTCGGACCGTCCATGCTTATAAACCCTATTTGTTTCATTAGGCGACAGGGCTTGAAATGTCATTTCATGTCAATGTCGGGTAAAAGTCCCACAAAATTGGAAGCGGCGTCTCCAAATGACCTTTACAATGTTGACGGGGACGTTTAACCTCAAATCAAACAAATAAACGTGCATATACATGTAACAACTGAAACTGCAATTTATAAAGACAATATTACTATAACCTATTATTAATTGTTCTAGTTTTCTATAATTTCTTCCGGATACACACTGCTGATTTCTTCGCATGAGAAAACTTCCGCCTTCTCACATTCTATGCGATTTTCATTTTGTGAATACACCAGTTTTGCGTAAATATTGTAAATATGTATAATGACGAATGTGCAGACATAGATGTGATACCCTAACCTGGTAAAGTCATACATTTTCTTTTATATACGAGTATTTGAAAAGATTAAACAGCAATTCAAGTTTCGGGTTTAAGGGCTACATGTATGCCCAGTTGTTCAAAACTAACGATGTCTTTGATTGACGTGTCGTTAAATCTCTGATGATCATTATATATGGCATATATACTACATTTTTACTACATTTTTGCTGAAAAAAAATGAGTAGCTTTCACATTTTTTCAGCAAAAATGCCACTGTATTAGATATTGTACTTGCTAGAACAGTTAACATTTTGACCAATAATAAGTTCATTAAGCTAATGATGCTTTGAACAGCTCTGTCCTGGTCAACACTGTTAGGATCACATCGAGCCCGTCAGTTTTCCTACCCACACTTTTTCCAGCGCAGATCAACAGAAACTGACAACAGCCCTTCTTGAATCAGTGGAAGGAAAAGAATGACCATACAAAATATTTTAGCCAGCTCATGAGAAATGGATGTTTATTAAACGGTCTCTGGCGAGACCAAGCATTTGTTGCTCGCAGATATTTAGGGACCTAGGGGCAGCTTTATGGAACGTTACGAAAACACGCCTATACAAATACATTGTAAGTTTTATTACCGGTAAAAGGAAAATTTTAAGATGAAAAATGTGATATTTTTCTTATTTCTGTTCAAAATATAGATTGTTGGTACACGTTAGAATCGCACCATCGGGGCGGTGCTAACGAGTAACCACAATCTATATTTTTTAGCAGAAATAAGAAAAATAAGGTTTACACCCTGCAAATCCCAGTTTTACTATATAAAAGTGGGGCTGAAGGGATCACAATCATTTTGCGTGTTTTCGTGATGAGAAGTCATGCGTTTACCCACAGCGTATGTTTTCGTCCAGAAATAACAAAAATAATATGTAGATACACCCGCTTATCTGGGGATATGTATTGCACGACCCGCAGAAAAAGCGACCGACTGAAGTCGGTTGATTTTCTAAGAGTGCCCCAAAATCACCGTGTCATTCTGTCAGTCTGTCTGTCCGTCCGTAACCCGTTTGTGAAAATTGGTGATAGTGACTTAAACGCTTGGAATATTTAAACAATTTTTGGCATACTGATAGAAATCAATGAGATCTAACCAATTAACTTGCGAAATATTACATTCCATTCAGTATAGCCTCACCGAGGTGAAAAATGTGAAAATTTTCGAACTGCTTCTCCTCGGAAACCGTTGGGCCGATTGAAGTCAAATTTCATATGGAGCCTCTATGGGATGGGGGAAACCAAAATTTGCTCATGGGGACCAGGTCACATGACCAAAATGGCCGCAAAGCCATATATGGTAAAAACCCTTCAAGAATAGTCTTCTCCAGAACCACTGGGCAGATTTCCACGAAACTTGATAAATAGCATCTGGGACGTAGGCCCATCATAAATTGCTAAAATGGTCACCCTGGGTTGACCTTGACCTTCTTTGTGCCTAGGTCAAACTTTGACACATATGCTTTTAATCCTGCAAACGATTCAGAATACAGTACTAAAGTATAAGATATATTTTTGCTCCTTACGATAAGGCGCATTTATTGGGGGAACCTTTTTAGGTCCAGGTCACATGACCAAAATGGCCGCCATACCCATATATGGTAACACTCATAAAGCTAAAAGCATCCGGCGGGTCGTGCACTTCAGCTGAAGCACTGGTTTGAGAACATAAATCGTAGAATGCGATAGGTCCTTTTCTCAAGGGTCCACCCCTATTCATCTTGTACACCAGGCAAACACACGCAGTGGACACAGTTTTACATCAACGTTGAAACAACCTTTGTTCCACAACGTTGATTCAACGTTGGGTGCATGCTGAGCATTCCCTGTTGAGCTGAATGTACCCATTGTTTGTTTGATTTGAGGTTTAACTTCCCCATCAACACTGTTTATGTCATTTTGGAGACGCTGCTTCCAATTTAGTGGGACTTTTACCCGACATTGAGATGGAATAACATCTCAAGCCCTGTTGCCCAATAAAAGGTTTTATAACGACTTGCACCGGTTTGCCTGGGCAGGCTTAGAATCTCTGGGCGGTTTACCAGTACTCAACGACTTGGGCAGGCTTAGAATCTCTGAGCTGTTTACCAGTACTCGTTTGCGGTGGGTTTCAGCTCTGCGTGGAAGCATCGTGCAGCCCATCTATTTCTGCAAGCCTCGATGGGCGGGGGCCGAAGTTCGTTAAACTAATGATGCTTTGAACAGCTCTGTCCTGGACAATACTGTTAAGGTCATATCGAGTCTGTCAGTTTACCTAACCACACTTTTTTCCAGCGCAGATGCTCATGAGAAATGGCTGCTTTTTTAAGGGGAATGGGTACACCTTCAGGGGAGGCAACTCCTGTAAAAGTATTTTTGTTTCCCATGCTTATAGGGCTCAACTCTTAAAGGAAAGAATTTGCTCCTGGGGAGCAAATTCTTTTCTTTAAGAGTAGACCCTTTTTTCAGTGGGACAGAGCTTATAGAAAAGCCAACAGGAAGTCCAAAAAGTTGTCTCCCTTTGAAAAATGGTGGAAAAATCCGTCAGGTGTTCCCATTCCCCTTAACGGTCTCTGGTCAGACCAAGCATTTGTTGCTCGCATACGTTTATAGACCTCTTGTCTGGGGCTATACATTTGAGGACGCTATGGACCCTTTTCTCAAGGGTCCTATTCATCAGACACACAAAGTGGACACAATTTTATATGAACGTTGAAACAACGTTTGTTACAATGTTGATTCAACGGTGAGTACCCGTTGAGCATGCCTGCTGAGCTGAATGTGCCCATTGATACGAGATTAGATTGAAACACCGTCCTAAATTTCACAAGGGTACGTTAGCAAGTCTCTTGTCATAGTAAATCACAAAGTTACATGGGTATACGAACGCTTTTTTTTTCTTATTGTTGCTGAAAACCATGCACTTTGTACTCGTTAGAATCGCCTCCTCGAGCAAGAATGGGTACTCTTGTAAATACCCCTTTATCTAAGATGTTTAAGTTTGACTGAAGAGAATAAAGTTTTGTCTGTCTGTCTGTCTGTCTGTCTGTCTGTCTGTCTATAAGGGTTTGCATGTTTTTCCTTATGTTTTGCTCAAAACATAAGTGAATCTAACAAGGCTGTTCTATCGAGCACCTACAAGAAACTAGAAAATATTATGATATTATTTATCTAGCAGTTTCGTAATGGTCCTGTTACGCATTGACAGGTCCGATGCATCTGACCGAGGACCTGTAACTGGGCCAATTCGAAATTAATTGATTAATAACAATTTTGTTATTTGACACAATTAAAAAACATAGTGATTTTTTACCTCAGCCTAATATTGGTTGACCTGGTGTTAATACGGATGATCTCCGATCAATACAGGATAGTCAATTAATTTTTAATCAACCACAATATTAAAGAATGCACTATACAGGTGACAAACAGGGCCAATACGGAAAAATAGGGCCAATACGGAAAAAGAGGGCCAATACATAAAGTGCCAATACGACTCTATTAATCAACCCAATTGGTATAGTATTTATATAGCCAAAAACTGCCTGCACTATACAGATGACAAACAAGGCCAGTACGGAAAAAAGGGGGCAATACCTGAAAAGGAGGGTCAATACGGAAAAACAGGGCCAATACGACTCTTTATTGAAGTCAATTAATAAAATTGTCACCTCTCGGCCAATACAGCAGGCCTCGGACCTGTAACTGGGCAAATACGTGAGGTCAAAAAATCAATAATCATGTTTTTTTAATTGGGTCAGTTAATAAAATTGTCATTAATCAAGTAATTTCGTATTGACCCAGATTCAGGTCCTCGGTCAGTTGCAATGGCCATCGGCCTTCGGTTTGGGCCAATGCAGCAGACCTCCGACCTGTACCTGGGCCAATAATAAATTACTTGATAACATTTTATTATTATTGAAGTTAATTAAGAAATCTGTCATTAACCATGTAATTTAGTACTGGCTCTACAGCAGACCTCGGACCTGTAACAGGGCCAATACAAAATTACTCGGTTAATAACATTTTATTATTAAGTGTGTATAAAGTATACATACAGAGAAATCGGTCCACATAATACGGCTCTCGTTTCCCTCTTCGTACAGTATATGCAAGTTGACCTCTGCTAATACGAGCTGAACACCTGACTAATATCGGTTAAAATCATACCAATATCAATGTCCTGCGATCGATATTGAAATTCTTGAACTTGATTGGCAAAGAAGCCATATTAAACTGAGGTGAAATCCATAATAAACTGAGGTGAAATCCATATAAAACTGAGGTAAAATCCATATTAACCTAAGGTGAAATCCATATTAAACTGAGGTGAAATCCATATTTACCCGAGATGAAACCCATATTAAACTGAGGTGAAATCCATATTAACCTAAGGTGAAATCCATATTAAACTGAGGTGAAATCCAGATTAATCTGAAGTGAAATCCATATTAACCCGTGATGAAATCCATATTAAACTGAGGTGAAATCCATATTAACCGAGATTAAATCCATATTAACCTAAGGTGAAATCCATATTAATCTGAGATGAAATCCATATTAACCCGAGATGAAATCCATATTAACCCGAGATGAAACCCATAGTAACTTAAGGTGAAACCCATATTAGACTGAGATGAAATCCATATTAAACTAAGATAAAACCCATATTAAACTGAGGTGAAATCCATATTAAACTGAGATGAAACCCATATTAAACTGAGGTGAAATCCATATTAACCTAAGGTGAAATCCATATTAAACTGAGATGAAATCCATATTAAACTGAGGTGAAATCCATATTAAACTGAGATGAAATCTATATTAAACTGAGGTGAAATCCATATTAATCTGAGGTGAAATCCATATAAACCTGAGATGAAACCCATATTAACCTAAGGTGAAACCCATATTAAACTGAGATGAAAGCCATATTAAACTGAGATGAAACCCATATTAAACTGATGTGAAATCAATATTAAACTGAGATGTAACCCATATTAAACTGGGTTGACATCTATATTTACCTAAGGTGAAATCCATATTAAACTGAGATGAAATCAATATTAAACTGAGGTGAAATCCATATTAACCCGAGATGAAACCCATATTAACTAACCTAAGGTGAAACCCATATTAAACTGAGATGCAATCCATATTAACCCGAGATGAAATCCATATTAACCCGAGATGAAACCAATATTAACCTAAGGTGAAACCCATATTAAACTAAGATGAAATCCATATTAGACTGAGATGAAACCCATATTAAACTGAGGTGAAATCCATATTAAACTGAGATGAAACCAATATTAAACTGAGGTGAAATCCATATTAAACTGAGATGAAATCCATATTAAACTGAGGTGACATCCATATTAAACTGAGGTGAAATCCATGTTAAACTGAGATGAAACCCACATTGAGGTGAAATCCATATTAACCTTAGGTGAAATCCATATTAAACTGAGATGAAACCCATATTAAACTGAGGTGAAATCCATATTAAACTGAGATGAAATCCATATTAAACTGAGATGAAATCCATATTAAACTGAGGTGAAACCCATATTAAACTGAGGTGAAATCCATATAAACCTGAGATGAAACCCATATTAAATTGAGGTGAAATCCATATAAACCTAAGGTGAAATCCATATTAAACTGAGGTGAAATCCAGATTAACCCGAGATGAAACCAATATTAACCTAAGGTGAAACCCATATTAAACTGAGGTGAAATCCATATGAACCTAAGGTGAAATCCATATTAAACTGAGGTGAAATCCAGATTAATCTGAGGTGAAATCCATATTAACCCGAGGTGAAACCCATATTAACCTAAGGTGAAATCCATTGTAAACTGAGATGAAATCCATATTTAACTGAGGTGGAATGCACATTAAACTGAGATGAAATCCATATTAAACTGAGATGAAATCCATATTAAACTGAGATGAAACCCATATTAAACTGAGGTGAAACCCATATTAAACTGAGATGAAACCCTTATTAAACTGAGGTGAAATGCATATAAACCTGAGATGAAACCCATATTAAACTGAGGTGAAATCCATATTAACCTAAGGTGAAATCCATATTAAACTGAGGTGAAATCCATATTAATCTGAGGTGAAATCCATATAAACCTGAGATGAAACCCATATTAACCTTAGGTGAAATCCATATTAAACTGAGATGAAATCCATATTAAACTGAGGTTCAATCCATATTAAACTGAGATGAAATCCATATTAAACTGAGATGAAACCCATATTAAATTGAGGTGAAATCCATATTAACCTAAGGTGAAATCCTTATTAAACTTAGATGAAACCCATATTAAACTGAGGTGAAATCCATATTAAACTGAGATGAAATCCATATTAAACTGAGATATAATCCATATTAAACTGAGATGAAACCCATATTAAACTGAGGTGAAACCCATATTAAACTGAGGTGAAATCCATATAAACCTGAGATGAAACCCATATTAAACTGAGGTGAAATCCATATTAAACTGAGGTGAAATCCAGATTAACCCGAGATGAAACCCATATTAACCTAAGGTGAAACCCATATTAAACTGAGGTGAAATCCATATTAACCTAAGGTGAAATCCATATTAAACCTAGGTGAAATCCAGATTAATCTGAGGTGAAATCCATATTAACCCGAGATGAAACCCATATTAACCTAATGTGAAATCCATATTAAACTGAGATGAAATCCATATTAAACTGAGGTGAAATCCATATTAAACTGAGATAAAACCCATATTTAACTGAGGTAGAATGCTTATTAAACTGATATGAAATCCACATTAAACTGAGATGAAATCCATATTAAACTGAGATGAAACCCATATTAAACTAAGGTGAAACCCATACTAAACTGAGATGAAACCCATATTAAACTGAAGTGAAATCCACATAAACCTGAGATGAAACCCATATTAAACTGAGGTGAAATCTATATTAACCTAAGGTGAAATCCATATTAAACTGAGGTGAAATCCATATTAATCTGAGGTGAAATCCATATAAACCTGAGATGAAACCCATATTAACCTAAGGTGAAATCCATATTAAACTGAGGTGAAATCCATATTAATCCGAGGTGAAATCCATATTAAACTGAGGTGAAATCCATATTAAACTGAGGTGAAATCCAGATTAATCTGAGGTGAAATCCATATTAACCCGAGATGAAATCGTATAAACCTAGAAAGAATGTTTTATGATGTTAATTAATAAAACTGTCATTAATCAAGTAGTTTCATATTTGTCCGGTTATAGGCCCCCGGTCAGCTGTAACTGGGTCAATACGAAATTACTTGATTAATAACATTATATTATTACACAACAATACGAGCGGGCACACGTCGCTAGGGCAACGTCGAATCAACATCGGTGCAACGTCATGACTGTATTGCTGGTATTGTTTTATGCACTGTTACAGCCGCCTCGTTTGGGGTTTGGAATGCGTACCCACTATGCTCGCTTGAGCAGAAAATATAACATAAGAAGATGGATCAGAAGAATTTTCGTAGAAATATTTTACCAAAACTTATAGCCATTCTCTCCCTTCCGCTGATTCAAGAAGGGCAGTTGTCAGTTTCTGACATGAGGATATGACCGCTTTGGCATAAACCTGTCCAGAAAAGGTATAGCTAAGTAAATTGACTGCCTCTATATGGCCTAAGTAGTGGTGACTGAGCTGTTAATCTTTAACAACAATAAAATATCAGAAATATCAGACAGTTCATGTTTATCTGAAATACGGCATGTTTTTT
Organism: Lucinisca nassula; assembly: GCA_963580285.1. NCBI lineage: Eukaryota > Metazoa > Mollusca > Bivalvia > Lucinida > Lucinidae > Lucinisca > Lucinisca nassula. Next base: position 138,430,032 of record OY757010.1, on the reverse strand, counting down.
TTTTTTTCAGAAGAAGTGAAATATAGGTACCAAAAGCATGCGAGCTTACAATAGAAATGTTGTCAACAGCGGGACCGCTGCTACTATCAGATTATTTTGTCGGTTCTTCCTGTGTCGAAATCACGTTCTGCTAAGCTATTTAGGAAACCTTACGCCATTTTTTTTCAGGGAGATAACTTTTGAACTTTCCGGTTTCCTTTACTATAAACAGAGCTGGTCTGCTCTTAAAGGAAAGAAGTTGCTCCTTAGGAGCAAGTTCTTTCCTTTAAGAGTAGAACCACTAGGAGCAAATTCTTTCCTTTAAGAGTAGAATCCTTGTGCTGTTGTGATTGGGATGTCAAAAATATTTCTTTGAGATAGTTGCCTCCCCCGAAGATGCAAATATTTTTACCACAATCTGGTTGCTGTTCTGCAGATCAGTATGTAAATGATGCCTACGATGTCTGTCCAACACTCGGGCGGTGGACCGCCCCTTCCGAAACGTACCACTTCCCAGCGACAGCCACGTGTCACGGGTAACCACGTCCCTCCACAGGCACTTCGGAGCAACGCGACAGAAGCCCCGCCCCCACTTCCACCACATCACCCAGAGTCGAATTCGTTACCAAGGCGAAGCAATAAAAGCACATCTGACACCCATGCTGCACCAGATCTGCCATCGAGGACACAGGAGGGTCGGGGACATTTACTACAAAGAAAAGCATTCGAAACGCATTGTGAGTACTCTTATTAGCCTTAACCCTTGTCCTGCTGAATATTCATACATGCCACACCCACTACCGATTATTTACCAATCAGATTACTTGATGCAAATTATTGCAACAAATTCACAATCTGAATGGCAAACAATGTAGATCCTGATCAGATGGCTTCGTCAGAAACCATCTGATCTGGATCTTCATTGTTTGGAAAATAAGGCATATCCGGGTTCAGCAGGACAATGGTTAACCCTTTTTGTACCAAATGGAATCTTCCTCTTTATATATAGCAGGAGTCCACTTAAAAATTTAGGGATGTCAGGTTGTGTTTTCTTCAAAATTTATTTGGAATATAGCTGAACTTTTAGCAAACAGTGGTGGCCCTGATCAGACGCCGCCGCAGCGCCTTCTGCGGCGTCTGATCTGGGCCTGTACTGTTTGCCAGGGTACCCGTTTTGGAGTTAAGGGTACTAAATGGGTTTAAGGGGGAAAGGGTTATAGTTTCAGGGGAGGTAACTTAATACGTAATATTGTCTCCCTTATAGATAGGGCTATACTCTGAAAGAAAAACAAAGTTGCTACGGAGAAACAACTTACTTCCCCAAGAGAAAACCCCTTTTCCAGAGGGGCTGAGTTTACGGAAACAAAACACGAAGTACCGAAAGTTTTCTTGCTTTTCTGAAATTGCAGAAAATGGTTAGTCGGGTGTACTGGACATTTCTTGCACACCAGATAAGGACATTTTGGGGTTTTACCCTGGTGGAGTATTTTGGCGTACAAGTGCACTGGTTGCATAGTAACATACGCCTCACTGAACGCAATGGCGTCACAGTAATATCATGACAAAAACGGGGGATATCAGCATTCGATGTGACTGCATTTTTTAAAATAATAATCCACGCCAAGAAATGAAAGTTATGCAAGATAAAGAAACTATTATGGGTGTGAGGGGCAGATAGAAAAATCCATCCGTAGGGATCAGAGTCCGGCATCACTCGGCAAACCTCGTGATGCTGGACTCGGGACGGATATCCATCCATCACACCCATGTAAAATTCTTATATTCTTGCACACCAGTTAAAGAAATCCGTGGTTTTCGCCTGGGATAGAAATTCTGTGTTTGCCCTGGTGTTCTTGCCCAGGCAAAGTACAGGAGTATAATGCGCGAAAAATAAAACGTTACATAAAGTTGCAATTTTCTATTGTGCTGTACAAGAAAAAGAATCTAATATGGTGTTCAGTTGTAGATGGGCGTTTCCAACCCTCAGGATGTCCGTACTGAGTGGAACCTCGGCGTAGCCTCGGTTCCGCTCAGCACGGTCATCCCTCCGGATGGAAACGCCAATTCACAACAGAACACCATATTGGATTCTTATAATCTTCTACATTTTACTGCAAATGAGACAATTTTATTGGCTTTCCGTTTGCTTTCCCTTGATCCCAGCCACTCTGGAAAAGGATTTTCTCCTAAGGGAGAGAATTCGCTCACTCTTTCCTGAAATCATAAGGGATACACTATTATTGAAAGAATTACCTTCTCTGGAATATAACCCATTCCCCGTAAGAACTGGGCCTGTGTACCAATTTTCCTGCATGTTGAACAAGTCAAGAGAATGTGGATTTGTAGGCACTTGTACATGTAGTTTCTTTGTAGTTTTCAGCTCGTAGTAATCAGTTATTCAAAACTCAGAGAGTGAATTAGTTAAAACATGCTAATATTTTTGTTACAAAAGCTAAACAAAATAGGGGGCCATTTGTTCAAAACTAATGATGTGGTTAGTTAACATATTGTTAAAACTTTGATCATTTAATATGGCAAGTATGCTTATATTTTTGCTGAAAAATTCAAGGGGTTAGTGCAAGAAGGGGCCTAAGTCCATTTTTGGAAAAATCTGGGATATTATCATTTTCAGATACATCATATCCAGACCTACAATCTGATATATAGTTTGTTATACCTTATTTCTTTATTGACATTAAAAATGACGGTTAATAAAATTTTTGGTAGGGTCCTAAGTCCAGTGTCGTATCTTTGGTGCAAGAAGGGTTCTAAGTCCGTTTTACCACATAAAACTTTCCAGTGTATGTATTGTTCATTTCTTTCAGATTTTTGCTACAATGAACTAATAAAGAGCAATATACATGTTCAACTAAATAACATAGGTTTCTGCTTTTAATAGAGAAAACTTTGTTGTAATAGGTGCCTAAGTCCAATAAACCCTGGACTTAGGCCCCTTCTTGAACCAAACCATTATTGTAACAAATGAGTATCTGCCATATACTCAGAACTATTTATGCGATTTTTTGAACCATTTCAGATGACAGAATAACACATCAGAAGTATCAGAATTCAAGTATGAAAAATGTGAAAATTTTGCAAAATATTTTGTTTTTCGCGTTTTTCTCGAAATTATAAAAATGTGACTTAGTCCCTTTCTTGCTCTAACCCCTTCCATTGTGAGCAGCTTTTGCAAATGCATGTATTAGGTATTTTGCTTACCAGAACAGTTAACAGTTTGACCACTAACGAGCTGAATAAGCTAACAATGCTTTGAACAATTGGGCCCAGATTATTAGATATTGTACTTGAAAGAACAGTTAACAGTTTGGCCAGTAACGAGCTGAATAAGCTATCAGTGCTTTGAACAATTGGGCCCAGATTGTTAGATATTGTACTTGAAGTTCATTACGAAAACACGCCTATACTAATACATTGAAACTTTTACCTGGGAAAAACGAAAATTTTCAGATGAAAAATTGTGATATTTTTCTTGTTTCTGCTCATCGAGGCGGTTCTAACGAGTACCCAAAATCTATATTTTAGAACAGAAATAAGAAAAATAAGGTTTACCCCTGTAAACCCCAGTTTTGCTATATAAAGGTGGGGTTCCAGGGGGGTCAAAATTATATAGGTATGTTTTCGTGATGAACAGTTTGACCACGAACGTGCTCGTTAAGCTAATGAGGCTTTGAACAACTGGGCCATGAAACCTGTAAATACTGTATCAACAGAAATTTCAACCGCTTAGTGGCTCCTCCTGGAGACTGTTTTCACTTTTTGGGCTCATTGTCGTATTCTGTATCTATACTAAGGGTAGCGTCCTTATGTTTTGCGTTCTTCTCTAATTATTACATTTTATTAGATTTTGTATTCCTAACTTCAATTTACTAGTATTTTATCTTTTGACTAACGTCTTATGGGGAATGGAATCTTCTTTGTCGTTTTTGGTCGAGTGTTTAACAGTCGACCAAGAAGTTTCCATACGATGATCCACGTTTGTTTGTTTGTTTGAGTTGAAGTTTAACGACGCCGTCAACACTGTATAGGTCATTTCCAAGACGTTGCTTCCATTTTTGTGGGTCTTTTACCCGATATTGAGATGAAATGACATCTCAAGCCCTGTCGCCCAGTGAACCAATAGGGTTTATAAGCATGGACTCGCACCGCTTTGCCTGGGCAGGCTAAGATCCTCTAAGCGGTTTACCAGTACTCGTGTGAGGTCAGTTTCAGCTCTGCATGGAAGCATATCATGCAGCCCATCTATTTCTTCAAGCCACGATTGGCAGGGGCCACCGATGGTCCACGTGACTGTCGCTGACAACGTATGAAATCCATATTCTGGTTATTTATAACCGCGCTATTCTTGTCACTGTGACGTCAGAGTGCTGTATAAAGAGGATTATCTGTAAAACCTGGACTTGACTCATGTGATGAGATATTTGCAAACAGTGTGGACCCAGATCAGACGCAGCCGAACGCGGCGTCTGATCAGGGTCTACACCGTTCGCTTAGAAAAGGAATGAAAATCTGTGTAAAAACTCCCGTTCAGGAACATTTTCCTAGCCTACACCCAGCGCCAATCGCCAATCGTTGATTTATAAGGGGGACTTCTTTTCGAACTTTTTACATGCTTTTCCCAATGCCGTCATCAGGTAGCGCGCTGCACTGTCAATGTTAGAAGATTTTTTTTCTTTTGGAGTATGTGTGTGTGTGTGTGTGTGTGGGGGGGGGTTACGGCCCTTTCAAGATTATTTCACTCATATCGAGCCGATCGTTAATCAGAGGTGTGCGAAAACCGGAGTACCCGGAGAAAAACCACCTGACCTTCCGTTGCGGAAATTGGCGTCTCACATTTGACCCGAACGAGGCTCGAACCCACAGCGGTGAGAGACCTAATGATTAAGAGTCAGCGCTCTTATGCAATAGGCCACGGAGGCCCGTCAATGTTAGACGAATAGAGCAGACACTGTGCTTTTCCTGAAAATATAGACCATCTTAAAAATGCGATCTACTCCAAGTGGAAAGAATTTGCCCCTGCGGAGCAAATTCGTTCCATTAGGAGTAGACCCCATATTGATAAGGGAGATAAATGAAAAAATATTTTTAATGTTACCTCCCCTTAAGGTGTATCCAAGCCCTTTTAGCGATGTTTTGGCTTTATTTTACTTATGTTGTATATGTAACACGTTTGATATCAAATACAAACATCATTAGCAGTGTTCACAACAATTCGTCTGTTTTGTTGTCTGCTGGTAACTTTAAAAGTCATTTTTGAAAAAGTGTGTGTGTGTGTTTGGGGGGGGGGGGGGGGACCAAGATCAGACTGTCCCGATAGGAGTAGGAGCAATCTGATCAGGGTTCACTTTTTTCTGTGTGCAGAACCATTTTTAAACAGTTCGCAAAAAGATACAGCAGACGACATAAACAGACGACAATTTCAGATGCAGTTTTATTTGGCGCCTTAAGGATTAATCAAGTAATTTCGTTACTGTAGGTCCGAGGTCTGCTGTATTGGCCCGAGGCCGAAGGTCGAGGGCTAATACAGCTGACCGAGGACCTGTAACTGGGCTAATACTAAATTATTTAGTTGATGACAATTTTATTAACTGCATTGAGAAAAAAATGACTATTAAAAGTTTTATTAATGAATTTATCATTGAACATCGTTGTTCTGTTTCAATAGAAGTTTAAACATTAACAAACCACTTGAACTTTGAAAAGTAAGCGGTGTTGACAAGACCTGTCCACCATACTGTTTTCAGGAAGGGGCGTGCGCATCAGTGGAGACGTATTGGCCATGTTTTTCTGTCACCTTTCCTGGCCCTGTGTTTTTTCTGTATTGGCTCTGTCATTTGTATAATGCATGCAGTAATAGTATACTATCGTATTTAAGGGGAATGGGAACATCTGACAGATTTTCCCGCCATTTTTCAAAGGGAGACAACTTTTGGGACTTCCTGTTCGCTTTTCTACAAGCCCTGTCCCACTGCAAAAAAGGGGTCTATTCTTAAAGGAAAGAATTTGCTCCTCAGGAGCAAATTCTTTCCTTTAAGAGTTGACCCCTATTGACATTGGAGTCAAAAATACTTTTGCAGGAGTTGCCTCCCCTGAAGGTGTTCCCATTCTCCTTAATTAATAGAATACTTAACCCCTCTGAATTTGCACATTTGTTTTGTTTGTGTCGAGAAGTTATGTCCCGTCAAAACTATTTAGGTCATTTAGGGGACGTTGCTACCGATTTGGTGGGATTTTTACCCGGCATTGAGATGAAATGACATCTCAAGCCCTACCGCCAAAAGCAACCGCTTGTGTTTAAGGGACGGCCCGACTCGCACCACTTTTCCTTGGCAGACTTAGACTTCACAAGCGGTTTACCAGTACAGTGAAATTGCGCTATTAAGACCACCTAAAATTAGGACTAATTTTGCAATAAAAAGCTTATTTTGAAGTGTAGACTAAGTTTTTCTTTGTGTTTTCTGGCTACATTGTCCTCTGGGCAGGGAACACTTTTGGGACTGTTCAAAAGTGGTCTTTAAGACCACTTTTGTAAGTCCCAAAGGTGGTCTTAATATAGGAATTTTACTGTACTCAGTTTCAGCTCTGCGCGGAAGAACCATGCAGCTCAGTCTATTTCTCCAAGCCCCCAATTGGCGTGGGTCGCTCTGAATGTAGACATATCCATTCTTGTATGGATGGCGTATAGTCGAGAACAAACATTGTTGATCCTGGTGAGACGGCCCATCTGGAACAATATTGCTCACTCAGGTACAGTAAAATTCCGCTATTAAGACCACCTGAAATTAAGACTACATCTGTATGGTTTAAAAAGCTTATTGAGAGATTTTAGTTATTTTGTCTTTGTGTATTATACACCTATCGTCTCCTAATAAGGAACCACCTTTGGGACTGTTCAAAAGTGGTCTTAAAGAACACTTTTAAACAGTCCCAAAGGTGGTCTTAATACAGGAATTTTACTATATCTGTAGGGTTGAAGGGGTTCATCGCTTGTTTATCGCAGCGCTAGTCTTCTCCCTGTGACGTCAGAGCGGCGGGAAAAAGTAAAATCTGGATTGGGCTTCTGTACTGGGTCAATGGCAAATAGTCTGATCAGGGTCGACACTGTTCGCTTAAGAAGCTGCAATTTAAGGGTTAAACGAAACAGTTCAAGTCTCGGTTTCGGACTGTTTCCCCAGCCTACACTCAGACAATCGACCAAATAGTACTCTTAGTGCTTTGATATCAATATCCATGAGTTACTGTGAAGTTAGCGTTGCTAATTAAAGTGTCATGACGCGTGAAGCGCATTATTAGCAATTTTTGCTACGCCCCTTTCTTCATCACGAAAGCTTTCATATGTTCATGTAAATTTACACTTAAGTCTCATCAGGGCTTGAAGAACTATTGGGCTGCATGGTGCTTCCGCGCAGAGCTGAAACCGACCGAACATGACGAGTACTGGTAAACCGCCCATGGCTAAGCCTGCCCTAATTGGTCCGGCCTTGCATGTTAACCGCAGCGGTTGAGATGTCATTTCATCTCAATGTCGGGTAAATATCCGACAAAATCGGAAACAGCGTCTCCAAAATGGCCTAAATTATGGTGACCCCAACACAAACTAATAAAGCACTTAATTTTAGATACCTGAAGATTTTTAGGGGAATGGAAATGCCTTCAGGGGAGGCAACTCCTGCAAAAGTATTTATGTCTTCCATATCAAAAGGGGTCAATTCTTAGAGGAAATTATTTTCTCCTGATGAGCAAACTCTTTCCTTTAAGAGTAGACCCCTTTTTCAGCGTGACAGGGCTTATAGAAAAGCCATCAGGAAGTCCCGAAAGTTGTCTCCCTTTGAAATATGGCGGAAAATCTGCGAGGTGTCCCATTCCCCTTAAATAAGAAAATAGCTTCCTTTTTTATTTTATTGAAGCTACATGCCTTATTTAATCGACATTTAATCAAGGTAGTTTAACAATAAAAATCCTTAGTATTTCGGACAAAAGGACCGATTAAATGTAGACTGCCTTGTTTAAGTCACAAAAGCGGTTCCCTATTGTATGTAGACAGTTTATGTAATCAAGCACAGTGAGTACTGGTGGGTCGATTGTCTCTGAGTGTAGGCTGGGAAAATAGTTTTGGACTGAGATTTAAACTGTTTGGTTCAACACTTAAATTCCAGTTTTTTTTTAAGCAAACGCAATCTACGGCGTCTGATCTGGGCCTAACCTGTTTGCCAAGCCCAACCCATGATTCCAGTCCAGATTCTATAGATACACCTCTTACGCAACACTCTGACCTTGAAGCGGCTATTTTCTATAAATAAACTTTATTCCGACAAGTCATAACCACGTGGACTTTTGCATGCTTTGTTGGTTCAGCTTAGAAAGAGTTCAGCGTCAAGTGCAGATGTTAAGTAGCCATACAAAGTTAAGATGCTTTACTGCCCTGACAAAAATGCACAAAAAGTTAAATGATAAAGCTTCTCGTTTTCAAATGCAAACATAGTAGGGGGCCAGTTGTTCAAAGCATCGTTAGCTTAACGAGCTCGTTAGTGGTCATATTGTTAAGTGTTCTAGCAAGTACAATATCTAAAATTTTGTGTTTTTTTGCAGAAAAAAATGTGAGCAGCTTTTGCATATGCAAAAGCTGCTCACAGTTTTTCAGCAAAAATATTTGTATATTTGCCATATTTAATGATAAAAGTTTTAACGATTCGTTAACTAACGACTTCGTTAGTTTTGAACAACCGGCCCATTAGGAATTAACCAGGAAGCTCCAGGAAGCTCATGACGGACCGCCTATCGGGGCTAGAAGAAACAGATGGGCTGCATGATGCTTCCACGCAGAGCTGAAACCGACCGCACACGAGTTCTGGTAAACCGTTTAGAGGATCTAAGCCTGCCCAGGCAAAGCGGCGCGACTCTGACCGTCCATGCTTATACTCGTAAACCCTATTGGTTGCATTGGGTGGCAGGGATTGAGATGTCATTTCATCTCAATGTCGGGGAAAAGTTCCACAAAATTGGAAGCAGCGTCTCGAAAATGACCTATACAGTGTTGACGGGGACGGTAAACCTCAAATCAAATAAACAAACACACAAACAAACACCCAGTGACCACCACTGAGATCGTGCAAGAGTGGTCTTTAGAATTTTACTGTAAGTATATTCTTATTTGCATAAAATCCAAGAAAAACATCGTTTTTTTTTTACTGGGAGGTGTTTGTCTTTCTTTCTTCTTATAAGTAGGTTTATTGTCTTTCTTTTACCTTCGTAAGAGCCGCGACAAGGGAAAATGTGTTTTTGGATATACGTGCCCAGCGAAGACTCTGATCGGACTGCGCATCGCACAGTCTGGTCAGTGTCAACGCTGTGAACTACGTGGACACCCAATGGCCGATTGCGCCCTAGGGCGGGGACAGAAATCTATGTGCCGATTTATTGGGTGTGCAGACCGATTTGAGTCTTCCGAATGCACATTTTCGCTTCACGCGGCTTATAAGAACTGCAACATGCAAACGCGGAGCCCATAACCTGAAAAACTTATCATAAAAATGTTCCTTTTTGTCAGTAAACACCGAATTGAAAAGCAAATCCGTCTTGGGCTTGAACTAATTTGGTGTAGGATCCTATCTATAGTTTACATGAAAAAAAAAATCCGACTTTTTAGCTCACCAGGGCCGATGGCTCCGGGGGAGCTTATAGGGTAGGCAGTTGTCCGTCGTCGTCATCTGCGTCGTTGTCTGTCCGTCTTGTGACGTCAACACTTTCAAACGACATCTCCTCTGAAGCCACTGTGCCGATTGGGCCCACATTTCTTCTGTAGCATCCTTGGGCAGGGGGATTGAAAGTTCATGTGTGTGTTTTTTTTTTTAATGAAATTCGGCTTTTTAGTTTGGTTGCTATGGCAACTCATAGTTCCAATAGACTTATAATGAAGAGAATTGGAAAAAGGGCATTTACTGCCAAGTCATTGCAGATATTTTGAAAAAAAAAAAAATAAAAAAAAATAGAAAAACAACTTTTATAGAAATGTTCCTTTAGCAAACTTCTCTCACCCATATGCTTTTATGCCAACCCGGGGGTCCCCAAGGTTGTGCCGGGGCCATGATCCATCCTCTCCACTTCATAAAATGCCATATATCTCAGAAACCATTAAAATCCTCACCCCTAAACCAAATATATTCATATATTCTTGTCCCTTATGATAAGACGCATTCAGTGACACCAATTTTGGGGTACCCCGGGGTCTGCCGGGACCATGTGCCACCCCTTCCACTTCATAAAAGGCCCAAGATCCAAGAAACCTTGCAGATGCCCAGCCCTAAACCATATATTTCTTGTTCGTTTTGATAGGACAAGCTAAGTGACACCAACTTTGGGTCCCCCGTGATCAGCCGGGGCCATTCCCACCCCCTGGCACTTCATAAAAGGCCCAATATCTCAGAAATCTTACAGATCCCCACCCTTAAGGTATATATATTTTTGTTCCTTATGATAAGACACATTCAGTGACACCAGCCTAGGGGTCACTCGCGGCACGGCGGGGCCATGCTCCACTCCTAGATTTCACAAAAGGCCATATATCTGAGAAACCGTTCAGAATCCCACCCATAAACCATATATATTCCCAGCATGGGGGCCCCCAAGGTGCCACGAGCCTTTGCTCACACCTTTACTTCATTAAAAAGCCGTATTTCTCAGAAAACGTTCAGATCCCCATCCCTTAACTATAAATACTCTTGTTCCTTATGATAAGACTCATTCATTCACACCAACCCGGGGGTCCCTTTGTGCTTGGGGCAGTGCCCCGCCCCTCCAATTCATAAAAGGCCATATATCTCAGAAATCATTCAATTCCCCATCCCCGTAATCAGATATGTTTTTGTTCAGTACTATTAGATGCATTCAGTCACACCAACTTGTCCCCTCCACTGCATAAAATGGCCCCATATCTCAGAAACTGTTCTGATCCCCACCCTTTAACCATATATATTATTGGTCCTTATGATAAGACACATTCAGAGACAGCAATCTTGGGCTTTTCTTGGACCCTCCATGCCCCAATCCATCCACTGCTTAAAAGGCATAATATCTCAGGGACCATACATATCCCCAACAGCTAAACCATATGTCTGTTACTTTTGATAAGACGCATTTAGGGATACCAACCAGGGCTCCATTGTGTACTTACCCACCACGTATGCTTCCTAAAACGCCTATTATTTCAGATACAGAGTCCACATGCGTGCTCATTTAGGTATGAGGTTTTAGGGGGTGGGGTGGGGTGGTGGTGGTGTGTGTGTGTAGGGGGGGGGGGCTTCATAATTGGTAGATTAAATCATATCATGTTAAAATAAATGACTGCAATTGGGCAGTGCCCACCTGAGCTCTGGTGAGCAAAGTGGCCTATGTGCCTCTTGTTTTCTTTTTAATAAAACAATACAGTAAAATATCAATGGCTGGTTTACGCCACCCCCGCCCATCGGGGCTTGAAGAAATAGATGGGCTGCATGATGCTTTCACGCAGAGCTGAAACGGACACGCACACGAGTACTGGTAAACTGCTGCCCAGGCAAAATTGGGGGAGTCCATGCTTATAAACCCTATTGGTTTCATAGGGCGCCAGGGCTTGAGATGTCATTTCATCTCAATGTCGGCTAAAAGTCCCACAAAATTGGAAGTAACGTCTCCAAAATGACCTTTACAGTGTGGACGAGAACGTTAAACCTCAAATCAAACCAAGCCAAAATAGCAATATCTGGTTTACCACGGTTATTGCAAACGCATTCTGGGGCTCCTAGGAAATTCTTCACATAGTTCAAGGTTAAAAATAATCAGGGGTTTTCTTATTTTAGTCTTTAAACGATATGCTGTGTGATCTCATTAGAATTGCTTAGAGGAGGTGGTTCTGATGAGTACATACGGCATACATGCATTTTATAGAACATTAAAAAGAAATACACAAATTCTTCTGACCTGGCTCTATGAGGGTGGTTGGGTGAGGGCAAAAGTGACGTGTATCTTGCGTCACTGGGGCGTTCAACTGATATTGGCTTACAGTTGGACAAGGCCTGTTGTCCTTGTAGCAGGTAAGGGTAGAGGGGTGGGGGAAAGTTGTTATATCTTCTGTTTCTTCACATATATTCATTATCCTCTTTCTCCTCTGTCCCTCATTTTCATCACTATTGTCTCTTCTATCGCTTTTCTCCCTTTCTCTGGGAGACGACACAAAATGACCCACAAGGGCTGACGTGTCATTTAACCCAAAACAATCAAACCGGGCTCTACCCATATCTCTAACAACAAAGGTGTTCGAGCCATTGAAGTCCGACATTCATTACAATAACACACCCATGTGACATAGTGCATTCTTTCATAACTCCAAAACACTTATTTTTCAGATGAAAATTTGTGATTTTGTTCTTATTAATATCCCAAACATAGGTTGAGGGTGCTCGTTAGAACCGCCTCATTGAGGCGGTTCTAACGAATACCCACAACCTATGTGTTGGAGCAGAAATAAGAAAAATAATGTATACCCCTGTAGGCCCAAGTTTTCTCTATATAAAGCGCAGAACAGAGGGGTGTGCATTACATTGACTTGTTGACGTATTAATTATGATTGTTGTAGTTGTATTTGCTTATTGTGTCCTATAGAAATACTTACACTAACACTTCTTTGTGTCTAACATTTCGTTTTGCTTTTCAATTACCATTTTTGCAGCTTTCATAGATCGAAATACAGCGAAAATTTTCTCAGATCCTTCAAAATTTGAAAATAAATCCATGAAGATAAGACGGTCAAATGGACAACAGCGTAAGTACAAAGTTTGCTTTGAATAATAATAATAATGATATTATTAATAATAATAATAACGACAGCATACTGAAAGGAAAAGAAACGCATGCTGAATTTAAATAAAATTTGAAAAAAAAATCCAGTATTTTTCTCCATTGGTTTAAAAGCTACACATTTATTTGTTATTGACAACTAGTCAGTAATTTAATATCATCAGTAGGTTCCCGAAAACTGTGAATGAAAATTGTCTGAAACAATCAGTATCACACCTACACCATCCTCAAACCTAACCCCCTGCAACTGTTGCTGCCCCTATTCTTCTTTGCATTGAGTTGAGCAATGCGTTTATTGTCCGAATCGGAATGTTGTTCCACTCTTCTACATTTGGCGAAGGGATTGGGGCGGAGGCCCGCTCATTATCTATCCAGATCGTCCGGCAAGTGCTTAAAGGTCATATACAAAGGTATAGAAATCTATTAAATTTACAAAGACATTGATTAAACCGCATCAAGTTATCTTTATTAGTTTCCAAGATATTACAATTTGAAGTGTGAAATATTTCATGGAAACAGAGCAGCTTCAGTCTGCCTCATTAATATTCATGAGGTATTCTATGATGTCATAGATGTACATTAAAAATTTTAAACTTTTTAAATATGAAATACCTTGTGTTTTATAGCCCTTAGGAACTGTATAATCATCTATTTGAATTATTTAAACTGATTTCAACTGATATGCTAAACCAGTTTTCTCATATTTTCAATTGCAAACCTTAAATTCAAATTTTAAATATTTTTTAAAATAATTTAAATTCAAGTTCCTGTTTTTGTAAGAGGATGATTTAACATAGACAACTTACAGATCTGTTCAAAAGGCATGTGAAAACACTTACATTAGCCAGTTGCAATGAAATTTTGAATTAAATGGTAGTTTTAAACAATTTTAAAAAATACTTTAATTGTAAATTTAAGCTTGAAGTTCAAAATCAAATTTCTCATTTCTATCCTAAATTATGAACAAGATACACAGTAATCAAAGGGCATGAGAAAACTGTATGAGGCAACTGCAAAAGAAAAATATGGTAGATTAAAATTATTTTAAAAAAAGTTTAAAGCCACTATGACATCACCGAATATTGCATTGTGGGTTAAAATCAAAGCAAATGCAGGGGAGGCTACTCTTAGAGGAAAATAAGTATGTATCAAATATAAATGCGCATAACTTTGGAACGAATGGGATTTTTTTCATGCGGTTTTCAATAAAATGACCCTCCTTGTGTCTGCTTTCACCTTGCTTCATACAAAGAATTTTTAAAATTTCTTTGTAATTGCTCTTTAACGGGTGACAAATCCGGTTTGTATTGTGACCAGACGAGTGGGACAATGCTATTCACGACAAACTGTGGCTACATAATGTAGGGCAATATCATGCTGTAAAATCAGCTGTCGTTGTTGCAGAAAAGGTGCTGTAATGTGGCTGTGTCATAATGTAAAGGACGGTCTCCATTTTAACGTCTGAATAGTTGCATTCAAGAATTGCGACATGAACCCAAGAATGATTGGCAACTTGTTGCTTAAATTAATAACAAAACTTTACCAGACGTTTCTGTTTCCTTTCAATATATTATTGTGTATTAAAACGTATTGTTTCATTTTACTCAAATTATCAGTTTCACTTTCGACATAAGAACCATTCTATATTGATATGGTGATTAATATGAGCTGCGTCACTCGAAAATGTGTTTTCGGACATGTTCTCGCAGCAAAGTCTCAGAACAGCCAGTCCAAGAAGGATGGACACAAAGCTCATCCATGCAGGCAAGAAAAAGTATTCTGGGGTTTCGCATAGTTATCATTATGAAAACACACCTATACAAATACATTGTCAACTTTACCGCCGAAAAATCAAAACTTTAAGATGAAAAATTGTAATATTTTCTTATTTCTGCTCAAAACATAGATTGTGGGTATTCGTTAGAAACGCCTTATCGAGTGTGTGTGTGGGGGGGGGGGGGTATTCGTTAGAACCGCCTTATCGAGGCGGTTCTAACGAATACCCACAATCTATATTTTGAGCAGAAGTAACAAAAATAAGGTTTACCCCTGTAAACCCCAGTTTTACTATATAAAATGCGGTTCAAGGGGGTCAAAATTACATAGGCGTGTTTTCGTGATGTGTGTTGTGGACACTTCAACTTGTGTCGTCTCTCAGAGACCGGAACAAAAGAGATATCCAAAGAGATGAAAGGGAGGGAAGGGAAGAAAGGGGAAAATAAATGAAAGCGAGAAACGCAAGAAATAAAATAATTCCTCATGTACCCTTTTCCTGTTGCAAGGATAACAGGCCTTGCAAAACTGTAAGTCAGTATAATTTTGATGCCCAGCTGAAGAAAGATACACGACATCTTTGCCTCACCCAACCACCCGTGTATTCTGAATGATTGTATGAGTCATCACTGCGCGCACATATCCCAACTCACAATTTATCCGACGCCTGACAAAAACTTGCAAGAAGATGTGCGACCAGCGAAGACACAGACCATTATGTGCAATTTCGCGGCCCGGATAGCTCAGTGCACAGCGTACAGGACTTTCATCTCATTCCAACGACTCGTCTCTTAGACCTTTTTAAGCGCTTTACCAGTACTCATGTGCGGTCGGTTTCAGCTCTGTGTGGAAGCATCATGCATCCCAATAAGCATCATGCATCCCAATCTCCGACTGGTGGGAGCAAACGGCTATGCTGTTCTACTGGACTTCGGCTTTCGGTCATGAAATATGTAGACAGTTGATTTCGCGTGGTATTTTGTTACTGTTCTAAAGACGGATCGGAATTGACAAATAGGTTTGAAACCATGTCAAACCAGTCAGATCCCCTGATGATACTTTGCGAACCCTTACAGTCCAATAGACATGTATCGCCGATACATCTGCAAACTGTGTAGATCCAGGTGAGACGGCTAATTATATGAGCCGTTTCATAAAGATCTACATTGCTTATCACTCTTCTAATGTTTTTACAAGCCTCGTCCCCTCGGGGATCCCTGCCCATCGGGGTTTGGAGAAATAGGTTGGGCTGCATGATGCTTCCACGCAGAGCTGAAACCTACCGCACATGAGCTATACTGGTAAACTGCTTAGATGTTGTGGGTGACGTAAGACCTCAATTACAACAAACAAACTAAACTCCCTATTAACTGTCAACTCTCTTTATATCGGAATTCGTTATAAAGGCAAAACTCGTTTTAACGACAATTTCAAGGGAATGAATTGTTAGCTCAAGGCCTAGCCTCGGTTCCGAGCGACGTGGGCTTCCCTCGTTTTGGAAATGCCCAAATCGAATCCATAGTCATCAAAGAGTCTTGTAATTTAATACTCCAAGAAACAAACAGACACATGTCTATAACATTTGTTTCTTGGAGTAATGATGTCGAAAAGACCTTTTATAACCTACCATACGCCTAACTGGGATTCTTTATAACGGCAAATTCATTATAACGGCACAATAATAAGGAACGAATTCTGTCGTTATAACGCAGGTCCTCTGTGTGTACAGGGTGCGTACAAACTTAATTCCCAATGGTAGGATGAGACGAATGTGTCCTATATCTTCTGTCTTTGTTTATTTGTTTGATTAGAAGTTTAATGTCCCCGTCAACACTGTATAGTTTATTTTGGAGACGCTGCTTCCAATTTTGTGGGACTTTTACCCGATATTGAGATGAAATGACATCCCAATCCCTGTCGCCCAAATGAAACCAATAGGGTTTATAAGCATGGACGGGCCGTCTCGCACCTATATCTTATGTCACCGGGGCGCCCAACTGATATGAGCCGGAGCATGGCAAAATCTACAATAAAACCTGTGCGATCAGCAAACACTTAGATCCGTGTGCACATCTACACGGTAGGGCAAGAGTTTTCGCTTATGTCTCTTGGGATCGCCTAGATGCTGTACAAGGCTTATGCGAGCAGCGAAAACTCTGATCAGACTGCGCGGATGCGCAGGCTGATCTGAGTCTTCGCTGATCGCACATGTCTTATTGTTGGTTTTGTCGTGCGCTGACTCATATTGGCTTACAGTTGGACAATTCCTGCTGTACTTGCAGCAGGTGAGATAAGGGTAGAGGAACAATGTTATTTCTTCCTTATCCCTCTTTCATCTCCTCTTCTTTCTCTTCTATCTTTTTTCTCCCATTTTCTGGGGGACGACACAAAATGACCCACAAGGGTTGACGTGTCGTTAAGTCCAACACAATCAATCAATATACACAATCAAATACTTTAGAACCAATGACTGGTGAGAATCCGAATCATCAGAATCAGAATTATATAGTGGTGACACGTCCTTAGCCAATCCTTCACCAGGACCTTCGACCAACAGAACTAGTCCCTAGACCTCACGAGGGTGGTGAATCTAGAGATGGTGTCTTGTTCACCTTCAACAGACATCAAGAGAGAAGAGGGGAGCTCGTTCCAATCTGAGATTGTCCTTGGGATGAAGCTAAATTTGTCAGTCCTAGTGCCGATTTTTTGGAGGGCTAATGGATGCTTTTATTTCCGAAGTGTTGTCTTTGAAGGGGGGACAAGGTCACCCACCCTGCCAGCACCAACCACGGGCCAACGTCGGGCCGATAGCGGTACGACGTTACCACGTCGTACCGCTATCGGCCCGACGTTGGCCCGGCATTCTTTGCTGGCTGGGCATGGGTATACTCTACCCTTTGGACCTTTATATAAAAGTATCAGCCTACTTTGTTTTCTCCGCTCTTTAAGAGAATCCCACTTTAACTGTTCCAGAATGCCACTCATACTCCCAGTTTCAAACGAGTAATTCCCAGTTACAAAACGGGCCGCACGTTTTTGGACTTTCTCCAGTTCCTCCTGGAGGGTAACAGTAGGTGGATCCCAGGACGTACTTGCATATTCCAGGATGGACGAACCAGTCCCTTGTATGCCATTTCTTTTACGTCTTGTGGGCATGCTGAAAGATTCCGTCTCAAGAAGAAAAGGGTCCTATTTGCCTAAGTACAAACATTACTAATGCGAGTGTTCAACCTTAAATCATTCGTTATTGCCACACCAAGGTATTTAATGCTTTCTACATTTTCAAGGAGAGTTCCTTCCAATTCACAGGTAGCATTGATCTTTTTGATCCGCTTTCTTGTAAGTTGCATCATGTTACATTTACTTGGTTGGAACCGCATTCCCCACTTACCCAGCTACCCAATTTGTCGAAATCATACTGAAGTTTCACTGTATCTTCCGAATTTTTTATTTCTCGGTAGCAAACACAGTCATCAGCGAAGAGACTTATTTCTGAATCAATTTCCTGTGAGATGTCATTTATGTAAAGGGAGAAAAGAAGTGGACCAAGAACCGTCCCCTGTTGGACCCCAGACAGGACAGGGGCCCAACCAGATTTACTTCCATTAACAACCACCCGTTGCTCTCTATGGAATAGAAAAGCGTCAGTCCATTTTAAAGTTTTGCCACCAATGCCATATCAATTAAGTTTGCTTTTCAGAAGCTCATGGGGAGGTGTATCAAAAGCTTTCTCAAAATCCAAGATGGATGTGTCAGTTTGTCCACCATTATCCAAGATTTTAGCCCAATAATCTATCACTGTCACCAGTTGTGTTTCACAGCTATGGTTCTTTCTGAAAGCATGCTGTCTATCAGATAATAGTTTATGTTGGTCAAGGTGGGCCATTACATTTGAACAAACAATGTGCTCCAAAAGTTTGCAAGGTACACATGTGAGTGATACAGGGCGATAATTTCCAGCACAACTTCGATCTGCTTTCTTGTACAATGGGCATGTATTTGCTAAAGACCTTCACACGATTCAATTGACTGTTGAAAAAGGTGTGCGAAAACCGGACCTAATTTAACTGCAAGTTCCTTTAGGACTCTGGGATGCAACTCATCAGGTCCTAATGCTTTCGAAGTTTGATTACACCTTCTTTAGCTACAACAATGTTCTCCATGAACGGGGCCGTCCTTTCAAGCAAGGGAACATGGTTGTGCTCTTTTTTTTTGTTGTTGAACACATCCGTGAACTGACAGTTTACTCTGCTTGCTCTCAAGAAGCCTCCGTGGTGTAGTGGTTACGCTACTTCGCCTTGTAAACCAGGGATCGCAGGATCGATCCCGGGCTTCTCCAAACTTTCGGACGAGTCTTTAAACCGAGGTCCCGTCTCCGTATGACCTTAGCTGTTGGTGGGACGTAAAACTCAAACACTCACTCACTCACTCTGCTTGCTCTGCTTCAGTTTCAGTGATGCCTGTTCCATTTCGTTTTTTTCAATGGGGGATACCTTGGGTGTCCTTCTTTTGACCATTAATGTATCGATAAAAATCTCGAGGACTTGTAATTTATGTCACCAACCAAGTTATTCACATACGAATCATGCTGAGTCTTAATATCAGCATTTAGTTCCCGTCTCAGATCCTGGAACTTTGACCAAATTTTCTTACTGCCAGTCTTTTTAGCCTTTGCGCGAGTCTTAGTTTTTCTGCGAATTTTTCGCCTGATCTCTGATGTGATCCAAGGGACAGAAAACTTCGATTTGCTCAATTTTGAGGGGATGTGTTTATCTGCTGCCTCCAGTATAAAAGAAGTAATAAGGTTGAAATTTTCTTGTACCGACCGAGAATTAGAATGACCGCTGAAATATTTTTCTTTTGCAAAGTTTTGTGCATCCTTCCTCATAGATTCAAAATCACCTTTCTGATACAAATACACCTTCCTCCTTGGTTTCTTTTGTGGGAGCAGGAAGATCTTTAATGTTGCTGCTATCACGTCATGGTCACTTAATTTGTCCGGGGAGTGGACATCTTGAAACTAGCCAGGCAGAGTTGAAAGAATGAGATCCAAAGTGTTTTCCCCCCGAATTGCAAAGTGCACTAATTGTTCCAAGTTATGATCATTCATGGTGTCAATAAATATTTGTCCTTCTGACTGACTTAATATAGAACCATTTTGTTGAGTCTGTCCGGCCAAGATGTGTCTCTGAAGTTGAAATCGCCCAAGATGTGAACCGAAGAGTGTTTCTTACCCATATGCTGTGCCCTGACAAGGTCTAGTTGTTCTCGAAACAGTTGAAAGTCTTCAGTAGAGCTGCCAGGTTGACCATACCAAGATGCAATAAAATGAGAAGATTTGTTTGCCATCAATTTTATCCCGACTGATTCTGAATCAATTTCCAAGTCTGTTAAGGGCATATGGGGGATGTCCTCATGAACAAATAGCATCACCCCACCTCCATGGGTGTTTCTGTCTTTCCTGTAGACATTATAAGGACAATGTGTAAATTATATTTATTTCGGCTAATTACAGATTACGGTAGTCATCTAAACTGCCTTGTAAGGTTAAAGGTTACTCCGTGGCCTAGTGGTTAAGAGCGCTGACTCTTGATCATTAGGTCTCTCACCGCTGTGGTTCGAGCCTCGCTCGGGTCACATGTGAGACGCCAAGTTCTGCAACGGAAGGTCAGGTGGTTTTTCTCCGTGTACTCCGGTTTTCGCCCACCTCTGATTAACGATCGGCTCGATATGAGTGAAATAATCTTGAAAGGGCCGTAAAACCAAAACCAAAAAAGAAAAAAAAAAAAAAAAAAAAAAAGGTTAAAGGTATACTGGATATTAGTGAGTTCCATATAGTTGCAAAACAATAACAATCTTTTTCATTTCTTTTACAGCAACGCGGGCGTTGCCATCTCTACCACAGGAGCCCACCGGCCAAAACTTGAAACAAAGTAGTCGAGGTAAGAAACAATATAAGTATCGCCAGGTTAGTACTCTGGTGGTTCGTCGCCAAACAAGGCAAGAAATACATGCGCCCATGGACAGTTATATGCTATTTCTTACCTTTCTTGTTAATCGGTAGTAAAATGTGTGCTGATGATGTGCAAGGAAAATTTTCTTTTGAGAGTAATCTCAACGCCGATCAATTGTTATAATTGTTGTTCGACACGATGAACAGGTAATACTGTTTTATTGAAGGCAGACCAAAACGCAGTCCATTCTTTAAAGTACAAAGCTAACACTAGCAGAATAGTACAATTTTGACATAGAACTGAATAAGTGCCTTAGAATGTGGATTACCAGTTTGAAAATTATCATTTTGGAAGGTAAATCGTCGGCTTCATGATCACTGATGCGTCGCCGTAAAAAGAAATTTCCCACTGTAAAACCAGCGGCGATTATGTCCCCTAATGTCAATTTTGAGTGCAACTACCCCTAAATATTTACTCCCCGGATCTATCAGAAGAAGAATTCCCCAGGGATTCAAGAACAAGTTCGAATCATCCATAGTAAACGAATCATCCATGTTCGAGTCATAGACGTTTCACTGCAAATTGAAGTCCATTACTTTGATCAGGTGTTCTTGTTTAAAACTTTGAGTTCCTTTTCTCACACTCTTTCGGGGCGGGTATGAAGATTTGAAAGTAACTGGGCTGTTAAAAATCAATTGAACTCGTTAGTGACAAATAAAATAGTACCTGTTTCTATACTGTTCACAAAAATTAGGGGACAATTTTCTTTCAGGCTGAATATTGGGAAATATATAAAACGCTATCTGGCCAAGATGCATTTAATTCAAAGGACTATCAAATATCCATAATTGAACCACACATTAATTCCAATGATCACGTCATTATGTAGCGACACGGTGATCAATATTCTAAGCGCCAACGTCAAATTTCACAAGCCATCAATAGCGTGTTGGACCGCCCCGATTGTCACAGCAGGCAATGCATCGTCGTCGCATTCTTCCAATTAGTCTACGAATCGTGAACTGAGGGATCCTTCGCCACTCTTCTCGAAGTACTGAACCAACCTCACCCAGGGTCCTTGGAGGGGGGTCGCGGCTTCGGACTCGTTACGTGTTCGATGGGAGAGAAGTCTGGACTCATCGCAGGCCATGGTATTGTCCGAATATTTTGTCCTTGAAGGTACTCAGTACGCGTTATCGTTCTGAAAGATGAATCCACGACCATGCCGTCGAGCAAAGGGTATCACGTGAGGAGCCAACACGTTAGTCCTGTAACTCTGCTTTGGCACACGTGTAAGTCTGTTTTTTCCAGTCGTGGTGATCCCACTCCATACCATAACAGACCTCGGCCCCCGCCCATAGGGGCTTGAAGAAATATATGGGCTGCATGATGCTTCCACGCAGAGCTAAATCCGGCCCGCACACTAGTACTGGTAAACTGCTTAGAGGATCTAAGCCTGTCTAGGAACCGCGGTGCGAGGCGGACCGTCCATGATAATAAAACCTATTGGTTTTATTGGGCGACAGGGCTTGAGATGTCATTTCATCTCAATGTCGGGTAAAGTCCCACAAAATTGAAAGCAAAATGTCCAAAATGACCTTTACAGTGTTGACGGGGACGTTAAACCTCAAATCAATCAAACAAACAATCCATAACAGACCTTGCTCCATATCGGTCACGAGCAACACCAGCCGAGTATGTATAACGTTCACAAATACGACGCCAGACTCTTCTATGAGCATCACGAAAGTCCAAGTTAAACCGGGATTCGTCACTGAACATAATAATGTGAGACCACTGATTGTTCCAAAACGTTCTCTACAGTGCCTAACTTTCAACGGCAGTACAACTTGCGGGTGCCGTGCCGTAAGGTCACTCGAGTGAAGACGATTTCGGATCGTCTGTCTAGAGACATTGATCCCTCTTACTCGGCGCAGGTATTGCTGAAGATCTGTTGACGTAAGTCTCTGGTTGATTGACAACGAGGCGGTCATCGCATCCGTTAGTACTCTTCGGACGTCCAATTCTCTGCAAATCCGCTACTGCTTATGTCCTACGATAGCGTTCCCATAGTCGTCTGACAACTGACTGTGACGTTTTCATGCACCTGCGTACTTCCGGTCTGGAGCATGTCAACGGCTCTTCGACGCTGAGCCTCCGTTAGCCGAATTCTGGTTCTAATAACGAATTTGTTTATGAAATCTTTTCATACAACACATCAACAGTAAATACAGAAACTTTTATCGAAATCTCGCATAAATAAACCGGTTTGTCGCTAATGTTAAAATTCACATGCTACCCAACGTACAATTTATGGCCCCGTGCTATGCCACTCGAACATAAATATCATACTGCTCAACGATAGAATATACATACATGATAGTCAGTTGACATTGTTTACCCGCTACTTGATTATTCCTAATGTTTAGACTGGTGGGCTCGAAGGAACCCGAATATCCCCTACTTTTTGTGAGCAGTATAAATCATTTGAAATAGTACCTTATGGCTTTGACTGTTTTATTTTATTTATCGTTCATTAGAGGTTTAAAACAAAACCAATGTGCATTGATGGTTCTGATATAGGCCTGCCCTGTTTAATATTGAACAATCGGCCTCAACAACAACATGGCGTCAGAACCGATGAAACTGAACATGTTTTTATACATCAAATGTTCTATAAAAGGGGTATCCCTTGAAAGCAGGGACTTCAACTCAGAACTGAAAAAAAAACCTGGCGTGTATAAGCTTTGTTTCAGGGCCAGACTAGCTAGTTTCGGCTTATCAGGCCCAATCAATGACCCGCATTGCTTTTCCAAATTCCGTAGTGGAATCGATGATTCCAAATGACAAGACATATAACCCACACAAAGTTTAAAAATGTCTATTTCCTAGTATCACGTTCCAGATTTTTGCATTTTGATTTCTGTATTTCACAGATCGACCTTTACCCCCACCGCCCAGCTCGGAGACAGTATCAACGCATGCTCAAAAGCCTCCAGTCTCTAACTATGTCTCACATGGTCATGGAAAAATTGGTAGTAAATATATTTAGCATACATATAAATACATATATGCTTTCTGTATTTCCAAGGTGGTGATTCTATTGTGGTTTTGTAATGTCCTTTTGAGTCTTTGCATGTCTGCATGGGTGGTATCTTCCATTTTCATCTTTCATATCTCAAAAGTGATGAAAATTTATGATATTTTTCTTATTCATACACCAAGCATGGGTTTTGGGAGCTCGTTAGAACGCCTCATTGAGGCGAATACCCACAACCTATATTTTGAAGCAGAAATAAGAAAAAAATAATGCATGCCGAAGTTAACCCCAGTTTTCTCTATATAAAGTGGGGTTTAAAAGGGTGTCCATTTCATGGACATGTTCACGTGATGGGGTAGCCATTTAGCCATTTCATGGTTTTGGCTTTCTTCTTGCGGTGGTTTGGTTGCGGTGACGCTGATTTATGCTTGGGTTTCTTCACCTTTTGTATCTTAGATGGAAGGTGCAATTCAAAAGTATCGACTCCTGATCATTGCCTTCCTTACTGCTTAACTGGCAAATGATTTGGCATTGACCTTACTAACACAGTTCTTATGTTTTGTGGTTGCTCTGGTCGCAATTGTTAGGTTGTCTTTTGATTTCATTTATAAAGCGGCTGAGAAGGGGATGCTTCTAATTTCATTAAAATGAAGTAAATTGCACACATATTGAAAAAAAAGGAAAAAGGAAAAAAGAGGGGTGCAATGAAAATAAAGACCCCCACAAGTACCGAAAAGTTTTAATTATTGGCGTGGTTAACTCAGGTATGTCTAGGGTCTCAATATGGGGAATTGGTAAACAGAGAGTATCTTATTTTATGTAATGTTGGTTACATGGCGCCTGATGCTCTGTCTCTGGTCGGCCCCATCGGAGTCTAACTGTTGGTCTTATTTTGCTCCAGCATTTCTGTGGTTTCTGGCTGTCGAGTCCTTCCGTTGTTTCATCTCTGTGGTTGTTTGATTTTTGTGTTCACGGAGATGTTGCGATTTGTCTAAATCATGACGGAAATAAGGGCGAGTAATATGGCCACGTAAAATTGATTTGACTCCCCCACCCTCCCCCCTCCCCCCGCCCCCAGTGGAACTCTTGTCACTGACCGTTCCAAGGCGGTTCTTCTGTTGCCGTTTATTTTTGTTATGGTTTGTCTTTGAGTGTGTGTAGCGCTTATATCATGTTGTTTTGGATAGCCAATTGGCCATTAACTATCATTTGGTTTTTCCGCTAAGAGTCTAGTTGTTTCATGTATGTGCTTCTTTCCATTTGGTGTCTCTGATAGGAGCTGTGGGTTAATTGTATCGATTCCTGATCATTGCCGTCACTTCTAATTTACACAGATCAGGCGCTGCAGAACGCGGTGGCTGATCTGGGTTAACACGTTTTCTTAAATTTAAGGGTATAATTCCACACAGACACAATCGAATGTTCTGCACTCAGACATAATGGAATCACCAGTGCTGCTAGTATGCTTTGATTACATTAGTGTTTCTCTTTTTTCTCAGAGCGATCCTTACCACAAACTCCTAACACAGAAAGTAAGTATACGCCGGAACGAAGACCGTCAATACCGAATCTTAAAGTCCCAAAACATGGTAAGAATACTGACTTAACCCTTGTCCTGCTGAGCATTTTAATCTGCCACACCCACTACCGATTATCTACCAATCAGATTACTTGATGCAAATTATTGCAACAGTTTCACAATCTGAATGACAAACAATGTAGTTCCTGATCAGATGGCTTCTTCAGAAGCCATCGGATCTGAATCTACATTGTTTGAAAGATAAAACATATCCGGGCTCAGCAGGACAAGGGCTAAGACTAAGGCATAGTAGATATTCGATACTTTTAAGTTCCAAACCTTCCAAATGCACATACAGAAGCACCTTGATAATTTAAATTCCCATGAAGTCCCAATAATCAGGTCTGAGAATTTTTTGCTATTTCTATAGACTGTCCATAAAAATAAAGACAGTCTTTAAATTTATGGACTCACGTGTCCATAGACAGCAATGCAAATCGTAAGGTTTTTCAAAAATTCGAAAATCGCAGAAAATGTATTATATAAACTTTTTCGTTACATGATGAATTGCCTACGCAGAAAGTTTTTCTTGAATTTGTTGTCTATTTCTCGAGTATTTATATAAAACGGCTACGAAAGATATTCTTGTTTAGGTTTTCTCCTTTCATGTACTATACAACAAGGGTGAGCCGCGCATCAGGTGACATGTTTCATTGTTTATAGTGTAAGGGAGAAAACCTGAACTACACAGAATGAATTATTTAAGTTTTGGGGTTATTAATCAACAAAACAACGGAACATACTCAGTTTTCAGCTACACGCAGATTAACGTGTAATTAAGAAGTTTGCGTAACACATGTACTGCGAATTTTGATTTTTTGAAAATTCTTATGATTTGCATTGCTCCTCATATCCACGTGAGTCCATAAATTCAAAGACTGTCTTTATTTTTATGGACAGTCTTTAGAAATAGCTAAACTCTGACCTGATAATAAAAAAGTGTTTATTTCCATCCCTAATAATTCAAAAGCCGGCCTCGGTAGCTCAGTCGGATGCGCGTCTGACTGGTGATCAGGAGCCGGACGCGGGTTCGATACCTGCCGGGGTCGGCAACATTCTTTCGTGGAGATTAATGATATCTTTTTGCGGTAATTCTCTACCATCCGCTGATTCAAGAAGGGCAAGTGTCAGTTTCTGTCGAAAGAAAGTGTACTGTACTGGTTAACCGCTTATGTATAAGCCTGCCCAGGAAAAGTGTGGATAGGTTAACTGACCGGCACAAAAATGACCTAAAATAGTGTTGACTGGGCTGTTAAACTCCAATACAAACAAACAAACAAACAAACAATATATAATTCAAAGGTTATATAATTAAGAAGGCGAGTCACTTGGAACCAAACCTTATGGCGAATAAAAGTGTTTCGGTATATACATACGCATTGTCTTCATTTCGGTGCCAAAAATGCACGTATGATAGGTTCTTGTCCGAACAGCCCTATTGAATACTACTAACAAGTTAAAGTTAGTCAGTATGATAATACTATTTGGCGAAGTAATAAGAAAACATGAAGGCCCCCGCCAATTGGGGCTTGAAAAAAAATAAATGGGCTGCATGATGCTTCCACGCAGAGCTGAATCCGACATTGGAAGTTGGAAGAAACGTCTCCAAAATGACCTGCATAGTGTTGACGGGGACGTTAAAGGCATTTATTCTTGATTATTGAGGACTATCATTTCATTACATAATATTATGTAGCCCTCAGTGCTGACTAAAAACAAGTCCTCTGTCTTCAACAGGTAAGGGGCCTCCCTGGGGAAAATCAATAATTTACTAACTGTTGACTGGAGTGTGTATTATTGATTTTCCCCTTATGTACCTCAGTCAGGAGATTCAACAGGAGCTACTAATCCCCTATTAAGGACCGCCTTTGATCTGCTAAAGATAGTATACCACAGGGGGCAACAAAACAATTATGGACACACGGTGTGTTTTACTGTTTCAGAATAAATGCCTTTAAACATCAAATCAAACAAAACAAACAAACAAATAAGAAAACATGATGATAATTTCTAGATCAAATAACTGTTCTTTTATTTTGTCGAAACGTGTATCCGAAAATAAGATTTTCTTTTCTGTTTTAATTAGAAAGCCCTTCACCACCACCACCGCCCAGCATAAGTAAAATACCCACGGGCAGACGACAGTCGAATTCTAGCCATACCACGCAACAAGGTAAGACGGCTGTTTTCATCATTCTTTATCTATTCGTTTTATAATAAGTTCTGAATAGTTAGATCCTTTGGAAGTAAAGACTACACCAAATAATCGAAAAAAGCAGACTCGGCTTTATTGAGTCTGTTCATGACCAGTACTGAAACGTGCAATACAGGCCACGACCTCTAGTACCGGCTTAAGCAGAACTAGGGCTGGCTAATCGGAGGTGGAAAGATAATCGATTATCTGTCCTATCATTGTGATCGATAATCGATTAGTAATCGCTAAGATTTTTGTCATCATTTTACCTGTCTGACTTTCTGTCTGAGCATGACTCTTACCATATGTTGCACTTTACCATATGTATATTTGAACAGACAGGCCTGAGCAAACAGTGTAGACCCAGATGAGACGCCGCATAATGCGGCGTCTCATCAGGGTCTGCACTGTTTGCCACTCATCCAGCTATTTTAGGCATAACTTTGGGTAGTAAAATGTACCTATCAAGTAATCGATTAAAAGCAAATCAGAAATGATATTCATTTTTGTGGAAGTTATCGATCGATTAATCGATTATACGATTAATCGTGGCAGCCTTAAGCAGAACTCTATTCTCACAATGATTCTAAATGAACTCGATGATCCCAAGGGACGAGAAAATTAAATTTGCACTATGTTGATGTAGTGGGAGACTTTTACGGCCGCCACACTGCACAACACCAGATGTAAGGGAAGATAAATAAGTTTTGAATAGTTAAATCCTTTGGAAGCAAAGAATACACCAAATAAACAGGCCCCCGCCCATCGGGGGCTTTAAGAAATAGATGGGCTGCTTGATGCTTCCACGCAGAGCTGAAACCGACCGCACACGAGTACTGGTAAACAGCTTAGAGGATCTAAGCCTGCTCAGGCAGGCGGTGCGAGTTGGACCGTCCATATTTATCAACCCTATAGGTTTCATTGGGTGACCGTGACAGGGCTTGAGATGTCATTTCATCTCAATGTCGGGTAAAAGTCCCACAAAATTGGAAGCAACGTCTCCAAAATTACCTATACAGTGTTGACCTCAATCATACAAACAAACTATAAGACTGTCTGTACATGGATTTACGGAAGTAAGGGCGAGGATTGCAGCTGCGTAAAACCGATTTAAGCCCACAGTGGAATTCTTTTCACTGACCGTTCCAAGGCGGTACTTCTGTCGCGGTTTATTTTTTGTTATGGTTTGTCTTTGAGTGTTTGTATCGTATATATTATTTTGTTTTGGATAGCCAAATGGACCATTTTTGTGGGAAAGTAACTGTCATTTTGGCTTTCCGCTATTGATGTTTCCATCAGGGTCTAGTTATTTCATGTTTGTATTTCTTTCCCTTTGGTGTCACTGATGGAAGCTTTGGGTTAATTGTATCGATTCCTAATCATTGCCTTCATTTCTTTTTTGCGACTATTTGGTCAACCTGCACAAACCATGCGAAAGGCATTCTACTGGCTCTTCATGTGGACTCTTACTGTGTGTATCACTTGTGTCTTTTAATTTTGGATGGCCATATGGCCATTTTGTGGGAAAGTAACTGTCCATATGGCCTTCCTTTGTTTGGGTTTCCATTATGGTCTGGTCGCTTAATGTTTGTATTTCTTTCCCTTTGGTGTCTTTTATGGATGGAGTAAGTTAATTGTATCAATTCCTGATCTTTGTTTTACTTCTACTTACCAAATAATTTTAGAGAAGGATTTCAAGATACTTCGGGTTATTAAAATTAAAGGTTGTAACTCGACATCATCATCCAAACCCTTTTTACAGTTCAAACAGACAAACCAGATAAAAAAGATGACATCTATTTAAGATTATTGAGCTGCGCTAAACAAAGAGAGATCACTGAGCATGTGCATCCAACGAAGATCAGCCTGTGCATTAGCGCAATCTGATCAAACTTTACTGTGCTATTTATAAATGCAATATGGTAGCATATCCGTGCGACATATTGCACTCTTCCATATGTTCTATAAAAAGTTTATCCTTTGAAAGCAAGGAATACAGCACAGAACTGGAAAATATGAAGTGTACATGTTTTCTGGGCCAGACTTGTTAGTTTCGGCCAACTAGGCCTCATCAGTGACCTTCAAATATTTTCAAAATTCCACAATGGAATCATTGATCCTTAAGGACAAGAATGTCTTCAAAACGGTATTTTTTCTGATGGCATTTGTAATATTTTTGCCACTTATTCTTAAGCATAGGTTGTGAGTGCTCGTTAGAACCGCCTCATAGAGGCGGTTCTAACGAGTACCCACAACCCATGTCTTGGACCAGAAATGAGCCAAATGATGTTTATCCTTGTAAACACCAGTTTTCTCTTTAGAGTGATGTCATTTTACGGTCTTTTTACGTGATGGGTATGGACAGAAAGCTTCCTCGTGCCTAATTTTACCACAACCCTGTAAGGGTGCTCCTTTTCCTACAACCTTTTTCTTCCCTACAACCTAAGTTTTTGATTTACGTAATTTGCCGACCTTCTCGATGTTTTGGACACTGGATGCGAGACAGAATTTTCCTGGTGTGATGATTATAATAATACCTCCCCCACCCACAAAAAAAAAAAAAAAAAAAAAAAAAAAAACCTCGATCTCATTGTCTTCGGGTGTCTGCATTCACAGAATACAGCTTTTCTTGCTCTAGATCAACGCCCCACAAAATATCGCACGGTCTGTGCATTTGCGGAGGCTGCTTTAGGTCTTCGCTGGGGCGCATGTATGCGAAAACACATTGTTAACCCTTATTTTTACCAAATGAAATCTTTCTGCTTATATATAACAGGAGTCTATTTCATAATTAAGGGGTGTCAGGATGCGTTATCTTCAAAATTGAATGGAAAATGGCTTAACTTTTGGCAAACAGGGTCGACCCTGATCAGACCCCGCGTTCTGTGGCGGCTGATCTGGGTCTGCACTGTTTGTCAGGGTACCCGTTTTGGGGTTTCTAGTATAAAATGGGTTAATTGATCTAGTTAAGCCTAGCGCTGTTCAATTGGCCTTCTGCAGCTTCTGGAGTATGTAGAAGGACCCTGACCAGATCGGCTCGATGCACAGGCTCTTGTTTATTAAAACGAGGCCTCAACTCGAACACTCTGCCCAGATTTGGCATGATGCACAGGCTGATCTGAGCCTCCACTGGTCACATAGGTCTTATCACAGATTTTGTCATGCACTAGCTTATATGAACTCACCAGTCTTATTTTTGTTATGGTTTGTCTTTGAGTGTGTGTATCGCTTACATTATTTTGTTTTGGCTAGCCAATCAGTAGGGTGGTATCTAAGGCCGTTGCTATGATTCTATTCGCAATCTGCTTCCGCCGATTGGGACTATATTTTGTCCAAAAAAATAAGGAAGAAAATCACAAGAACTTCCGGTAATTTATAGGCCATTAATTTTGTTACGAGATGTAGATTGCAGAAAAATGAGGGACAATTAATGAGAATGATCTTTTCTGAGTTCTATAGAAAATGGTAGAGAGTGTGAAGGCTTAAACCGACTAAGCAGACGCCGCGAAACAATGGCCCCTCAATTTATTGACGTCAAAGTACTTTGATACACATGTTGGGAAAAAATGGCACAAAAAATGCTCCCCTCCAGATAAAGATTATTTTTAGTACATTTGTCAAGGACATACATTTGTCAAGGACATAACCGTCCGTCTTAAGGACTGAGTGGGAGTTGTCGCGAGCGTGGTACATTAAGAAAATCCTTGTTCAACTGAGAGCCAATTCTGCTTGGAGTTACGAAGAGTACGCATGCGCGTTTCGATATCTTGTCAAGTCATTCTTTTCTCGCATGATTCAGGATTACGGGGGGACATTATTTAATATGCTGTGCAGTCTGATGAGTTGAATTATTTTGGTAATCTAACCATACTTGAGAGAGAGAGAGAGAGAGAGAGAGAGAGAGAGAGAGAGAGAGAGACCCAGCTAGCAGAGCATGTCGGACCAACGTCGGGCCGACAGCGATACGACGTGCCTGTCCGGGCCCGACGTTGGCCCCCTTTTTATGAGAGAGAGAGAGAGAGAGAGAGAGAGAGAGAGAGAGAGAGAGAGAGAGACCCAGCTAGCAGAGCATGTCGGACCAATGTCGGGCCGACAGCGATACGACGTGCCTGAGAGAGAGAGAGAGAGAGAGAGAGAGAATCAAAATGAAAGTTTACAGATACGCGTAAGGAATGCACCATGAACCGAAAGAAATGACGAGAGAGAGAGAGAGAGAGAGAGAGAGAGAGAGAGAGAGAGAGAGAGAGAGAGAGAGAGAGAGAGAGAGAGAGAGAGAGAGAGAGACCAATCTGTCAGTTAAAAAAATCAGTAGCATGCGGACTTTGATTTGGTCGATACGATTTACTGACGTCATTTAATAGAATTTACAATTAGAATAGAATTTTATTTACTGCACAGCTATACCCTATAAGGGTTAAAGGCAAGCAAATATTATAAACACGACAACATGAAACAATTTGATGATAATATGAAGAAAA
This sequence comes from Lucinisca nassula, assembly GCA_963580285.1. Classification (NCBI taxonomy): domain Eukaryota; kingdom Metazoa; phylum Mollusca; class Bivalvia; order Lucinida; family Lucinidae; genus Lucinisca; species Lucinisca nassula. The sequence continues at coordinate 138,398,186 of OY757010.1, read as the reverse complement.
ACAAAAACAAAAAAAAAAAAAAAAAAAAAAAAACAGGAAACGGCATTGAAACACAAGAGTCACGTTTAATATGACGTAATTCAATATGATTTCGTCACACCAAACTGTCTACACAGCTGTGTCATGCTTGTGTACAGTGCTGTAGGCTAATTCTGCGCACTTAAGAGTTTGAACTTTTGTTTCATCCATTCCAGGGATCCAAAACCTATTTTGCAACACTATGCTATACAGTTGTCTTAGCTTGTTAAAAGACAATAGCAACCATTAATTTCTCTGATGCAGTTATGTTGTGGTCTGTCTTTAAAAAAACACACCCCCATGATACGACGCCATCAATTTTGTCTGCTAATTCCGCGCACCCGAACAATAACATCCAGTGAAGATACAATACTTTAGACAAGGAAATATGTTTTGTTGTTATACTTGATTTGTCATGTGTTTTTTAAAAGATGATGGTCGAGTTGGTTGAAAAAATAGATGTCTGTTAAAAAAAATCCAAATTAAGTAAGGGCATGTGGCGTTCATTACGCCTGATTCAGGTAAAAACAAAAAAATGCATTTCTTTCGCCCAGTTTACATCCCAAGGCTCATCCAAAATAATATTTGAAGCTTTGTTTTGATACCTGTCAAAGAAAAATGAAAACATTTAATCTGGTTCATTTAATTTTGAAATAATCTCAATGCGCCGAATTGGCAGATGCGCAGAATTAGCCTACATGACTGTAAATATACTGTACATTCAGTGTATTGACAAAATTATTGATGTAAATTATAAACAAACATGGTTGAAAGGTGGATTGTTCAGTGAAGAAGATGAGTATGCTACCACAAGGTTTGTATTCAACTCGCTTTTCATTCGTTGTTATCAAATACAGGGGAATTCTGTGAGTTTCGCTTAAAACTTTTAGCCAAACCTGCCATTTTGGAAAGAAAAAAATGGTTTTGTACACACGTTTCGACCGGTAGTGGGTAGAAAAAAAAATAGCACCAAAAATGCTCCCTCGCCGATTTTGGCACAAATTTCAAGGTGAACAGATTAATATATGTCGGAATTGATGATATAGGTGAGAATAATCGCGAGGAATATTATAATAGTTTATTTTTGTTTTCCCCGATGGTACCGACATGGTTGAAAATTCGCCATTTTCAAACCCTTGGTCTGCCCACACCAAAATGCTAATTCCGATTTTAGTCTATATATTGAATACAGCAATATTTATATATATCGCTTTTATCTTTGTCAAAGCTAAAAAAATAAACGACAATCACGTAATTTGATGTGAAAATAGTTAGTCGAATGGGAGCATCAAAATCGGAAGTAGTCCCATTGAATCGGCGCACGAGAATTTTGTTTTTAAATCTACCTACCCGCCCATCGGGACTTGAAGAAATATATGGGCTGCATGATGCTTCCACGCAGAGCTGAAACCGACCCGCACACGAGTACTGGTAAACCGCTTAGAGGATCTAAGCCTGCCCAGGCAAAGCGGTGCGAGTCCGCCCGTCCATGCTTATAAACCCTATTGGTTTAATTGGGTGACAGGGCTTGAGATGTCATTTCATCTCAATGTCGGGTAAAAGTCCCACAAAATTGGAAGCAACGTCTCCAAAATGACCTTTACAGTGTTTACGCTGGCCACTCTGATGTCCTACTGAATTGGCCATTTTGTGGTAAAGTAACTGTCCTTTTGGCTTTCCGCTATTGATGTTTCCGTTAGGGTCTTGTTATTTCATGTTTGTGTTTCTTTCCCTTTGGTGTCTCTGATGGGAGCTGCGGGTTAATTATATCGATTTCTGATCATTGACTTCACTTCTATTTTGTTGTATATTATATAGTGTATATATTTTTTTTCAGAAGATCCATTACCCCCTCCGCCACCCGAAGATTCCATTCCACGTTCAAAGTCAATACCAGGAAAGTCGCATCATGTGAGAACTGTGGTCGGTAGGTGATAAAAGTTTGCTTTGTCGTACCCAACACTTTCTCCTGAAGGCAATTTCATCGCTGTGAAATGAATCCATCTAATAAACATTCTTGTACAGGAAAATTGAGGGTTAACCAGGGTTTACATTAATGCCGTAATTCTTGTTCAAAACATGGATAGTGAGTTAGGCTGGCACGAGTGATCGGATTATCGAATAACTGATCGATGAATCCTAGAGAAATGATTATCATTATTGATTTGTTTGTAATCGATTATTTGATAAGTACAATTTACTACCTAGACTTATAAAAGTCCTAGATGTTAATAGGTGTGCTCATGCATTCCATATTTTATATTATGCCACCATGCAAGGCCAGATTTTATTTTATCCTGACTCAAACATCTTGATGTGATGAGAGCTCAAGAGAGAGATTTGAGGAAGGGGTATATATTTTCATCTAACGATTACTTTGTAAAAAAACTCACATCTCATCAGACTTTATAAGTCTATTTACTACCCAAAGTTATGTGTAAAATAGCTGGATGAGTGGCAAACAGTGCAGACCCTGATGCGTCTAGTCTGGGTCTTCACTGCTTAGTCAAGCCTGTCTGTCAAAATACATATGGTAAAGTACAACATATGGTAGGAGTTATGCTGAAACAGAAAGCCAGACAGGTAAAATTATGACCAAATATTCAGTGATACAAATCGATTATCGATCGCAATTACAGGACTTATAATCGATTATCTTTTCAGCTCCGATAAGCCAGCCCTAATTGAGAGTGCTCATTGAGGCAGTTCTAACGAGCACCGAGAACCGGAAGTGAAGCAAATGATCAGGAATAAATACAATTAACTTACACCTCCCACCCAAGACACAAAGAGCAAGAAACAGCAACACAAAAGATCTTCCCCGTTAATAGAGAATACCAGGCCCGTGTCTTTTGATATTAAGTTTATCAGGCAAGGCTTCGAGAACCAAGCCTGATAAACTTGATATCAAATGACACGCATCTGGTATTCTATTTATCAGTTAATTCCCTTGTACACTCTTACATTTTTGCCATTTTTACCAACAGTCAAGTTCATGAAAATGCAATGTCACGTTGACCTGATAAAGCCCAATTTTCCTGATATAGCAAATCTTTATATCAGGTCAGTGTGTTAAAATGCAATTAATATGGGGATGGGGGGGGGGGGGCACTTGATAATTGAAACATCACAAGCGGAAAACCCCCGGAATAAAACAACATCCTAAGCGAAAAAATATCACAATTTTTCATTTGAAGTGTGAGAAGATTCTTAAAAGACTGCGTGGAATTGAGGCAGATCTGAGCCCTTCCTGGTTCGCATATGAGAGGATACAGTGTTTTTGGATGGCCCTTAACCCTTTTTGTACCAGACGGAATCTTCCTCCTTATATACAGCAGGAGCCCATTTCAAGATTCAGGGGTGTCAGGTTGTGTTATCTTCAAAATTGATTTGGAAAATGGCTTAACTTTTTGCAAACAGTTTAGGCTCTGATCAGACGTCGCATTCTGCTCTGGGCCTGCACTGTTTGCCAGGGTACCCGTTTTGGTGTTTCTGGTGCAAAATGGGTTAAAAACCACCTCACCGTGATTAAAACATCCTAAGCGAAAAAATATCACATTTTTTCATTTGAAGTGTGAGAAGATTCTTATTAGATTGTGTGGAATTGGGGCTGATCTGAGCCCTTCCTGGTGCACATATGAGAGGATACAGTGTTATTGGATGACCCTTAATGAATTCACCCACCATTCAAATAATGTTTTATCTTTAGATGATCCATTACCCCTTCCGCCTCCCGAACAGAAGATTCCGCGTTCAAAGCCAGTGTTAGGAAAGTCACAACACGTGACAGCTGTGGTCGGTAGGTAATTTAAGCTTTTGTGAAAAAAGTTTGCTCCACTTTCTCATTGACGCCATTCGCGTGACACCCATCAAGTTAACAAGTCCGTGAACTTCACACCTCATGCACACCATTTCATACAGAGAAAAAGTGGATTTACGGTGATATACATTATTTTTCTTATACCTGCTCCAAGACATAGGTTGTGGTTCTAACGAGCACCACGGCCAATGTTTGGGGAATTTATAAGAAAATGTCAAAATTTTCATCAGACAAAAAACCGGTTTTGGAGAATTAAAAGAATGCACTAAGTGATACGGATTTGTTATCGCAATGGATATGAGCTGAACACGCTTGAACACCCCGCATTGTGTAAGAAAATATTGGGTTTAAGGGCTTTTGCATTATTGCCTTTATTCTTGCAATTCTTGATTTCTTGCAATAACACATTTTACAGACACATTTATTTGACCTGATGAGCAGCACTGCATAAATCAAACATAAACATACTGGGAGTTCATGTCATTATAGCTCATTAAACAATGAGATTCTGTCCATCATTTATAGTTCCCTTGTACTACCAAGCTCTCCCTTTAAAGACATAGATTTTCGATGAGGCGGCTCTAACAAGCACCCGCATTTTATGTTTGAAGCAGTAAAAAGAGAAAAAAATATCCCAATTTTGTTCATTGAAAAAAAAAAAAAAAAAAATAGTGACTCCTGTATGTTTCACCGTTATCCTGTTGAAGAGTCTTAGCAGGTAGAACCGTGGTGATGTAGATTTCAGACATTCCGTGTTTTAATACAATACTGGATACATCTGTTTGATCTGAAGAAAACCTCAGGTCCGTAGACAGGGTTCTGCCGAAAGTGAAGGCTCTGGCGAGACTGCTCGAATATGCCGGCTGATGTGTGCTGGCCGCCAGTCTCATAAAAGTTATAAGTACAGTTTCAAGGTAAACTAAGAAAACCCTTATTTTATTAATTGATATCTGGAGCTGTTAAGCCTTAAAATGCTAATCACGACAATTGTCGTCTGCTTTGTCGTCTGCCAAGTACTTTAAAATTAGTTTTTGCAAACAGCGTGGACCCAGGTGAGACTGCTCTGATCTGGGTCAACATTGTTTGCCTGCATGCAAAAGTATTTGTCAAACGTTTGCAAGAAGATTCAGCACACGACATAAGCAGACGACATTTTAGGATGTAGTTTTTCTCGGCGTCTTAAGCAAGGTTGGCAAAATGCCGGCAAATATGAGTATTTTCCATGCCAGTGGCATTTGCCGGTAAATACTGGAAAATACCGGCAAATACTGGAAAATTGACTTTACCACCCTGGAATTTAATCAAACCCTACACTCATCTGTTATACATATGGGTAATTTCAATACTTGAGGTTAGTTGATATAGTATTACATTATACTGATATAGTTTAACTCTGGTATTAGTTTATTTGTTACTATATAATTTAATTATAAAAATATAATTTAAGAAAAAAAAAAGCCTGTTAGTACTTATCTGTTTACTTTCACCTAGACTAATTTTTTAAGTCATATAAAACATGGATTCATTCAGGACATCCTTTAGTCCATCCTTGCTCCTGGCTGTCCTGTGCTCTCTTGAAAAAAAAAACAAAAAACAATGTCTTGAGAGTTGTTGCTTTAGCAATTTAGACCATATGATCTTACTGTTTACTCTTGACAATATTAAATGCAACTATACTTAAATTTGAAAACATGTTGTTTTTTCAAACAAAGTGTTTTCAAAAGATGCAGATGGGTTGGCTAACAGTGTACAGTCTCATCTTGATCTGTATAAAACTTAGAATAATTATTGTAAGTCACAATAACCAGGTACACAGGGAATTTCTACTTGTACATGTATTTTTTCTGCTGTTGATTTAAAAAGAAACATGTTCATTGTTTTGTTTAAATTTCACAATTTAATCTTAGATTCAGTTTTTGGCTGGTTCAACATTTAAATGGAGAAATATATTATTCTGTAGGTTGATAACCTTATATAGATATGAACTTTTAACTTTTTTTTTTGTTACTTTACTATTTTCAGTCAACTTTGTTAAGATTTAAGCAGAGTTTTAAGGCCAAAAAATTCAATTTGACAGTATTTGCCAGTATTTGCCACTTGATGAGTATTTTCCAGACCGGCAAATACCGGTAAATGCCATTGGTAAATACGGGGAGGTGGGGGGGGGAATTTACTACCCAACCTTGATCTTAAGGGTTAAGAACTGAAGAGCAAGATTAAGTGAACAATGGTAAAGGAGTCATCCGTGTTCAAACCAGTGAAGTTTCACTGTAATTTTGAAAATGTCGACTTCAACATACAGACATGTGTAAAGAAATGTGTTGAAATCGACAGTTTTGAATTACCCAATGTCGAGTTTGGGGAATTTTGGATTAAATGTTTTCTTGTTTGCAGTATAAAACAATACATTTTTTCGAGGATCTGACGAATTTTGCTTTGAAGCAAAGCCTTACAAAGCCGATTTTTGGCTGATATCATATTCACTCAATACCCTTACCAGAATTCACTGCAGTTGAACTTTAATGGCTCAAATACCTTTGGGAACATGAACATTTGTAGGGTTGGGGACAGGGGAAGTTTGACTCTCTGAGAGTAAGTAAGGGCGAGGATTGTGGCCACGTAAAATCGATTTAAGCCCCCCAGTGGAAATCTTCCACTGACCGTTCCAAGGCGGCTCTTCTGTGGCGATTTATTTATGTTGTTGTTTGTTACTTACTGTGTGTATCACTTGTGTCTTTTAATTTTGGATGGCCATATGGCCATTTTGTGGGAAAGTAACTGTCCATATGGCCTTCCTTTGTTTAGGTTTCCATTATGGTCTGGTCGCTTAATGTTTGTATTTCTTTCCCTTTGGTGTCTTTTTTTGGATGGAGTAAGTTAATTTTATCAATTCCTGATCTTTGTTTTACTTCTACTTTTAATCAAAGCACCATGTCAGGATGCATATCGGAAATAATTTTGGCTATTTTTGTTGTTTTGTTAAAGAAAGGTATGTTGTGTGTACTCATTAGAATCGCCTCATTTAGGCGATTCTGATGAGTGCACACAGCACACCTTTTCAAGAAAGTATAAGTAAAAAACAGACTCCCGGAGTTATTCTGCAAGTCTGGTGTGTAAATAATGTACAGTTTGATGTCCTCCAAGGAGGTTAAGACATATCGGAAGAAAGAAAGAAAGAAAGAAATGTTTGTTTCCTGAAGCTATGGAAGGAATTTCCTAGGGACTCAAGAACGAGCTCGAACCATCCATGGTAAACGAGCAGTCAACTTTCGAGACAATCGTTTCGAAAACACGCCTATACAAATACATTGTAAACTTTAATGTCGAAAAAAAACCTAAAATTTTAAGATGAAAAATTGCGATATTTTTCTTATTTTTGCTCAAAATATAGATTGTAGGTACTCACAATCTATATTTTAGAGCAGAAATAAGAAAAATAAGGTTTGTCCCTGTAAATAAAAATCAAAAATGAGTTCCTTTAAGAGCAATGAAAACATTCATAAGAAAGAAGATGGGTCATACTACGTAGTTTCGGCTAATAAAGCCTCATCAGTAACCTTGTAATGATCGGGCAAAGAAAGCCAGAGGAAACATGCTGCAATTTCGCGAATTTCGAATAGGCAGTCGATTCAAAGACTGATAAAAATCAAAATGGGGTCCAAATAATTAAAAACCTGTCTAGAATATGAGTCTAAACCAATAATTTATTTCTGATTTCTATAAATTTATTTCTGTTTTACTATATAAAAGTGGGGTTCAAGGGTATCAAAATTATATAGTCATGTTTTCGTGATGGGCGTTTTACTGTATATATTTCAGACCATTCAGATTCTCAGCCTCCTCCACCACCAGCCAGAAGGCCAACGGTTAAGTATCAACAGATATCCACTGGTACGTGTCTTATTGCAGTGGTAGGATTTATTCAAAGCCACAACATCATTTTAGCCGCGATTAGATAAAATTTGTCTTTGGTAGTTTGCGCTTCTGGACCCACTACTAACAACCTAACGATGTTACCAAATTATTAAAACTTCGATGGCAAATATACTAATCTGTTGCTTTTTGTGGTTCAAAAACTACTTGTGGCGACGTAAAATCGATATAAGCCCCCAGTGGAATTCGTTTCACTTACCGTTCGAAGGCGGTTCTTCTGTCGCGGCTTATTTTCGTTATGGGTTGTCTTTAAGTGTGTGTTTCGCTTATATTATTTTGTTTTGGATAGCCAGTTGGCCATTCTGTTGGAAAGTAATCGTCCTTTTGGCTTTCCGCTCTGATGTTTCCATTAGGGTCGAGTTGTTTCATGTTTGTGTTTCTTTCCCTTTGGTGTCTCTGTTGGGAGCTGTGGGTTAATTGTATCGATGCCTGATCATTGCCTTCACTTTTATTTTTCATTTTTTCAGCAAAAAATAATTCTGTTTTATTAAGTTCAATAATACGTAAATGGACGCTCCTATAGATTTCGTTTTTTTTAAATTTCACATGCAAGTGCATCTCCATCTTGTGCATCCAAACATGCAAAATATATCAATGAGTTCGTTCAGGCACCAGGATCGCTCGAATCGTTTCTTTTGACAGCAATGGAACCCGACGAAAATTGCAAAATTTTCAAGCTTTATTGTCCACAACAAGTATACTGGCCAAAAACTAATATTTTGTGTGATGTATATATAAACTGGGGTTTACAGTCAGTTCTTGGCTACCGAGTAAGTTTTTATGCCCGTTTGGAAATAGGTCGTATTATGATATGCCCTTCGGCGTCCGTCCGTCCGTCTGTGCACTTTTCATTTTCGGATAGCTCTTGGTACATTTTACATCCGAACAAGTTGAAACTTGATATATTCAGTAAGACCATGCTATGGAGCAGCGCATATTGTTTCGAGGTAACTGCCCACATACTATCTATGGGTTATGCCCGTTTGAAATTTCCGTAAACATTTAGTTTCCGGCTAACTTCTCCTTCAATATAGATCCGATCAAGCTGAAACGTGATATAGTTAGACCGTGATGTGGAGCAGTGCATATTGTTTCGAGGTTGCAGTCCATCAAATATTATTAGCGTTCTGCCCCTTTGAAAAACTCTGTAATCATTTCGTTTCCGGCTAACCCTTCCTAAAATCAAAATGCAATTAAGCTGAAACTTGATATATTTTTGTATCATTATGTGGAGCAGCGGATATTGTTTCAAGGTTACGCTCCACAAAATATCAGCAGAATTATGTCCCTTTGAATATTTCAGTTATTGACTTGTTTCTGGCTATCTCCTCCTTTAGTACACCGCTTGATAAAGAGTGTCACCATGATGTAGAGCAGTGTATATAACTTTGTGAAGCAATGCATATTTTTTTCAAGTTTCCATTTTACATTATATTAGTAGAGTTAAGCTCCTTCGAAAACTTTTTTGAACTTTTCGTTTCCGGCTAACTCCTCCTATAATTTACATCTGATCAAGCTGAAATTCTTGATTTGAAGTTACACATATTGTTTTGAGGTTACAGTCCACCAAATATCAGCAGTAATGACCCTGTGAAAAATTCGTAAGCTAGTTCTTCCTATAAATTACACCAGATCATGCTGAAACATTGTAAAATGTTACACCATGATGTAGAACAGCACATAACCATTTTGAGGTTACAATCCACCAAATATTAGCAGAGTTATTCCCCTATCACTTTTCATTTTCAGCTAATTCCTCCTATAGTTTACATCCTATCGAGATGCAAGGTGATTTATAGCTAGACCATGATATTAAGCAGCACAGTTTGTTTAGAGGTTACAGTCCACCAATTATTAACATAATTATATCTTCCTTTCGGGCTAACCCCTCCTACTATTAATTTTGTCATTATTATGTTAGAACCGATCACTTAATGCCCCACTTGCAGAGCTATGGATGAGCTATAGCAGCATATACAGTTATAGGATATGTTTAAATTGGGCGTATTATGACGTATTGCAGGCTGTCATTGATACAGGGTTTATTGAGTATTGATATTATTTTAGAAACTCCAGTTCACGTGCCACCAACAAGACATGGATCCTCATCAGCCAGTTCAACTAGTTCAAAACACGGTGTTGCAGTTACGCAGGGTAAGTTTTAGAAACCGTTGCAAATATACATGTATATATTTTCAGGGCGAATCGACAGAAAAAAATCCTGCTGTTAACAACTGAGCCATTATCTCGTTCATACTGCAATGTGATGACTCACCAGACACCAGATGATCATTAAATAACATAAAAATAAACAATGGTTCCTGCGAATATGATTTGACGATGACGACTTTATTTCGTCAAAGACGCTGTTCCACTATTAATTGCAACTGCTGTCGTGTTTAAATTCCAGCCCTCAAACCAGACTTTTGAGGGCTGGAATTTGAGGTCTGGTCATTTCATGTTTTTGGTGTCTCTGATTGGAGGTATGGGTTAATTGTATCGATTCCTGATCATGCTTTCACTTCTGTTTTTCGACAAACAACAAACAATGGATGGAATATAATATATAATAATCTATTTGACGATGCTGTTCATACTTAACGTAAACTAACCTTTATTAAAATTAACCGTGCATGATTTCTAATACTAAACAACGTCTGCAACATCCTACTTTGGTGGCATGGGTCCAGTTTAATCGACGAAAAATCTGTGAAAAAATATATGGATTTAAATCACCGATGAGATTTCTTTATTGAAACAAGCTTCCCGGCAGACATTCAACGTTGAATCAACGTTAAAGCAACATTGAAATTATTATTTATTTAACGTTGAGTCAACGTTATGTTTGCAGGGATATGCTAGACAGATGGTGCTTTACAGACTTATTTGTCTAGTTTTCATCCCGTTAACAAGTCGTTGGTGCAAATGTCATGTATTTTTTTCCCAAATTTCCGTTTTGCTGCTAATGAAGAACGAATATAATGTTCTATGCACAAGTAATTGTAATGTACTTTCAGAGTTTGAAAAACGATTTGTGTTTCACGAAGAAAACGAGTTTCCTGATCCAGAAGCGTTTTCTAATAAAACGAAAGAGTATCCCAGTCAAGTATTGAACAGTAAGTAATCATTTCCTATTCTTCTTTCTTATTTAGAAATCGCGTCGATGTCCGATAAAGTTTTCTCTCAGTGCTCTTTAATTGCAGTGATCAGATGAAATATATGTATATATATTATTAATAAATAAGATCTCCCGCATTGTGTCATGAATGTACCAAGATCAAAGTATCATACGTGACGCGAAGCATCGAGCGTCATGGGCAAGATTCTTGTACGCGACACCGTGCAGCTAATCAAGTAAATGAAGTGGTAAAATGTGGATTCGCTATACAGATTGAATTCTAAAAAATGTGTGATTAAATCCGACAAACAATCGTGCTGATATAACTCGTAATTACGAGGTCTAAGAAAGTTGTTTTATTTAAAGACTGTCTATAAATTCAAAAACTACTTTCAAATTTAAAGACATTTAAGTCTATAGATTTAAAGCCTAACACAAGGAAATTATAAAAATGATGAAAAACGAGAGAAAATCGCATTCTCATATGCAGCCTCAGTCTTCCTCTCATTAAAACGTGCGTTGCTAAAGACTGCATGTATTTTATAGTCTGTAAATATCGTTATAATGATTGAAATAATTAAAATCAAAGCACTGAGAGTGCTGATGGAGCGTAGCTTTGATAATTTGATTTAGCGTCTGATTGATATTTTAATTCAGGCTCATATTGATTCAATGAACATAGCTGTTTAAAGCTATTCTGGGCCAGAAGTCGTGTTAAAGCAACAAGACCTATATTGAAATTAACTCACGCTAAGGTGTAGGCCCCGCAACAACCATCAAGAAAACACGCCTGTACAAATACATTGTCAATTTTTCGGCAAAAAAAAAAAAAAAAAAATGGAAATTTAAAGATACAAAAGTGTGATATTTTCTTATCTCTGCTCAAAACATTGGTTGCGGGGACTTGATTGAACCGCATTGACGAGGCAGTTTTATCAAGTACCCCCAATAAATGTTTTTGAGCAATACAGCAACCATGCAGTTCTGCAGTTTACTTGAAGATTTCTGCTGAGCTATAGTTCGTGCAATAAGTGCGGCTTGCGAAATTGTTTGGCGACTTTAAAGTTATCTTATGTAATCAGTTTTTGAAAAATTACCTTGGGGAGATTATTTATCTTGCATTAGACATTCTCCTTGGTTACGTCTTAATGATGTCTATCTTCATGTGAAAAATTAGCATAATTTTCCCAGCAGTTTATAAGTTATTCATCCGTATTCAGTCTTTAAAATTACCTCGGTGAGGCTGTTTATAAAGCTATCTGGCAATAGACAATATCATTAGCTTGATCTTGTCAATTTACATCTGCATGCAAAACATTATAAAATATACCCGTCGCTATGAAAGTTATACGACCGTGTCAGTGGGTGAAATTTTTTACCTTGCCGAGGCTAAAATAAAGAAACTGGGTCTTCAGGAATCTCGTTGGTTAGATATGTACATTATCTATTTGTATGCTAACAGTTGTCAAAAATATTCCAAGTAGATTAGAAGTTACACTTCGAAATGATTTTTCAGTTTGCCTAGGCGAGGCAGTTTGTAAAGTTATTTGGCATACGGCAATTTTGCAGGTTATGTATTGTCAATATCAACCTGCATGCCGAAAATGATCAAAGCCGGGTTTAGATGTTATACTCCGTATTCATTTTTATATTATTTTGCATCGGCGAGGCCATTCATAAAGTAATCATGCATTAAACAGCCTCATGGGTTAGGTATTGTCAATATCAATCTGAATGCCAAAAACGATCGGAATATTCAGAGAGGTTTGAACATTATACTCTGTTAACATTTTTTTTTATAAATATATATTGCATCGATGAGGCCATTTATGAAGTGATCTTGCATACGACAGTTTCTTGGGTTAGTTATTGTCAATATCAATCCATAGAAATATTTGAAGAGGTTTAGACATTATACTCCATTATTATTATATAAAAATAAATTGCCTCAACGAGGCCATTTATGGAATGATCTGGCATTAAGGCAATTTCTTTGGTTAGATATTGCCAATACAACACAGTGCACAGTCTTTTACTGGAAACCAACAACTGCCCTTCTTGAATCAGCGATAGGGATAGAATCACCGTGGAACAAGTTTCACGATCAATCTCCTGGAAAGAATGTTGCCGAACCCGGCAAGTATCGAACTTGTGTCTGAGCTGATAATTTGCTTTATTTATGGTCACATGCCTAGGACGCAGACAGGTCACTTTAAAAAAGTAACATTGCCCCCCCCACACACACACACACATTAACCCATACTCTGAGTATATGTCTAGCAGCCTTTTTAGGGACAAACATAGCAGGCCCAGATCAGACGCTACAATAAGTGGCGTCTCATCTGTGTCTAAACTGCAAAATTTACTGCTTACAATATAAACCTTGACGTGCACCTGTCCAAACTCATTCCAACTGTCTTATTTTGGTAATAAATTATCGACCCAAACTGCGTACTTTTAACCCATTTTAAATGAATGGAATCCTCAACACCTTATATCAGTATGGAATGAGTTCATTTAAAACTCAGGGATGTCAGGTTGTGGCTTTCACGAAATATTTGGCAAAAATGGTTGAACCTTTTTGTAAGTATGCAGTGCAGGTCATAATGAGACTCAACGTTCTGTGGTATCTGATCTGGGTTTGTCCTGTTTGCAAGTTGCCAGGTTTGGGCTTTTATGGTACGAATGGGCTGTAAACTGGGTTATATGAACTAAACTATAAAAAGATTAGACTGCTACACAGTTCATCTATTAAGAATATTCATCTGTTCCGTTTGAAATAGGTGGTCTGTGAATCAGTCTATAAGAAGATACCGCATGGCGTAATAATCTACTATGTTAACACGGGATACTATGTTTTCAATGGTGATTGGGTCATATGCAGTAACATCGAAAGTAGTGCAGAAATCACTTCTCATCTCACTAGAGCTACGCTGCAACAGCTACGCTCCAAAAATTAAACAACAAATTCCCCCCCCCCCCCACACACACACACACACTTAGGACACAAATGCCGTGAACACTCCGCAGAAAGCGAGGAAATATCTGTCAAAGGTCGAACATAAGATGAGTTTCGCACTGACGTCATTTCGTTTGCGAACATTTTACTTTTGTAGTCAGTCTGAAACTTTCATCAGTTTAAGTTGTCAGAAAAATTGACTGTCAAAGCGAGTGGTCGGTATGCTAATAAACTGATAGAAGCATTATACACTTTCATTCCTCAGCTCATTTTACATATGAATCTTATAACAGATATGTTTTTCTGAGAACTCTTTAAATTATGGTTGGAGTAATTTAATTAAAGAAAGACAACTATATAATTTGCAGCTACATATAGTTAAATATTCCACTATATAATTTGCAGTTAATTAAATATTCCACAGATAACGGCCAAATTACAATAAATAGCAAAGTGCGATTTTTCCGTTTTACACCATTTTCATGATTTTATTTGTGCCAGTCTTTAAATTTACAGACAGAAAGTCTTTAAATTTACAGACAGTCTTTAAATTTATGGACTGTCTATAAATAAAACAACTTTCTTAGACCTGATTATATACCTACGAAAAAATGCTGTCTTCCACCAGTTTTCCGACAAACAGGTACAGATTCCCGTATCACACTATTCGCATTTTCTGATTCCACATCAACCTCGTTGTCACTTATACACAGAGCGTAACGTCAAATTTTCCCACTCATGTACGTTTGAAAAAACACTTTATTTGGAAGCAGAAAAAGGTATATATTAAACATATTAACACTATAGTAACATGATCTGCCGCACATATCGCGTCTCTTGGATGTTTCAAGATCTAAGCGCATCACACATGACGATCCGCATCTCGTGCGAAAGATTTATCTGGAAACATCCACTAGACGTGGTACAATGTGCAGCTCAAGTTATTGTTTTAATAGCATGTATATATCAGCAGGCTAATTTTTAATGGTACACTTACTCGGATAGGTGTCAACATGCTTAGTTGACGTTATGCCTAAAGTTGACAGAAAGACCATGCCTAGCCTTCAAATTGGAAACGAACACGTTCTAAGCTATTAGGTAGAGTGTTTTGTTTGTTTGTTTTATATGGATTTATTAACTGTGATATACCCCCTGCTGCATAGTGTGTAATTATTATCAGTCATAATCGCCATTTTTATTTTTCCTTACAGAACGACAGAATAAAGAGGTCGGTTCGATCGGGTCGCTGTAAGTCCAGTGGTACGTTAATTTGGAGCTACTAAAATTACGAAATCCAACTTATGTTAACCTTTACATCTCTGAGTTTCTGATTTGGATTCCCTCATATTTGAATTTAGGTACACCTACTGTTGCGAGTGCGACTTTTAGCAAAACACTATAACAAAATGGTAAATAGTGTAGTTCCTTATACGATTGATTAAGAGGGATTTAATATGTATCTACACTGTTTGCAAAGCTGGATATCTACATCAGCCGCAGGGCTGAAACTGTTACGCTAATCTTACCAAAGAACCCCGATATTGAAACTGTATTTGTTAGATGATTACGATATGCATTTTTAAACTGTAACATAATTACTTTGCTATTCGAAATACAATGCTTCACAAAATAATAAAAACATCACTTTATCACATGACGTCGCGTCTGGAATTGTTATAACGTCATGTATTAAATTGGGAAATCCACTAGAGGATTAAATATGCAAATTAGTTAGATACACCCCGTAACGTTACACTTAGACGTCATTAAAGACATCACATTTACTAATGGCGGAATGTCGACATTCTTTTGTAAAAACAATCATGAACAAAATGCGTTTCAAATGGCATACAATAAATATAATCTTGCATTCGTGCTCATGTATTTTTTAAATCTATTACACTCGTCGATGAATAGGCATAAAAGGCTCGGCGAAGTCTAAAACTGTATCAATAACTCGTTTAATAAATCCAGTAATACAGTCATGTAAGATCCTCTATTTAACACATACATGGCATGAATATCCCTATTAAAACCAGTTTATCTAGAAAAAAGTGGGTTTGCAGGGGTAGACATTATAGTCGTCATTCTTCTTTAAAACACAGACTTTTAGAACAGCGAAAGCTTGAAAGAAAAGATGGCATTACACGAATGTGTTATCCTGATGGATATAATCTCTTCTTTACAGTTGATAGAGAGATTTTAGGTTTCATGTCTGTGAGTACTTAATTAACTTCGGAAAGTTTGACAATAAATAATATTGATCGGATGAAAGTTTATGTTAATTTGTTTCAATTATACAAAAGCAGATGGTCCATGTTTGTTAGAAAGGTCTGTGTGACGGTTGTAAAAATACAATGTATATTTGGACTAAACTACGAACAATCTTCTTTTATATAAGTCTTGATTGAACTAGAACTATGATCTTCGTTTGCATAAGTTGTGAATTACGAACCCTCTTCGTTTGTAAATGTTTGATTGAACACCGAACCAGCTTCGTTTGAATAGGTTTGGATAGAAATACGAACCTTCTCAGATTGTATAAGTTTTGATTGAACCATTTTCGTTTGTATAACTTTAGACGATACTTTGAACCATCTTTGTATAAGTTTGGATTGACCTACGAACCAACTTTGTTTTTTATTAAATTTGGATTGAATAACGTACCTCTTCATTAATATAAGGTTGGATATAATTATGAACCATCATCGGTTGCATTAGTCTGGATTGAACTGCGAACCTTCTTCGAACCATTTTCATTTGTATCTGATTGGATTGTTAAACGAAGCATCTTCGCTTGTATAAGTTTGGATAAATAAGAGAGTGAGTGAGCGTTTGAGTTTTACATCCCATCAACAGCTCAGGTCGTACGGAGACCTCTGTTTAAAGACTCATCCGAAAGTCTGGAGAAACCCGGGATCGATCCTGCGATCCCTAGTTTATAAGGTGAGTAGCGTATCCACAACACCACGGAGGCTTCCTGGATAAATAAGAATCTTCTTCGTTTATATGTACGAATGGATTAAACTATGGACCGTCTTCGTTTGTATAAATTTGGACTGAATTACGAACCATCTTCGTTTGTATAAGTTTGGATTGAATTTGGAACCACATTCGTTTGTTGTTTTTTTTTGTTTGTATTGGAGTTTAGCGGTCCAGTCAACACTATTTAGGTCACTTTTGAGCCGGCCAGTTTACCTGTCCACACTTACCTGTGTAGGATTATACGTAAGCATTTAACCAGTACAGTGCACATTCTTTCTAAAGAAACTGACAACTGCCCTTCTTGAATCAGCGGAAGAGAGATAATGACGGTAGAAAAGATTTCATGATCAGTCTCCACGAAAGAATGTGGCCGACCCCGGCAGGTATCGAACCCGCGTCCTCCTGACCACATCCGACTGAGCTACCTCGTTTGTATAAGTTTGGATTAAACAACGTACCATCTACGTTTGTGCTAGTTTGCTTTGTTCTAACGAGCAAATCATAATCGATGTTGTAATAACATGGTGCCCATTAAGTGCTCTAATAATTGGAAATGTTTTGAAAAGGAGAACAAAGCTGCTTTCGGGAGCAAAAAATATGGTAATGTTAACTTTGCTAATTTGAAAGACAACTGTATACATCCATATGTGATAAATATTGGAACAACGCGTTAGCAAGTCCATGTAATAAATACAGTTGTAAACCATACTGTGATGAAAGTGGGGGTATTACAATGGTTTTTATTGTTTAAAAGCTTTGGTATGCATGAGTGAGGCGGTCCTTGCAAACAGTTACAATCTATATTTGAAGCAGAAATGTAAAATATTTACAGTAAACTTCAATAACACGTACACGGATGACTCGTTTACATGGCTAATTTGAACTCACACTTTAGTCCCAAGATAAATATTTCATAATAGCTCCTGATTCCATATATAAGGATGATTAAGAGAGTTGTTTCTGATTTTATCTTGAAAACGAATGTTGTATGCATCGCCTAATGTAGATGATTCTAATGAGTACACAAAACATTCCTTGATATCAAAGAAACTAGAAAAGAAATCCATTTATCATAACGTAGCGTCTGAAAATGTAATAACGTCATGTAATTAATTCGATAATCCACTAGTGGATTAAATATGCAAATAAGTTAGATACGCACCGCAACGTTACATATACAACGTCCTTAACGACGTCGCGTTTACTTAAGGCGGAATATTGATATTTTTGTAAAACAATCGTGAGTGAAATGCGTTTTAAATGTCATATGATAAACAGAATCTTGCATTCGTGCTCATGTATTATTAAATTTATTAAACTCGTCGAGGAAAAGAGATGAAATGCTCGGCGAAGCCTGAAATTGTATTCCTTTTCCTCAACTCGTTTAATAAATTCAATAGTACATGAGCACTCATGTAAGATTGTCTATATGGGCCCCGTCAAGCGATTTTGGTACTTATCGCCTATGCGAGCAGCGAAGGTTCAGGCGAGCCTGCGCATCCGCGCAGTCTCGCCAGAACCTTCGCTGCTCGCTCATACAAGCAGTGAATCAAGAGGAACCTTCAGACAGAAAGCCATATCCCTGGCCCCTCTGAATGGCTGTGCATGCGCAGTTAACATTTGTCATGACGGAATGCTCGAAGACCCAAATTCGCTTGGCGGGGCTCATATAATACCGCCTGACCTGGCACAATGAATAACCCTGAAGGCTAGAACTACTCCTATCCCAATCATACTTTCATGGTCCCAGAAGTAATCTTGCCATTGAAGTTTCAAGCTATATTGATAATGAAAAACATGTCACATATTTTCATCAGAAAAGATGCCAATAGTTTTGTAGGACAACGTTGATACATACGGAGGTGTTTTTCAAATGATTTCTAGTGGCTCAAGATAGGCGTTATGTTGGCGATGGTGGCCATCTCCAACATAATGCCTATCTTGAGTCATTAAATAGTTGATATGCGCCTGAATGGGGGTATTCAACGCTTTTGACACTCTTTTGGCCAACTGCTTTTTAATCAACCGTTTTTAATAATGACGGGTAGTGCGCACGAACAGGCTGATCTGAGCTTTCATTGCCGCGTCGTGGCTGAAAAAAGGTATGGTGTACTTGTGCCTGTATTACTTATTAAGAGTCGCATTGAAATGAAGACTCCCATTTTCAGCCAATAATGTGTTGTTTGTTTCGAAAGTTATTTTTTATATCTTTATTGACATTTGTATAGCTGTGTGAAGTGTATTTGTGATTATTGCAGACTTTCATAGTATTCTTGCAATCATATGAATTTGTTCTGGTACTTTATATGTAATGTCAGTTATAGAGAATCTCAGACGAGTGATCGTTACATAGGATATGAGCTTTCTGCGAGTTTCATAAATTGCATGTCATCATGATAACAGACCCATGTGCAAAAATGGCGTCTGTCCTATCTCTAGAACTAGCATTTTTCAAATGAAAATGTTTGGTGTTCATGAGTGAAATAAAATTTGATCTTGCACTGAAAAAATCAAATTTTCTGTTTCTTACATGCTTCAAAAGGCAATATTTAGCGTCTTTAATGGTGTCGCTCACATTCGGAGAAAATTATCTTTGTTCCTGTTCGTTTCGCGTCAATTTAGTGGTGTCCATCGTGTTTAGTGGGTATACTATTGGGTGTAAACTGAAAGTTTGCACCTGAGAAATGGCCTGGGATGGTATTATTATGAATGATTAATGAAATAATTGAGAGAGTAGTTTTCCAAAGAAGTTGCTGGCAAGTCTAACGTCGCGCGACAAAAGACGTGACGTCAGCGTCATAAATGACGTCAGTAACGTCCCCGTCACACATGAACGGGATATGCGTCAATTAGAACACATTTCAGTATTGTTCAGTTATCTGACAAAGATAGAATTGAAATTAGAGTTAGATTTGAAGAAAAAAGTAGTCCCAAACAGTGAAAAATAAAAAATCGTATTTTCACTGTTTGAAACAGTGAAAATATCGATTTATATTTCACTGATAAATCTCTATCATTCATTGAAAAGCATGTAAGAATACGTCATTTTCCACGATCTGACAGTAAGCCTTAGCTTGTCTGAAAGTCATCTCTTGATATTGTTCTTATTTCTGCTCCACACATAGATTGTTGGTGCTCGTAAGAACCGCCTCATGAGGGGTTCTAACGAATACCCACAGTTTGTTGGTGCTAGTACCCACAATTCATGTCTATAAGCTGATTTAACATGTATAAGGAAACTAACTAATACCCCCGTAACACCAATTTTCTCTTTATAAATTGGAATTTACAGGGGTGCTCATTTTACGGACTTGTTAACCTGATATGAAATGACAACGATTTGTCTGAATTTTCTCTCAATAAAAATGGCAGTTGCTTTTGGAGAAAATAGTATGTTATATGTATCACGGAAGCTGTGATAACGTTTTGCGACGTTTCTACGTGATATCACCTATTATATATGTTAAATATGAACAATATATAATGATGTCATGACACTGGTTAACATTAGTGATATGTTAAACTGTTATTTTGCAGCTTTATTGTTTTTCGTTTTACGGACGTTCATCGACAGTTTTATTCGCATGCAGGGTCAGCGTTAAGGCCTATAGATGGCAGAAACTATCTGATGCGACCAAATTATTGATACCGATAAATCATTTGCATTTGGTTTGTTTGTTATTCTAAAAAGTTCTACAATTTATAATATATCAAAAATAAAGTTAGCTTACTGTCATAGAATAAGCTATTTTCGGATGAAATATCGATTTTACAACGATCGTATTTTCGCTGTTTTAAACATTCGATTTTCATTTCACCGCGAAATCCAAGTACAGTAAAATTCCAATATTAAGACCACCTTTGGGTCTGTTCAAAAGTGGTCTTTAAGACCACTTTTGAACTGTCCCAACGGTGGTCTCTGTCCAGAGGTCACTGTATGCAGAAGCACAAAAAAAAGAATATCTGCAACCTACTGAATAACGTTTCAAAACCAGAATTAGTCTTAATTTTAGGTGGTCTTAACAGCGGATTTTCATTGTATTTCATTGCTGAGTAAAAATAAGTTGTGATTTTAAAACTGACATGAATCTTTCCATATACAGCCAAATTTCAATGGCTCGAACACCCATGAGACGATGAAAATTTGTTCGAGGGTTAGTTCAAGCCACTAGGTGGTACTCATACCGTCAGTCCAGAAGGCATACATGTAATTGATAGAATTCAGGGATAAAATGCATCTTTCCGATCTTCTTTAAAATATGCGTATGTTATGTTAACTAATCCCCTCGGCGAGGCGATTCTATCGAGTACAAACACCATGCCTTTTTTCAGGAAAAAAAGAAGAAAAAATATCCCTGAATAATCCTAAATACAATGAAATTCCACTATTAAAACCACCTAAAATTAAGACTAATTCTGGTTTTGAAACTTATTCAGTAGGTTGTAGATATTCTTTGTTTGTTTGTTTGTTTTTTGTTTGATTTGAGGTTTAACATCCCCGTCAATTAAACAAAGAAAAAGATCAGGAACTGATACGTGTACAATCAGAACCCAAATCAGATACTCAACACTATAGGTCATTTTGGAGACGTTGCTTCCAGTTTTATTTTGTGGGACTTTTACCCGACATTGAGATGAAATTACATTTCAGGCCCTGTCATCCAATGAAATCGATAGCGTTTATAAGCCTGGACGGTCCGACTCGCACCACTTTGCCTGGGCAGGCTTACACCATAGTGAAGTTTATATTTTCTTGTACTTTGGGATCATTGATTCCATTGTGGAATTTTGAAAATATTTGAGGATCACTGATGAGGCCTAATTGGCCGAAACTAGCTAGTCTGGCCCAGAAAACATGTACACTTCATATTTTCCAGTTCTGTGGTGTATTTCTTGCTTCCAAAGGATAACCCTTTTATAGAACATATTTAGATCCTCTAAGTGGTTTATAAGTACTCGTGTGCGACCGGTTTCGGCTCTGCATGGAAGCATCATGCAGCCCATCTATTTCTTCAAGCCCCGATGGGCCGATTCTTTCTTTGTGTTTTCTGCATACGTTGTCCACTGGTCAGAGACCACTTTTGGGACAGTTAAAAAGTGGTCTTCAAGACAACTTTTTGAACAGTCCCAAACGTGGTCTTAATATAGGAATTTTACTGTATATTGATATCTGGAGCTACGGGGAGATTACTCTAGGGACTTAAAAGCGAGTTTGATTTCATAATGGGAAAAGAGCTGTCCGTGTTCGAGCATATGCAGTACTACTGTAGTTAACCAAGATCCCTATTTTAAAAAAAAAAAGAGCAGAAATGAAGACTTTCTGACATTTAAATATGGCTAAACATCTACAAACGCAACCGGATAGTGAAATTTAGTGTCTCAGTTGAAATTTTGGTTGCACCATAACAGGGTCCAACACCCCACATCGAAGAATATCCTGCACTCATACATATATAAAATGAGTTTCTTGAAGATACAGGCGGCCCCGCCCATAGGGGCTCGAAGAAATAGATGGGCTGCATGGTGCTTCCAATGAGCTGAAACTGAACGCACACGAGTACTGGTAAACCACGTGGAGGATCTAAGCCTGTCCAGGCAAAGCGGTGCGAGTCGGACCGTTCATGCTTATCAACCCAATTGATTTCATTGGGCGACAGGGCTTGAGATGTCATTTTATCTCAATGTCGGATAGAAGTCCCACAAAATGGGAAGCAACGTCTCCAAAATAACCTATAAACTTTAAAAGTGTTGACGGGGACGTTAAATCTCAAACAAAAATCGAAGATACAGGCAAATTATGTTGCTTTTCTTGAAACAACAGCATTAAGAAGAATACAGCCTTGGCCCCGGGGAAAATACTCATTTTTACTTTGTAATCAAGAATTCAGTTCCAAACAGGCCGACCCACAATCAAACCTACAAAAAACTTGTGCGCTCAGCAAAGGCTCGCATACACACATTCTGATCAGAGTTTTACTGTTCGCAAGGTGCCTTCCATTACAATAACACAGCTGTGCGTCAAAGTGCATTTTTCACATCTCCAAAAAAGGCTACTTTTCTGGTGAAAATCCGTGATATTATAACTCATAACATAGGTTGTGCGATGGGGGCTCATTAGAACCGCCACATTGTGGCGGTTCTAACGTTGTGGCGGTTCTAACTAGTACCGACAACCTATGTCTTGGAGCAGAAATAAGAAAAATAATGTATACACCACTGAACCGCAGTTGTCTCTAATCAAAGTGGGGTCTACGTGGGTGTCCATTTCACGGACTTGTTCACGTGATGAAAAGCCGCTCGGCTATGCGAAGACCAACAAGCGATTGGTCGGGCATGAATGGCTTGATGCACAGGGTTACTTGAGCATATTGGTACACTGATAAAGCACCTGTCTGGTGATCGAGGGTTCCCTGGTTCGAGTCCCACACCAGACGCCATGTGTTATGTGGCATTGAACAAGTCACTTATACACAAATTAGTTTGTTTATATATGTATAAAGTCTTAGTTATCAAAATCAGTTTATACTACAGTGAAACTTCAATGGTTTTGAACACTGATGGCTCTTGACCTATGGCTAAGTCGAACCCGTTCTTGAGTCTTTGTTTGTTTGTAATGGAGTTTAACGGCACATTCAACATTATTTCATTATTTTAGGTCAATTTTACTTATCCACCCTTTTCTTGGGCAGGCTTATACGTAAGGGGTTAACCAGTACAGTGCACATTCTTTCGCCAGAAACTGAATCAGCGGAAGGGAGAGAATGACCGGAGAAATGGCCACGTAAAATGGAAATCTTCCACTGACCGTTCCAAGGCGGCTCTTCTGTGGCGATTGATTTATGTTGTTGTTTGTTACTTACTGTGTGTATCACTTGTGTCTTTTGGTTTTGGATGGCCATATGGCCATTTGGTGGGAAAGTAACTGTCCTTATGGCCTTCCTTTGTTTAGGTTTCCATTATGGTCTGGTCGCTTAATGTTTATATTTCTTTCCCTTTGGTGTCTTTTATGGGTGGAGTAAGTTAATTGTATCAATTCCTGATCTTTGTTTTACTTCTACTTTTAATGATCAATCTCCATGAAAGAATGTTGCCGAACCCAGCAGGTATCGAACCCGCGTCCTCCTGATCACCAGTCAGACGCGCATGCGACTGAACTACCCAGGTCGGCCATTCTTGAATCTCACGCATCCAGATAAGAAATTAGGGAAGTTTTCTTCTTATCTTATGAAACTATGCTGGGTGTATTCATTAGCATAGCCTAATCAACACGAATTTAATGAGTACACACAAAATATATTTATTATTGAACACGGTAAAGATATCCAAAAATTATCTCCATTATTCCTCCTAGCATGGTATAGTTGTAACCCTCTGTGGTTCGAACTACGCCAGTATCGAACAAATTTCCACGGTCCCAAATGTTTCCGAGTCATTGACATCACGAAAACACGCCTACATAATTTTGACCCTCTTGAACCCCATTTTGTATAGAAAAACTGGGGTTTACAGGGGTAAACTTTATATTTCTGCTCTAAAATGTAGATTGTGGGTACTCGTTAGAACCGGTTCTACTGAGAAAAATATAGATTTTGGGTACTCGTTAGAACCGCCTTGCTGAGGCGGTTCTAACGAGTACCCACAATCTATATTTTGAGCAGAAAAAAGAGAAAAATATCACAATTTTTCATCTTAAAAATTTTGTGTTTTCGGCTGTAAAGTTTACAATGCATTTGTATAGGCGTGCTTTCGTAATGTATTTGACTGTATTTTCACCAGATCTGTGATTTCACAAGCCGCACAAGTCTTCTTTTCCATTTTGTCGTGCTCTGGCTTATTAGCTTACTGTCTTCAGAAACGGACTAGGACTTGTATTATCTCCATCGATGTTTGATAGATTACAGTTTTTGTCGCACCTGCATGGCACGATATAGGAGTCGAAATTTCTGTCCGTTAGTCAAGCTGTCAACACTTGCGTTCACCGTACTAATGTAGAGTCAATTTAAAAAAAATATAAGGGCTTCATCAATGATACTGGGTACAAACTTGCATATAGGAAAAATTAATGTAACTTTTATGCATTCATATTTGACCTTATCCTACATTTCATGGTTCAATGAATTTGTAAACTATTGTGTTAACCATAGCGTTCACCCTATTGTAGGATTCCATTTCCCAAGAACTGTTACTTGGTACAAACTTGCATTGTTGGATGGCAACTTTAATGCAAACATACATAGTTGACCATGACCTATATTTCATGGTTCATTTTTTGTATACCATTGCATCAATCCTAACTGTCACCCTCATGTAAGAGTTCATGTCTTAAGAAATATAGCGCTTCATTATAGTAGAACATTGCATCAAGGGATGGCAACATTGATGCAAGCTTTGATATTTGATCTTGACCAAAAGTTCATGGTTCACTGACTTAGTGAACTTTTATGTCAACCCTAGAGATCAGTCTTATGTTAAAATTTCGCAGGAGTTGCTTCCAGGGATAGCAACTTTACACTCAGGCAAATCGAATTATTTGCGAAATATAAACTCCATAGGATGCCGCACAAGGACATCCCATCCAAGAAAGGAAAATTTACAATCTCAAATTTATAATCATCGCGTTTGTCATAAATTGTGCAAGAAACAAACCCATCTACAATAGACAGATGTAAATCCAAAAACGGAGCCTCGGTATCAGAAGAATTTGCTTTATTTAACTGAAGTCTTTGGGGTTCGTTCAGCCACCAAGTTTGCTGTACAGTATGTGTTACAGAAGGCCAATACAAGCTTCCTCCTTGTATTGGTTGCCTAAACTTCATAAAAGACCATTCAAAGCAGGGTTTATTGCAAATTTAAGCTCTTATACCACCACTGAACTTTCCAAATTATTAACTTGATGTTTTACTGCCATCAAAAACATGATAAATGCTGCGACCAAGTTTTTGAAAGATCAGGGAGAAATCTGTTTTGGTCAATAAAACATTCTAATAAAGTTTTAAATAAATTGAAACCCAGACGTTTTCGTACTTCATGTCTGTCTTCTTATGATTTTTCCACCCTCTACACTACACTTCCTGACAATATTATAAAAGAAAAAACTTAATGATTTAATTGAATGGCCATTTTATAGGGAAGACTCCCTCTATCTTGCGTGTAATGTAAGAAATGCTTTTTTCACTTCTGAAGAGCCTAAAATTATACTTTATTGTCATGTCAGAAAGTGTGTGAAGCTCTCACCATTCTACTGGACAGTATTTTCATAAGATTTGCTGCTAAGATATTTAGACAAGTTGTGGGTATTCCGATCGGTACAATTTTGCGCAGCCCTTGTGGCTGATCTGTTCTTGTTTTGTTATGAAAGAGACTTCATGATGTCCCTTTCCGTTGAAAACCAATCTGAAATCATTGAAGCCTTTAGCTCGACTTCTAGATATTTGGATGATTTATTAAATATTGCCAATACCTATTTCGATGGTTTGATCAGTCAAATTTACCCTCCTGAACTTCAGTTAAATAAAGCAAATTCTTCTGATACCGAGGCTCCGTTTTGGATTCACATCTATCTATTGTAGATGGGCTTGTTTCTTGCAAAATTTATGATAAACGCGATGATTTTGACTTTGAGATTGTAAATTTTCCTTTCTTGGATGGTGATGTTCCTCGTGCGGCATCATATGGCGTTTATATTTCGCAGTTAATTCGATTTGCCAGAGTGTGTAGTCATGTAACTGACTTCAACACTCGCAATAAATTGTTAACTGCTAAACTTCTTAATCAGGGTTATCGGTATGATAAGCTACACTTTTCAAAATTTTATAAACGTCATTCCGATTTAATTACAAATTTCAGTGTTTGACTTAAATCTCTTCTGCAACAAGGTCTATCGGAGCCTGAATTTTATGGTGACTTAGTATATGAATTCAGAAAAATATATAAATGCAATGATTTTAGCACCCAATTTCGTAATATCATTCGATATAAAAAGGTAGGGTACAACATAAATGTTATACGACAGACTGCATGCATGGTAGTTAACCCAATCACGGTTGACAACTTTGATTCCTCTTTAATTGCACGCCGGTGGGTCAGGCCTCAGATTCTTTGACGGTTCCAGCGTAAAGGCTTACTGAGAATTAGAGAGTTTCTAATTTTATGTAATGTTGGTTGGTGCCTAATGTTCTGTCTCTGGTCGGGCCAATCGGAGTCTAACTGTTGGTCTTCTTTTGCTCCAGCATTTCTGTGCTTTCTTGCTGTCGAGTCCTCACCGTTGTTTCATCTCTGTGGTTGTTTGATTTTTGTGTTCACGGAGATGTTGCACTGATTAGTAAGGAGGCCTTTGTGCGGACTGAACAAATTGTTTGTCTAAATCGCGATGGAAATAAGGGCGAGGATTGTGGCCACGTAAAATCGACTTAAGCCCCCCCCCCACCCCCACCCCCAGTGGAATTCGTTTCATTGTCCGTTCCAAGGGGTTCTTCTGTCGCGGTTAATTTTTTTTTATGGTGTGTCTTGAGCGTGTGTATCGCTTATATTATTTTGCTTTGGATAGCCAGTTGGCCATTTTGTGGAGAAGTACTGTCCTTTTGGCTTTCCGCTATTGATGTTTCCACTAGGGTCTAGTTGTTTCATGTCTGTGCTACTTTCCCTTGGTGTATCTGATGGTAGCTGTGGGTTAATTGTATCGATTCCTGATCATTGCCTGCCATCATTTCTATTTAAAACAATCATCGATATTTGACCATGACCTAGATTTCATAATTTGGATCTGGGGACATAGCGCGACATAGCCTTCGGCGGATTTCTTGTTTTTATTTTTGTTGACGGTCCTTTCAACAGTATATCTCTTATATCGAGCCAATCAGTAATACCCGGAAACACCCCCTCCCCCCCCGCACACACACAAACACCTGACCCTCCGTTGCAGAACTAGGCGTCTCATATTTGACCTGAGCTAGTCTCAAACCCACAGCGTTGAGAATCCTAATGATTTAGAGTCAGCTTTCTTACCCACAAGGGCACTGAGGCCCGCTAACAATGTAATGAGAAAACCTGTCTTCGGTGCTTGCGAATAGGTAAGACACAGGCATGCTAGGTAAAAGTTTTGAAGTTTCAAATGTAAAAACTAGAGGTGTTTTGTCATCTAAGCAGTGACCACAAAGGTGTGATCAGCACCTTCCTTGTTCGCAAATGGCAAAACAAGCTTTCTCATGGCGTATCTCAATTTAATCTGGAAAGGTTGGTAGAAAGAAGCTTTAAGTTAGGTCAGATATGTCTTACATTTAAGCGGAATGAATATACTTGGCATATTTTCCCCTTTTTTCCAGGAAGATAATTTTCTTATCTATGAAAAAAGCACCTTCGACAATGGGTTATACTCTTATGGAAAGAGCGAATTCTAACCCATTAGAATAGGCAAGGGGTCTTCGCATAAATGAAAGAGAAAGAATGTGCTCTTCAGGAGTTTAATGCTAAGTCCTCTTATTCATGGGTGTTTTTGTTTGTTTGTATTGGAGTTTAACGACCCAGTAAACACTATTTAGATCATTTTTAGTCGGTCAGTGTACCTATCCACACTTTTCCTGGGCAGGCTGTATGCGGTTAACCAGTACAGTTCACATTCTTTCGCCAGAAACTGACAACTGCCCTTCTTGAATCAGCGGAAGGGAGAGAATGGCCGTAGAGAAGATTTCATAATCAGTCTCCACGAAAGAATGTTGCCGACCCCGGCAGGAATCGAACCAGCGTCCTCCTGATCACCAGTCAGACTCGAATCCAACTGAGCTATCGAGGCCGACCATATTCATGAGTGTAGAGGGGCAAATTATTTTTGAAAGAATTGCCTTCTCTGAGGGTGTGTATATTTCACTTAACTTGTTTAGCTTTTTGACTGTGTAAAGATTTAAAAAATGTTGTTTTTGCTCTTGAAAATTATAGTTATCTGCATGTGAAACAGTAAATAGACTTTACAAATGGCAACTGTTCAGTGTTATTTTGTAGTGTTTCCAACAAAATTAATATTAGCCACATTCTAATACAAAAACGATTCAAATACAGTTAGAACCATACTAATGTCTTAAAATGCACTAAGAACCATATTTAGCGTCAAGAACCATGAACCGTATTCTTATACACCAAGACCTACCTTATCCCAATACACTTAGAACCCTACTAACTATATTCCAGTACACTGCGTATTTTATTGACCGTTAAAGCAACGGAAAATTCTAGAGCAGATGATATACTATTTTTTCTTGGTGTAAACACTATTTATTAACTTCTTTTTGAATTACAAGAATACAATTACACGTTATATGAAAAAAAAAAGTTCAACAGGATTTGAAAACAAACATAAATGCTTATACTAATCATCTCATTTTCTTATTTTGGGAGAAAATAAGGAAAGGCATTTCATGTGAGCAGACGATTTACATGTAATGTTAGGCCTTATTTTCTCTCTAAAATAAATAAATACGCCCATTAACGTCTGCTTGCCAGATCTGGGATTAAACTCAGGTTCTGCATGCGAACCCGTCAGATCATTTGTCAATCTATTCCAGTCGCTGATCACATAAGCTTTCATAACACGTTCCAATTTCGATTACAAGTGGAATGCAATAAATAAATAAACGCTGTGGACACATGTGAGACACCAAAATTTGCAAAGGAAGGCCAGGTTTGTTTGTCTTGGTAACCTTGTATTCTGTGACCACTGAGTAACGATCTGTCAGTTGAAAATGAAACAATATAAAAGGACCGTAACATCCATAATTGATACATCAATAAATAAAGTACGACTTAGTTTAAATGAATAATTGAAAATGCAAGTAAGTTTAACTCATAGGCCGTTTATTTGGTCTTTAACATTTTTTAAAAAGTCTTTTAATCGCAGAATTTATTAAATAATCAGACAAACTATTCTTTTCAATGCACACATAGCATGTCTTTTCGAATTATGCTTATAAAATACATTTATCTTCTGTCGAGCAAGTCTTCATCTGAGCTTTGGTAAGCAGAATTAGTTCTTCCTGACATCCGGTCGAGCTGTTCAGTTCTTCTTGAATCAGGAGTGTTTATCTGCAAATAAATATATTATAGGGAACACCCATGTTTTTCATATATTAATATTTTCCGGGACCCGAGGAAGCAGTTTGAACACGAGCCGCTGGGCCGAATGTTCAAATATCTTCTAAGGGACCCAGCAAATTTTACTGCAATTAAACATGAATAATCGTTGTTCTTGCATAACTTAAATTGTGACGAAAAGGCCTCAGAGATCCATAAAAACTCCATATAAACTGCGACCGGCAAACCAACATGGCGACTAGTTCGGAATGCTGGAGTTACGCAGTGATCCTCTGACGTCATCATGATATTCTTAAATGCAACGCTCAGGGCGATAACTACGTCCTCAAACTAACATAAACAAACAATGCCCAACTTGTGATATCACAAGTTCAGAAATCATGTTCAAAGAGCACATGTATTTCATAATCTTAACATAGGTTTTGTTTGAACACGGCTTCTTGTCCATTCAAAAATACTACTATTGCATTTATTTACACCACCAAGTTAATAGGTCTGTGTAACGAACACAGTTATCAATCCCACTTAATTTTAAATAGTTTATGGTCGGTATATTTTCTCAAAAACTTAGACTAGGCTGTACTTGCTAGAACCACTACTAAATATCACGAACAGTCCATGTGCTTGAAATAGATATCAGAAACAATCACAGTTTTTCGCACCCCAATACCTCACCAGACCTCGTGGCAGAACAAACGACACAATATACTCTCAAAGTCTTTGTTAAATTCATTTAACAAACCCATTTAACAAACCAATAAATAATACCTACCAGTCGCGGCCTCGGAATTTTCCATGTCTCACTGTCAGTTATCAGTTGGCTGTTGTACCATCTATGACGAATTCGAGGAGTTTTAAAATTTTCGGCATCCGGGTAGGGATCCGGACCAATCAAGCTGAGGACAACCGGCAACAAAACAAGACCGGCAAATAGTCCGTATCCCATAATAGAAACAAGTGCCTGTAAAAGAACATGGTAAATGATGAGCAAGTGCAAGAATAACAGCAGAACATTTTCCTGGCCATCAACCCTGGACCGTCATCGGTGTTTTCATCCAACCAGTTTGTTCAATCTTCATTAAAGACATCTAGAGGTTGTGCAATGCGTCGGCTAAGTCTTCGTTGGCGCAGAGGTCTTATCGTGTCCCAGATCAGATGTTGACGAGTGAGATAAAATACGTTACATTTTTTTGTTTTATCTTCAATTTTAGCGGTTTTGAAAATGTGCCATTAGAAATTAAATGGTAATTAAATGTCTCGACTGGTTAAGCGTTGGCCGGATTTTGAAATTGTAATGAAAACAAGAGCTGCCACTGTAAGCGACCAATCCCCCCCCCCCCCCCCCGTGGGAGCCAATTTTTATGCCAGTTAATTTTTGTGACGAGGACAAAAACTATATGCGTCGGTGAATCTCTCGTAAGGGGGGGGGCATAAATAGAAGTGAAGGCAATGATCAGGAATCGATACAATTAACCCACAGTTTAATTAAATACCTGTTCAGCACAATAAGGTCACAATACGCTTAGACATTCCATTCTCATAATAAAATCAAGCCCTAGAAATTCCTTATATTAAACAAACGGTCAGGTGCATCAGACTTGGCCGACCTTGGCCATGTTTAGTTTAAACAAACATGCTCAATGCTGCCACAAGAGGCATAAGCGCATGTATAAAAGCACAATTTATAATGAATTCCTTAATTAACAAGTCTATGATTTGTCCATTTTTATCACAAAACGCATAATAATTGTTATAGTTAGAGTGATTTTAGCACCGTTTCATGTTCAGCATACTGCAGAATCTGTCGATAACACTCCTTAACCCTTATCCTGTTGTTCAAGACAACTCCTACCTTTGCAAACATGTAAATCCAGATCAAAAGAAGCCATCTTATCAGGATGTACACTGTATTCAGTTTCCGCTTATAAGAGCATATGCGCTAATTACACTTAATGTGCAATATAGGTTGTTTTTGCGTGTCGAATACCCTTTATATTGGTGAGTGCGTATTGGACTTATTAGAGCAATAGCGCTTATTAGGGCGAATACGGTAGTTCTTTTCTGGAGACATTGTACATGTTACAGAACATGCATTTTGCAGCTTCTCATACGTTAAATGGCTTTGTGCTTGCATTGATTATGTGTAATGTCATGTTCTAATTTTTCGGTGACTCGAAATAGCTATGTTACTACACTTTGGCTTTCCTTGGCTCTTCCTTGCTTCCAAAGGCTAACCCTTTCATAGACTATATTGAATTTCTCTCAAAATAAGCAATGCCTCTCATTGATAGACGTCCTGCTAAATCTTTCTGTCCAAGCGTCAAAACGTCAGTCTTCGATGGCTCGAACACAATTTGGACAGTAAAAATTTTCGAGACAAAGAACTTTGATCCACCGTGTATAATTCAAACCAACTGGCCAACATGTACAGCATAATGGGAAAATTTTGGTATAAAATTAAAGTATGTTAAGTGTACTCATTAGAATCGCTCATCGAGGCGATTCTAATCCCATCGAGGCGATTCTAATGAGTACACTCAACATATATTAAACCGGCCCCGATAGCTCAGTTGGTAGAGTGTCCGCTCCGGGGAACGGGAGGTCACGGGTTCAATCCCGGGCCGCGACATACCAAAGTCGTTAAAAATGGTACTAGTTGCTCCTCGCTTGGCACTCAGATTTACGGGGAAGAGCTAGGACTGGTCGACCCGGTGTCAGGATAATGTGACTGGGTGTGGTATCATGTACTGTGTCTGGGACATGATACTTCAGTGAGGCAGCACTATAAAAGTGAGCATTGAGCCCCCTGTCGCAACCAGACACCGTCGTGATATGACTGAAAAATAGTTGAATGCGACATTAAACCCAAATTCACACTCACAACATTTATTAAGAAAAAAATCCTCAATTACATTGTATCTGGAGCTTTTGGAAGGTTTCCACAGCAGCTCAATACCGGGTTAGACTCAGCCATGTAAAACGAGCCATTGGTGTTCGAGTCATTGAAGTTCTACTACACCACTAACAAATGAAGATTTCAATAAAAACACCTAAACTTCAACTAATCGGAAGAAGTGTTACTCAGGAAAAAACACCTTTGTGTGGCCAGTAGCAAAACTAATGAAAACGGACCTTTACCTTACGAAATTTAGACCTCGACATGACATTGATTGAAGTATGTTAAAAATAACAAATTGAGGCTTTTAATATCATGCTTGACACAAATTGTGGGTGCTCGTCAGAAATAAGGCGGTTCTAACGAGTCCCAACAATATATGTTTGTATACCAATAAGGAAATTTAAAATATAAAGATAACCCGAACAAACCCAATGTTCTCCATATAATTGATTGGTTCAGAACTCATTTGCCCACTCGACACTTTTGAGGTAATATATAACTGGACAGTTTCCCAAACCACACATGCTCCGAGTAGTGTTCACTTACAAGTATAGTGCACAGTACTTTTACCAGGAACCGATATCTTCCCTTCTTTAACCATTTTCTTTCTATAAAGTGGGTTTATAAAGTAACTGTCCTTATGGCCTTCCTTTGTTTAGGTTTCCATTATGGTCTGGTCGCTTAATGTTTGTATTTCTTTCCCTTTGGTGTCTTTGATGGATGGAGTAAGTTAATTGTATCGATTCCTGATCTTTGTTTTACTTCTACTTAACTGCACCTACATCTACACGTTTAAGATGACATGCTGCTACTTACAACAAAATGGCCCCGCCCATCGGGGCTTGGGGAAATACGGTTTGGCTGCATGATGCTTCCAATCAGGGCTGAAACCGACCGCGCATGAGTACTGGTTAACCGCGGAGAGGGCAAAGTCGTGCGAGTCGGACCGTCCATGCATATAAACCTTTTTGGTTTCATTAGGCGTTAGCGATGGAGATGTCATTTCATCTTAGTGTTGGGTAAAAGTCTCACAAAATTGGAAGCAACGTCTCCAAAATGACCTAAATTGTGTCGCTGGGGACGTTAAATCTCAAACAAACAAACAAACAAACAAACAAACTAACTTACAACAAAGAAGAGAAACAAGGTATGACTTCTGGCTGTTATCAGGATCGCCACAACTATTAAAGTCGAAGATGCACCGTGAAGGATTGCTGGACCTATCTTCTCTAGCGTCTTTTGGGCTCTCTCTACAACAAACCACAATATACGTCAAAGTAGTAGCTAGGGTCGAACTTTAGTGTCGCGAACACCTTCAGCATTATGAAAATTTGTTCTTGACAGGCCTAGCTCGAGCCACTGAGGGCTTATCATAGCGCCAGGTAAAGAGGCTTAATATAGGCATATTTCAATAAATACAGTTATTTTGTTTGTATACTTTACAATCGCCTCGATGAGGCGATTCTATCGTGGCGATTTTAATTAGTACAAACAAAACCGTTTTAGGATACAGGATGGAAAACTTACCTAAACAGACCATAAATATTGGATTTCTACAGCCATCGGGAAAACTCCTCAAGAAGCAATTAGAATCAGCAATGATACACATCTCGAAAACACGCCTATGTAATTTTGATCCCCATAAACCCCATTTTTATATAGGAAAACTGGGGTTTACAGGGGTAAAACTTATTTTCCTTATTTCTGCTCTATATATATTGTGGGTACTCGTTAGAACCGCCTCATCCGTTAGAACCGCCTCGATGAGGCGGTTCTAATGAGTACCAACAATATATATTTTGAGCAGAATAAGAAAAATATCACAAATTTTCATCTTAAAATTTTCATTTTTCGGCGATAAAGGTTACAATGTATTTGTATAGGCGTATTTTTGTAATGCGTCAGTCAACGGTGTTCGAGTCTTTCAAGTTTCAACATAAAAAGACAGTAACTAGTACATCAGAATGTGTAACACACACCTCCCCGGTGATATCAAGGCGATGTCACTGTTTGAAAATTTAAATATAGTGACGTCGACTCGATAATATGAGTTAACTAGCAAAATAATGGAAAGTAGGTGGCAGGAATTCATTGGTTGAGTCAAGGGATCTGTCTTCGAGCATGTGCAAATATATATATAGTATAAGCCTAAATGAATCACAAGTAAAACAATCCAATTAAAGTATAAGTTAACGAAAACGCGCTGATAATATTTGACTTCGGTAAAGCACTAAACATCAAAAACTGGCACAGTGTACCCATTGCCCCAGGTGGCCACAAGATATTAGTAAGAAATAAAGTGATACTTTCCTGGTTTCTTGTTACAATCGTTACTCGTTACCTAAACCAAGGCAATTTTAAAGAGTACACCGTTTGAAGTGAGAACAAGAGGGCCCACAGGGCCCTGGATCGCTCACCTGAGTATCAGTGTCCCTGGTACATTCTTGGCCCAAGGGCTATAATTTGAACAAACTTGGTAGTGGTTCACTAGATGAAGCTTCATACCAAATAGCAAAGACCTGGGCCTTCTGATTTCAGACAAGATTTTTTAAGGTTTTCTGTATACAAGTCTATATAAAACCAGTGGGCCCTGGAGCGGGGGCATTTTTTGGTGGCAGGGCTATAATTTGAACAATCTCAGTAGAGGTCCACCAGATGAAGCTTCATGCCAAATATCAAAGACCTAGGCCTTGTGGTTTCAGACAAAATAGTTTTAAAGGATTTTTTCCTATATAAGCCCCCGTTAAAACTAGTGGGTCCCGGCGCAGGGACATTTTTGGCTCCAAGGCTATTATTTAAACAATCTTGCAGAGGTCCATTAGATTAAGCTTCATACCGAATATCAAAGACCTGGGCCTTCTGTTTTCAGACAAGATGATTTTTAAAGGTTTTCCCTATATACACCTATGTAAAACTAGCGGGCCGCGGCGCGGTGGCATTTTTGGCCACAGGACTCTATTTTGAACAATCTTGTTAGAGGTCCACTTGATGAAGCTTCATGCAAAATATCAAAGACCTTCCGGTTTCAGAAAAGAAGATTTTTAAAGGCTTTCCGTATATACGCCTATGTGAAACCAGCAGGCCCCGGTGCGGAGGCATTTTTGGCCCCGGGACTATATTTTGAACAATTTTGGTAGAGGTCCACTAGATGAAGCTTCATACCAAATATCAAAGACCTGGGCCTTCTGGCTTCAGACAAGAAGATTTTTAATGGTTTTCCCTATAATAGTCTATGTAAAACTGGTGGATCCCAGCTCGGGCGCATTTATGGCTCCAGGGCTATAATTTGAACAATCTTGGTAGAGGTCTACTAGATGAAGCTTCATACCAAATATCAAAGACCTGGGCCTTCCGGTTTCAGACAAGAAGATTTTTAAATGTTTTCCTTATATAAGTCTATGTAAAACTATAGGGCGCCGGCGCGGGGGCATTTATTGCCCTAGGGCTATAGTTTGAACAATCTTGGTAGAGGTCCATTGGATGAAGCTTCATACCAAATATCAAAGACCTGGGCCTTCTTGTTTCAGACAAGAAGATTTTTAAAGGTTTTCCCTGTATACGCCTATGTGAAACCAGTGGGCCCCGACGCGGGGTCATTTTTGGCCCCAAGACTATGATTTGAACAATCTTGGTAGAGGTCCACTAGATAAAGTTTCATACCAAATAGCTAAGACCTGGACTTTCTGGTTTCAGACAAGAAGATTTATAAGCTTTCCCTATATGAGTCTAGGTAAAACTGGCGAGCCCCGGCGCGGTGGCATTTTTGGCCCCGGGGCTATAATTTGAACAATCTTGGTAGAGGTCCACTAGATGAAGACCTAGACCATGCGGTTTCAGTAAATAAAATCTTTTTTTAGATCCTGTGACCTACATGTGCAACGGACCGGAACCATTTGAACATATTTGAAAGGGGACCACCTATGGATCATTTCTGCGAAGTTTGGTCAAAACACGATCAGTGGTTTAGGAGATGTTGTTTGAAGAAATTGTTTACGGACGCACGCACGGACGGACGACGGACCAAAAGTGACCCGAAAGCTCACCTCGTCACTACGTGACAGGTGAGCTAAAATAGACAAAGTCCCCCAAATTAAATACGTTACGTCACGTTATCTAGTCTTTTGGTCGGCTTTATCTTCTATCGCGGTTTATTTTCGTTATGGTTTGTCTTTGAGTGTGTGTATCGCTAATATCTTTTTGTCTAGGTGTTTTACTGATCTCCCTTAATCAAAATGTTTTCACTACACAAAACTATGCGTAAAATATTATTTCGCACAACAAAAAAGTCTAGAAACCATAATCGGGGCTTGAAGAAAAGTGGTGGGCTGCATGTTGCTTCCGCGCAGAGCTGCAACCGACCGAATTTGAGTATGGTGTAGAATACAAGTGAAGGCAATGATCAGGCATCGATAAAATTAACCCACCTCTCCATCAAAGACACCAAATGAAAAGAAACACAAACAAGAAACAAGAGGCTCAATGAGCCTAACCGCTCACCTGAGGAACATTTTAGTTAGCTGTTTGA
The DNA here is from genome assembly GCA_963580285.1 of Lucinisca nassula. Lineage (NCBI taxonomy): Eukaryota > Metazoa > Mollusca > Bivalvia > Lucinida > Lucinidae > Lucinisca > Lucinisca nassula. The sequence goes on along the minus strand of OY757010.1, from coordinate 138,360,849 downwards.
CTCATGGTCTTTGAGCATAATTTTTTTTTGAAGTTCTTCCTAATGGAACACGGCATTGTCAATTTGGACCCTAGGGGCAGGTTTGGCAGGATTAATGAAGGGGACCAATTGGCATTGCTACATGCTTAATATGTAAGCTCTGGGCCTAGTGGTTTCAAAGAAGATGATTTTTGAAGTTTGTTTTTTCCATTATAAGTCTAAGGGGGCTAAGGGGCCCCGGGGCGTGGCCAGTTTAGACCCCAGGGGCATGATTGGCACAATTTATGTAGAGGACCACTTGACATTGCTACATGCTTAATATGTAAGCTCTGGGCCTAGTGGTTTCAGAGAAGAAAATTTTTTAAGTTTGTCCCATTGTAAGTCTATGGGAGCTATATGTTGCCATGGCAACACCAGTTTCAATCTGAGCTACCCCAAAACATACTGCATCTTCTCCCTCAATCGGATAATGCTTCTCATGAAATTTAATCATGATTGGCCAAGTGGCTTTAAAGATATACTTATTTGAAAATGTGAACGGACGCCGGACCATTGGCATACCAATACCTCACATGAGCCTTCGGCTCAAGTGAGCTAATAATACTTGCTGTTTCAGAAAAGAAGATTTTTTAAGCTTTTTTTCCATTATAAGTCTATGGGGGCTAAGGGGCCCAAGGGTGTGGCCAGTTTAGATCCCAGGGGCATGATTGGCACAATTTATATAGGGGACCACTTGACATTGCTACATGCTTAATATGTAAGCTCTGGGCCTAGTGGTTTCAGAGAAGAAGATTTTTTAAGCTTTTTTTTCCATAATAAGTCTATGGGGGCTAAGGGGCCCCGGGGCGTGGCCAGTTTAGACCCCAGGGGCATGATTGGCACAATTTATGTAGAGGACCACTTGACATTGCTACATGCTTAATATGTAAGCTCTGTGCCTAGCAGTTTCAGAGAAGAAGATGTTTTAAGCTTTTATTTCCATTATAAGTCTATGGGGGTTAAGGGACCCCCGGGCGTGGCCAGTTTAGACACCAGGGGCATGATTGGCACAATTTATGTAGGGGACCACTTGACATTGCTACATGCTTCATATGTAAGCTCACGGCCTATCGGTTTCAGAGAAGAAGATTTTTTTAGCACTTTTTCCATTAAAAGTCTATGGGGGCTAAGGGTCCCCGGGGCGTGGCCAGTTTAGACCCCAGCGGCATGATTGGCACATTGCTACATGCTTAAAATGTAAGCTCTGTGCCTAGCGGTTTCAGAGAAGAAGATTTCATAAGCTTTTTTTTTCCATTATAAGTCTATGGGGGCTTAGGGGCCCAAGGGCGTGGCCAGTTTAGATCCCAGGGGCATGATTGGCACAATTTATGTAGGGGACCACTTGACATTGCTACATGCACTGGGCCTAGTGGTTTCAGAGAAGAGATTTTTTAAGCTTTTTTTCCATTATAAGTCTGTTGGAGCTAAGGGTCCCCGGGGCGTGGCCAGTTTTGACCCCAGGGGCATGATTGGCACAATTTATGTGGGGGACCACTTGACATTGCTACATGCTTAATATGTAAGCACTGGGCCTAGTGGTTTCAGAGAAGAAGATTATTTAAACTTTTTTTCCATTATAAGTCTATGGGGGCTAAGGGGCCCCGGGCCGTGGCCAGTTTAGACCCCAGGGGCATGATTGGCACAATTTATGTAGAGGACCACTTGACAATGCTACATGCTTAATATGTAAGCTCTGTGCCCAGCGGTTTCAGAGTAGAAGATTTTTTAAACCTTTATTTTCATTATAAGTCTATGGCAGTTAAGGGACCCTGGGGCGCGGCCAGTTTATACCCCAGGGGCATGATTGGCACAATTTATGAAGGGGACCACTTGACATTGCTACATGCTTCATATGTAAGCTCACAACCTAGTGGTTTCAGAGAAGAAGATTTTTTTAGCTTTTTTTCCATTATAAGTCTATGGGGGCTAAGGGGCCCCGGGGCGTGGCCAGTTTAGACCCCAGGGGCATGATTTGCACAATTTATGTAGAGGACCACTTGACATTGCTACATGCTTAATATGTAAGCTCTGTGCCCAGCGGTTTCAGAGAAGAAGATTTTTTAAACCTTTATTTCCATTATAAGTCTATGGCGGTTAAGGGACCCCGGGGCGTGGCCAGTTTAGACCCCAGGGGCATGATTGGCACAATTTATGTAGGGGACCACTTGAAATTGCTACATGCTTCATATGTAAGCTCACGGCCTAGTGGTTTCAGAGAAGAAGATTTTTTTTAGCTTTTTTTCCGTTATAATTCTATGGGGGCTAAGGGGCCCCGGGGCGTGGCCAGTTTAGACCCCAGGGGCATGATTGGCACAATTTATGTAGAGGACCACTTGACATTGCTACATACTTAATATGTAAGCTCTGTGCCTAGCGGTTTCAGAGAAGAAGATTTTTTAAGCTTTTATTTCTATGGGGGGTTAAGGGACCCCGGGGCGGGGGCCAGTTTTGACCCCAGGGGCATGATTGGCACAATTTATGTAGGGGACCACTTGACATTGCTACATGCTTCATATGTAAACTCTGGGCCTATTGGTTTCAGAGAAGAAGATTTTTTAAGATTTTCCCATTGTAAGTCTATGGGAGCTATATATTGCCATAGCAACAAGAGTTTCCATCTGATCTGCCCCAAAACATAATGCATCTTTTCCCCCAACCTGATAATGCTTCTCATGAAATTTAATCATGATTGGCCAACTGGCTTAAAAGATATACTCAGTTGAAAATGTGAACGGACGACGGACGACGGACGACGGACGCCGGATCAATGGCATACTAATACCTCACATGAGCCTTCGGCTCAGGTGAGCTAATAACTAGACCCTAATGGATACTTCAATAGCGGAAAGCCAAACGGACAGTAATTTTTCCCACAAAATGGCCAATTGGCTACCCAAAACAAAAAGATAAAGCGATACACACAATCAAAATCAAAGACGAACTAAAACAAAAAAAGTCGCAAGAGAGGAACCGCCTTGGCACGGTCTCTTGTGGCTTGAATCGATTTGACGCGGCCGCAATTTTCGCCGTTACTTCCGTCTTGATCCAAACAAACAATTTAAGGCTTCCTTACTCATCAGTGCAACAACTCCGAGAACACAAAAATCAAACAACCACAGTGATGAAACAACGGTTATGACTCGAGAGCAGGAAATAACTGAAATGCTGGAGCAAAAGAAAACCAACAGTTACACCCCGATGGGCCCAACCAGAGACAGAGCATCAGGTGTCAACCACAGAGATGAAACAACGGTGACGACGCGACAGCAAGAAATAACTGAAATGTTGGAGCACCAAACCAACAGTTAGGTTCCGATGGGCCCGAACAGAGACAGAGCATCAGGACACAAAATTAAAACATTAATTCTAAGTGAGCCTTTACACTGGAACCGTCATAGCCTGCCCAGGAAAAGTGAGGCGTCTCTTGATTTAGACAAACACTTTGTTAAGTCCACATGAAGACCACCTACCTCATCAGTGCAACATCTCCGATAACACAAAAATGAAACAACCACTGAGATGAAACAACAGTAAGGACTCGACAGTAAAAAACACTAAATTGCCGGAGCAAAAGAAAACCAACAGTTAGACTCCGAGCATCAGGCACCAACCAACAATACATAAAATTAAATTTTATCTATTTCTCAGCTTTAACGCTGGAACCGTCATGGAACCTGAGGCCTCACCATCGAGCGTGCAATGAAAGAGGGTAGCATAGTTGTCAACCGTGATTGGGTTAACTACCATGCATGCAGTCTGTCGTATAACATTTATGCTGTGCCCAATCTTTTGATATCGAAGAATGATTTTACAAAAGTCACACAAAATCGGAAGCAACGTCTCCAAAATAACCTAAATAGTGTTGTCGGGGATGTAAAATCTCAACTCACCACAAACGAACAAACAATCTTTCTCCGCGAGGTGGCCACTATTAAAGGAAATAATTTGCTCCTTTTGAGGCGAATTATTTCCTTAAAGAGTAGCACCTAAAAATTCAGGAAAAAGCTTAATATTCAGTCAATTTCTGTTTATTTCAAACGTGTGCGTAGAATGCATTACTTACCATTGCGAGTTCCTTTTACTGTCATAAACATGTAAGCAATGTGAGCGGAGAAATCTACAGACAGACCAATACAGAAGGTGGAGAGGATCACCACGGTGCCTTCAATCACAAAGCCACTGAACTGTAGTGTCCCACCAAGACAAACCTATGAATAGAATAGAATAATACGGAATAAAATACAATAGAGCAGAATAGAATAACACCATTCCGTTTAATCCTTACACTTATGAGTTTCTAAAGTTGTTTCTTCCATCTTCGATTTTGGACAAGTATATTCTTGGACATAGGGACTTCAGTTAAAATCATTTACAGGATGGCAAACAGTATCTAAAAATCCTGATGGAATGACTCGTGGTCTGTTTCGTCCGGATCTACACTATACAGATGCATGTTTATCTGTACTGGCCTTGATAAGCTAAATGGATTCACCTAAATAAAGACAACTCTTTCAAAAGTATTTTGAAAACTTTGATGGGGTATATTGTTCTCTTTTGTTCATGTGTCTGGACGTCTATCCGTCCCCCTAGGGAATCTGCTACAGACTGTCGGATTTGATCAGGGACTACTCTGTTACCAAACTAAAAGCAGAGGCACTAAAATAAATATAACCAACCCGTCCTACCTTATATTTGAAATTTGAGATGGGGCACAACATTCCTTACAATTGGGATGTACATCCAATGTTGACTCAGATCAGCCTGTGAAGTATGGGCGAGGATTGTGTCCACGTAAAATCGATTTAAGCCCCCCCCCCCCCCCAGTGGAATTCGTTTCACTGACTGTTCCAAGGCGGTTCTTCTGTCACGGTTTAGTTTTGTTATGGTTTGTCTTCGAGTGTTTGTATCGCTTATATTATTTTGTTTTGGATAGCCAATTGGCCATTTTGTGGGAAAGTAACTGTCCTTTTGGCTTTCCACTGTTGATGTTTCCATTCGAGTCTTTTGTTTCATGTTTGTGTTTCTTTCCCTTTGGTGTCTCTGATGGGAGCTGTGGGTTAATTGTATCGATTCCTGATCATTGTCTTCACTTCTATTTCGTTGTGCGCTCTAAAGATAGCTAAGGGTCGAATGCTTCTTCATGCAGTAAGAGAGGTCTCTGGTCAGACTATGGATGCGAGGCTGATCTGATTCCTCGCCGGGCGCACATGTAAATTGTAGAAAATGCTGTGTCCCGGCTGATTTATTATGTGGATTGTTCTATTTGTCATTATAAGGGTAACCACAAAAAGAACTTACCGTTGTAAAGGCCACACACATCAGGACGAAGAAACTGGAACGTAAGTCGACCACGAGCAGTAACACCACAACAAACACAGATATTCCCGCTAAGAGCATATTCCTTATCAGCTCTTCGTTCACATACTGAAAACAATCCAGATGGAGTTATAAATACAAGAATAAGCCAGTCCATTAGAAAAAAGTCCACCGATTTATACAGAATACCAGGTTGGTGTCTTTTGATATCAAGCTTATCAGGCAAGGCTTCGAGAACGCTTGTAGAATCGCGAGGCTTGCGAGATAGCATATATTTATCAGGTCAATGCGTTACAATGCAATATACATAGGGGGTAACTGATAACTCCGAATATGTGTGCACACAAGCCAACAAAGAGGGATAGACGTATGACATCTTCCATGAAGTTATCTCAAGGTCGCCCATATTTGTCTGCGATTATGAACGACAATGGGTCGCTAGCAAAGTATAACATTACGAAAACACACCTATATAAATACATTGTAACCTTAATCGCCGTAAAAATGAAAATTTTAAGATGAAAAATTGTGATATTTTTCTTATTTCTGCCCAAAATATAGATTGTGGGTACTCGTAAGAACCGCCTCATCGAGGCGGTTCTAACGAGTACCCACGATCTATATTTTAGAGCAGAAATAAGAAAAATAAGGTTGACCCCTGTAAACCCCAGTTTTACTATATAAACGTGCCACGGTGGGGTTCAAGGGGGTCAAAATTATATAGGCGTGTTTTCGTTATGCGAACGTATGTGGGTTTCATTTATTTGTACAGAGCTTATTGCTGTTCTTACTTCGATAAAATCAGAAAAATGAAATTTATTCACTAAAAATCATTTTTCATGAACATGTTAATGTAATGATTCAGAAGAAAATCCTATCCAGTGTACAGTTGTACTTGGAAATTTTAAAATATCCTAGAGCAAAAGGTGAAAATGCTGATTTTGCCAATGCGTTAGCAAGGACGTGTAACATATACCCTTGTATAATAGAATGTATACCCTTATCAAAAGAAAAAATGGGATTTATAAGGGCATTTGCTATTTTCTTATTATATATTGTGGACACTCGTTTGAACCGCCCCAATGGGGCGGTTCTAACGAGCACCCACAACTATGTTTGGAAAAGATATGAGAATAAAAAGTGTCATTATGCAAAATGACTGCATTGGTGCGCATGTGCATTGAAATTGTGGCTAGTAGTTCGTGCTAACTTGTACTATTTCAACGGTTCAAGTAGCTTAATATTTTTTACCATAGAAGTTTCAGCAAACACGAAAAAATCTCCATGTGCGAAGCATGTGCCATCTGTATCCGTGGTATCAGCTATACGCCTTATTTCTGCAAGTCTCTGTTCATTTACTTGCGAGTCATATTCTATTGTACTGAACATTCTGTATATGGTCCACTGAAAGATAGAAGAAAAAGACAACTCATGAATGGCGATCATCAAAGAACACAGCCATCTGAAACCAATGAACACACAAACGCGATCACAAAAACACACGCACACGTACACCCAACAAGCACACGCACAAGAACACATGCATCAATGCACACATGCTGTTGTTGGCAGGTTTTATATTTATGACCAAGAAAAATAACATTTTCTACCGGTCTGAGGAGGAAAGCTGCTTGTATTTCAATTTTTCAAAGCAATACAAATTCCAACAGATTAGTCTAATTGAACCTCTCTAGATATTATTAGAATTTCTTTTTCAGAGACAAACCAATGGTGTCTATTTCTGTAGTGCAAGATTATATAAACATAATTTGTGAGTATGAGTTCCATATGGGAATTTCAAACGTAGTATAGGAAAGACCACATGGCGTAGAACTGGAGCAATGTTGAAATTCCGATCGATTCTTCTGTGTTATGGTTTCTTTGAATGTGTTTATTGCTTATATTTTTTTTCGTTTTGGACAGCCAATTAGTCATTTTGTCCTTTAGGCTTTCCACTATTGATGTTTCCATTGTGGTCTAGTTATTTCATGTTTGTGTTTTTTTCACTTTGGTGTCTCTGACGGGAGCTGTGGGTTAACTGTATCGATTCCTGATCATTGCCTTCACTTCTATTTGTCATCCCGAGGGAAGGAAACGCAGATATCGATCCCTGCGGTTAAAGAATGGTTACTTACAACAACGTTTCACTTCGATTAATTCCTTATGTTTTGTTTATTTCTTTTGGCGAACCAGTTGAACGTGCGTAGGTATTTAGTTACCAACGTCGAAATTTAAAGTGATGACAAGTATGCTCTATATATACAGTTATCTGTGAAAATATGGTAAAATGTAGAAACTGAGATTAACCAAACTGATCACGAAATGACATCAAATGCTAAAATAATTTTGAGTTTCAGTGTTTGTATTGTGTATTCATCACGAAAACACGCCTATATAATTTTGACCCCCTTGAACCCCAGTTTTATATGGTAAAACTGCGGTTTGCAGGAGTAAATCTTATTTTTCTTATTTCTGCTCCAAAATATAGATTGTGGGTACTCGTTAGATCCGCCTCGATGCTATAAAATAGATTGTGGGTACTCGTTAGAACCGCCTCGATGAGGCGGTTCTAACGTGTACCCACAATCTATATTTTGAGCAGGAATAAGAAAAATATCACAATTTTTCATCTGAAATTTTTTCTTTTTCGGGTGATGAAATTTACAATGTATTTGTATAGGCGTGTTTTCGAAATGAAATTTTAATTTTCAACTTAAGGTCAATCAATCTTCTCTGCAAGTACACGTTCCAAGTAGTACCCAGTGATAGGGTAAATAATGTGTAATAACAATCATAATAATAGAATTATATCCCATATGCAAATATCAGATATTCTTATCGGGTATGCAAAAAATAATAAAAAAAAATCTTCCCTCAAAAATATAAAGAAACAAATCAAATCATCGCAGGAAATGGTCAGGAATCAGTACAATTGATCCACAGCTTCCATCAGTGATACCAAAGGGAATGAAACACAAACATGAATTAACTAGACCCTAGCAAAAATGGAATCATCAATAACGGAGAGCCAAAAGGACAGTTACTTTCCCACAAAATGGGCATTTGGCTATCCAAAACAAAATAGTATAAGCGATACAAACACTCAAAAGACAAACCATAACAAAAATAAAAACTGCGACAGAAGAACCGCCTTGGAACGGTCAGTGAAACGAATTCCACGTGGGGGCTTAAACTGATTTTACGCAGCTATTTACTTACAGTTACTTCTAATTCAGAACCATCTTTAACATTGATGTACACTTTATAAGCATCCCCGAAGCCCGACACGTGTACAAAGTCATACAAGTACTGGTTAAATGCTTCTCTACCAATTGGAAATCCATCTGAAAAATATAATACCTTGTTAAATAATGATGTGTGTCCAGGGCGCAGTTGTTTAAAGCATTGTTAGCGTGAAAAACTAGTAAGTGGTCTAATATTAACTGTTCTGTTAAGAACAATTTCTAATATAGACATAGTTTTGCTGGAAAAATGTAAGTAGCTCCTGTCGTTTTTTTTTTTTCAACAAAACTGATAGTATATTTGCCAATTTAAATGATCAATATTTCAACAGTATCACATTAATTAATTGCATCGTCAGTTTAGAAAAATTAGCCCCTATGTGGTCGCTCTTCAGTTTTTCAGACTTTGGGCTAACTGAACACACTGACGTAATTCAAACGCGGGAAGTTTCCGCTTGCAATAGTATTTTAGAAAGCCCTCATGCCTAAATCGTAAGGATGACTATCTCTTGACGTTGCCACCAGTTCAAAAGGAACGGATTGTTAACAGAGTTTTCGGGTGGGACCGTTTGGCCTGATCCGCACTTGCCTTACCTGAAGTCTACGATCGGCAGTCAAATTCATCACTCAAAATAATTAAGGAACACAAAATTTTGGTCTGCATGTTCTACCACTTCATCAGGTCATCGCACTTTGAAGCTTGGCATTGGATGTGAATGTTGTGTAAGTGTTTTGACATTACAGTTTTCGTGGCTTTATCTCTAATGGAAGTTTTCGTGGCTTTATCCCTTTCGGTAAGGATCACGTGACTTAAGGGGTGACAATATTTCAATCACCTGTTATAACTCTTACGAAATTGAACTACCGTAACATTTGACGCCTGGAAGCATTTGTACACAGGAAGCGACAGACGGGTAAAACAATGGAATTTTGGTAGCTAGCTTTGCCGAAGGAAAATTGACAAAACAGTATCTTTTGTTAAATGTACTAACAGAGCGACAAAGGCCATAGCTTATTCGACTAAAAACAGACATGATCTGAGAAATCATACAATCACAAACCATTTCATTATTTTGCAACCGTAAGATCCTAGTGTAAATTTATGTCTCATTTTTATATTCCTTTAATCATTATGAGCAGGGTAATTTACCACCGAGCCCATGTTTGAGCTATACGATCAAAAGCTATTTTTGAAAACTTGTGTTTAAATATTACCTTCGTCCAACTCGATTGGCTGCCCGAATCGTTTCATGTACTGTAGGTAGTATTTAAAGGGCCTGATCCAAGAAGTCACTTTTCCGTCCAAAACGGCTGAGCTGTTGGAATATATTTTTTCCATTTTTTCCAGTTCTTTGTGGTACTGGTAGTAGTCCTTAGTATCTGAAATGATATCATATAGGTAGTAGTCCTTAGTACATGTACCTGAAATGATATGATATAGGCAGTAGTCCTTAGTACCTGAAATCATATGATATAAGTTGTAGTCCTTAGTACCTGAAATCAAATGTTACGGGTAGAAGTACAGTCGAACTTCAATGGCTCGAACACCTTTGGGACCACCAAATTCTGTTCGAGACAGGGGTAGTTCGAGCCACTGTGGGCTACTTTTAGGAGGCATAAGGGGGAAATTTTGGGACTTCTTTTCGAAGTTCTATTATATAAATGTATGCTGTGTGTACTCATTAGAATCGTCTCAAGAGGCGATTCTAATGAGTACAAACAGTATACATTTGCAAGAAAAAAGACGATGGTATCCTTAATTTTCCCTCTTTTTCTTATGTAGAGACATTTCCTAGGGGTCAAAGAACGGGTTCGACTCAGCCATGGTAAACGAGCCATCGGTGTTCGAGACATTGAAGTTCTACTGTATCTGAAACTGTATTATACAGGAAGCAGTCCTTAACATCTGAACCGTAATGTTACATGTAGTTGTCCTTCAGTTGTCTGAACTGATGTGTTAATTGTAGTGATCCTCCATATCTGAATGACAGAATGCTCGTAGCAGTTGTCTTTAGTATCTAAAATAATATGGAACGGGCAGTAGTCCTTAATATCTAATATGGCATTACAGTCAAACTTCGATGGTTCGAACAACGATGGCTCGTTTACCATGGCTGAGTCGAACCCGTTCTTGTGTCCCGAGGGAATTTCCTCACATAAGAAAAAGTGAGGGTAATTTAGGAAATGTTCTCCTTTTCGCTTGTAAATGTATGCTGTGTGCACTCATTAGAATCGCCTCTATGAGGCGATTCTAATGAGTACACACAGCATACATTTTTATTATAGAACACCGAAAAGATATCCAAAAGTATATTGTATACCTCCTGGCAGTCTCCCTCAGTGGCTAGAACTACCCCTGTCTCGAATAGATTTTCGAGGTCCCAAAGGTGTTCGAGCCATTGAAGTTCGACTGTAGTTGTCCTTCAGTTGTCTGAACTGATGTGTTAATTGTAGAGATCCTCCATATCTGAATGACAGAATGCTCGTAGCAGTTGTCTTTTGTCCTTATCTTGCTGAATATTCATTTAAGCCACACCCTTTTCTGTCTATCAACCAATCAAATTACCTGATGTAATTTATTGCTACAAATTCATAAACTGAATGCCAACAGTGTCAGAAGTCATCTGATCTTGATCTACACTGTTTGCAAAAATAGGGGTTGTCGTGAACAGCAAGATAAGGGTTAGTATCTAAAATGAGATGGTACGGGCCTTAGTCCTTAATATCTAAAATGACATTATATGGTTAGTAGAACTAAACATCTGAAAAAATATTAAACGGGTAGCAGTCCTTAATATATGAAATGATATGATACGGGTAGCAGTCATTGATATCTGAGATGATATTATACGGGTCGTAGTCCTTAATATCTAAAATGATATACATCGTAATTTGTGTGGCAATCCCTAATTTCTGAAATGACATACTACCGATCATCATTCTTAATATCAGAAATGATCTGATTCGGGTAGAAGTCATTAATATTTGAACTGATATGATATGTGTAGTTGTGCTTAGTGTCTGAATTGATATGATATGGGTATTTGTCTTTAATGTCTGATGATACGTGTTGAAGTCCTTAGTGTCTGAACTGATATGATATGTCTAGTCATCCATAGTATTTGAACTATGATAAAGGTAGTAGTCCTTAATAGCTGAATTGATACGATATGGATAGTGGTCCTAAATATCTAAAATGATATGATATTGGTAGTAGTACATAATATCTTCATTGATATGATACTGGTAACGGTTGTAGTCCTTAGTATATGAAGTGATATGATACGGCTAGTAGTTTTTAGTATCTGGGTGATATGATAAGGGTAGTAGTCCTTTGTTTCTAATCTGAAATGATATCGGTAGTTTTTGTTTTAGTATCTGAAATAATATGAATCTGGTATAAGTCCTTAGTATCGATTGACCTAAAGAAGAGGGTCGAAATGGCCGTTAATCGTTCACCGAACTTTTATTTTATGACAACGTGAATTTTTTAAAAAAAGAACTATAAAACAAGGACCAAGCTCGTCAACAACAACAACAAAAACAAAACCAAAACAACAACTATAGTAGCAGTAGCAACAAGAACAAACACACTTTTAATGAAAAAAACGTGACTATCTTTGCAAAGTAGAAGTAAAACAAAGAGTAGGATTCGATACAATTAAATTACTCCACCCATCAAAGACACCAAAGGGAAAGAAACACAAACATGAAGCGACCAGACCATAATGGAAACCTCAACAAAGGATGGCCATAAGGACAGTTACTTTCCCACAAAATGGCCAAATGGCCATCCAAAATAAAAAGACACAAGTGATACACACTGTGAGTAGTAACAAACAACAACATAAATAAACCGCCACAGAAGAACCGCCCTGGAACGGTCAGTGGAAAGAATTCCACTGGGGGGCTTAAATCAATTATACGTGGCCACAATCCTCGCCCTTACTTCCGTCGCGATTTAGACAAATAATTTGTTCAGTCCGCATGAAGGCCTCCTAACTCATCAGTGCAACATCTCCTTGAACACAAATAATCAAAGAACCACAGAGGTGAGACAACGGTGAGGACTCGTCAGCAAAAAATCACTGAAATGCTGGAGCAAAAGAAAACCAACAGTTAGACTCCGATGGGCCAGACCAGAGACAGAGCATCAGACACCAACCAACATTACCTTGAGTTAGATCTCTCTAATTCTCAATAAGCCTTTACGTTGGAACCGTCATAAAATCTGAGGCCTGACCCACCGGCGTGCAAAAAAAGAGGGAAGCACAGTTGCCAACCGTGATTGGGTTAACTACCATGCATGCAGTCTGTCGTATAACATCCATGTTGTACCCTATCTTTTTATATCGTAAAATGATTTTACGAATTTGGGTGCTGAAAGCTTTTTTCTCAGAATATTGCATATTACGCACCACGTGAACAAGTCCGTGAAATGAACACCCCCTAAACTCCAATTATATAGAGAAAACTAGGTTTACGGGGATATACATTATTTTTTCTTATTCTGTTCCAAGACATAGATTGTTGGTACTCGTTAGAGCTGCCTCAATGAGGCAGTTCTAACGAGCACCCACAACCAATGTTAGCAGTATAAATAAGACAAATATGACGGATTTTCATCATAAATGTAGCCATTTTGGAGATTTGAACAATGCCATGTATCGCACGTTCGTATTATCGAAATTGCATCTGCGTAATGTAACGCACCACCACCAACAACAACAATACTGCAACAACAACAACTGAAAACATGAATATCTTTGCAATGCACTTTTTCCAGCATAAATATCACTGCTTGTTATACTGTTAAGGAAATCTCCAGGCTTTAGATTGGACAGCACAAGGGCAATTATTTTCCATATATCCCCTGAGCAAAAATATATTACCCTCTCGCGCTTGCCTTCGTGGAATTAAGATGTCCACCATTTTGGATTTGCTGCTGTTTGTAAGAAATGAATATAATAATTTCCAGCCAGTAGATTTATTTATTAAAACATTTAATTGTATATCAGTCACTCGGTACTTTATTTTATTGTTTTTCTAAATAAAGTCTCTTTCCAACATGACCTAAATATTTTCCCACTGAGCGCCGTGATCTATGTAGTGCTGCAGAAGGGCACGTTTGATGATGTCACATGTTAAGATGTACTTCTGAAGACGTCCACTACAAAATAATCCTTTGGCAAACATGGCAACAATGTACACTAGATCAGCAGTCGACGGTAAACCATCTCAAATACCCGCTTTTTCTATGAATAACACTAATGGCTATGTATTAGCTAGCCAAACTACATGTAAGTTAAAAAAAAAGTCCTTCAAAGAACATTCTAACTCATAAGCAAAGTTTCAGAAGTGTAACTCTTATAATTTAGAAGATATGGCAAAGCCATACTTTTTGACCTTTGACCTTGGGGTTATGTTGAGGTTCACCTAAAGTAGCCCAATTTATTCTATATTCCAACAGCCATCCAATAACCAAGTTTCAGAAGTGTAACTCCAATAGTTTAGAAGATATGCCAAAGTCATACTTTTTAACCTTTGACCTTGGGGTCGAGGTCACACCAAAAGTAGCCCAACATATTCTATATTCCAAGGAGCATCCAATAAGCAAAGTTTCAGAAGTGTAACTCAATTAGTTTAGGAGATATGGCAAAACATTATTTTTGACCTTTGACCTTGGGGTCATGTTGAGGCCAAGGTCACACCAAAAGCATCCAAATTTATTCTATACTCAAAGGGTCATCCAATAACCAAAGTTTCAGAAGTGTAACTCTAATAGTTTAGCAGATATGGCAAAATAATACTTTTTGACCTTTGACCTTGGGGTCAAGTTCACACCAACAGTAACCTGATATATTCTATATTCCAAGGACCATCCAATAAGCAAAGTTTCAGTAGTGTAACTCCAATAGTTTAGGAGATATGGTAAATCGTAATTTTTGACCTTTGACCTTGGGGTCATGTTGAGGTCAAGGTAAAAAAAAGTTGCCCACTGCCATCTACAGTCCATGTACTATCCACATGCAAAGTTTCAAAAGTGTAACTCCAGTGGTTGCAGAGGAGATCCATTTACAAGAAACGTGACGGACGGACGGACAGACGGACGGACGGACGGACAGACAGACGGACGAACGAACGGACAGACGGACTGACGCCGGACTCAAGTGTGGTACGAAAACAATATACCAGATTTTTCTTCGAAAAAGCGGGTATAAAAATGTCGTCAAAAAGCTTTCCAGTATAACAAACCTGTTATTTTGATTCTTGACGGGATATATGGGCTCATATTCTTCGTCTAGAATCAAACTTACTTACAATATTGCGCCCCCCCGCCCATCGGGGCTTGAAGAAATAGATGGGCTGCATGATGCTTCCATGCAGAGCTGAAACCGGCCGTACATGAGTACTGGTAAACCGCTTAGAGGATCTAATCCTGCCCAGGCAAAGCGGTGCAAGTCGGCCCGTCCATGCTTATAAACCCTATTGGTTTCATTGGGCGACAGAGCTTGGGAAGTCATTTCATCTCAGTGTCGGGTAAAAGTCCCGCAAAATTGGAAGCAACGTCTCCAAAATGACCTATTCAGTGTTGATGGGGACGTTAAATGTCAACTCAAACCAAAACAAAACTTACAATATTGCATATTATGCATGTGCGTAAATGTAAAGCAATTACAGTAAAGGAAAACTACCTAAATAAATGCATTTGCCATTAACTATTTTACGGGCTGCTCTTGAAGGACAGAATTTTCCTTCCAATGAAAATTGATTCCACATAGTCTACAGTAAAAGTCCAATAATAAGACCACCTTTGGGACTGTTCAAAAGTGGTCCTAAAGACCACTTTTGAACAGTCCCAAAGGTGGTCTCTTAATAGGAGACACTGTGTGTAGAAAACACAAAGAAAGAATGACTGAAACCTTTACAATAAGCTTTTAAAAGCAGATTTAGTCTTAATCTTAGATGGTCTTAATAGCGGAATTTTACTGTAGTTGTTTTTTTGATATGTGTAACAGCATTTATCATATGACGTTGCGTCTGAGAGTGTAATAACGCCATGTAATATTTTCGATAATCCACTAGTGGATTAAATATGCAAATTAGCTAGATGCGTCCCGTAACGTTACATGTACGACGTCCTTAACGACGTCGCGTGAACTAATGGCGGAATATTGGTATTTTTGCAAACAATCGTGAATAAAATGCGTTTTAAATGTCATATGATAAATAGAATCTTGCATTCGTGCTCATGTATTATTGAATTTATTAAACGTGTTGCGAAAAAGGGATAAAATGCGAGGCTGAATTTATTAAACTCGTTGAGGAAAAGGGATAAAATCCTCGGCACAGCCTCGCATTTTATCCCTTTTCCGCAACTCGTGTAATAAATTCAAAAATACATGAACACTTATGTAAGATCCTCTATTTCTGTTTTGACTGCGTCATTGTTAAGGTGAACAGCTCCTACCACAATATACTTCAAACGGGTACCCATTTCCTGGAAAATGTTTTTCAACAGCAAGGAGGAACTGGTGGGATGAGGAGCCTGTCGGTAAATTTCTTGCCACATCAAAGCCTTTCTCCATTTGTAGAAGAGACCAGGTCATAGTCCCTAACAAACCCGCACTGGCCAGGAGAACTATTATCTGAAATCAATCAATCAATGATAAAAGCAATTAATCAATCAATCATCGAACCAACCAATCAACTATTCGGACAATCAGTACGTCAGTCAGTCAGTCAGTCAGTCAGTCTGTCAGCAATTCATTCAATCCTTCATTCCTTCCTTTCTTCATCTCTTCCTTCACCCATTCAACAAACGAATCAATAAATCAATCAATCAATCTATCATACAACAAGCAACTTCGACATTTTTCCTTGCCCAAGCATGTGGGTTCAATTTGTTTGACGTCATTACGTTATTTTAAATGATTATCTTCGAATTTTCAAATCTAAATGTAAGACTTAGATAATTCCCTGTATTATTTGCGAAAAATGTGAGAATTTGTGCGAAATATGCTACTCAAAAAAGTTATCAAACCAAAGCAATGAACAGTTGTCGAATGATGTAACATCTATCAAGATGTTTGTTTATCTCTGAACATAACATGATCGGGGTACGGTTTGTAATTGGTTTTGCGGTCTTTTCAATGTGATTCACTTACATCGAGACGGTCAGTAAATCAAAGGTGGACGAAAGCCGGAGTATCCGGAGCCTTGTCCTTCTGCTTCGGAACTTGGCGTCTCACATCCATGTGACATAGTTCATTCTTTCATGTCTCTAAAACGGTTATTTGTCTGATGACAATTTCCATTATGTTTTCACATAAACTCCAAACATAAATTGTAAGTGCTCGTTGGAAACAATTCAATGCGACGGCCCTAACAAGTACCCACAATCTGGATTTTAGGAGCTCGTTATGAACAGAACTTGATGATAAGAAGAATAAAGTTTACACGTGTAAACTCCAGTTTTCTCAATATGAAGTGAAGTTTACAGGCGGTGTTCATTACTATAACACATCCGTGTGATATAGAACATTTTTTTAAACCTCAAAAAAGGCAATTTTTCTGAAGAAAATTTGTGATATTTTTCTTATTTATCCTCCAAACATATGTTTTGGGTGCTCGTTAGAACCGCCCCAATGAGACGGTACTCACAATATATGGGCTGCATGATGCTTACACGCAGAGCTGAATCCGGCCCGCACACTAGTACTGGTAAACCGCTTAGAGGATCTAAGCCTGTCCAGGAACCGCGGTGCGAGGCGGACCGTCCATCCTAATAAACCCTATTGGTTTCATTGGGCGACAGGGCTTGAGATGTCATTTCATCTCAATGTCGGGTAAAAGTCCCACAAAATTGGAAGCAACGTCTCCAAAATGACCTTTACAGTGTTGACGGGGACGTTAAACATCAAATCAAACAAACAAACAAACAAATAACGAGTACCCACAACCTATGTCTAGGAGCAGAAATAAGGAAAATAATGTTTACCTCCGTAAACCCCAGTTTTGATGCGAGGAAAGAATGACCAACCGCCCGACCGATCGATAGGTCAGCCGATTGAATGACTGACAGAATCATTGATTCCATTGTGGAATTTTGAAAATATTTGAGGGTCACTGAGGAGGCCTAATTGACCGAAACTAGCTAGTCTGGCCTAGAAAACATGTACACTTCATATTTTCCATTTCTGTGGTGTATTTCTTGCTGCCAAAGGATAACCCTTTTGTAGAAAATATTTAACGTCACTACAGCTGATGTGTGGGAATGTGTGGCGGCCGTAAAGAGTCTCCCTGCCCTACATCATAGTGTAGTTTATATTTTATTGTCCTTTAGGATCATTGATTCCATTGTGGAATTTTGAAAATATTCGAGGCTCACTGATGAGGCCTAATTGGCCGAAACTAGCTAGTCTGGCCCAGAAAACATGTGCACTTCATATTTTTCATTTCTGTGGTGTATTTCTTGCTTCCAAAGGATAACCCTTTTATAGAACATACTCTATATATAAAGTGAGGTTTAGGGGGTCTTTATATCACGGACGTGTTCAAGTGAACATTAGTTGACCTGTTGAATGTGTCCTGAGGTGGGCTGGAGAAACCCATGGCAGACCTTATGTTTAAGGATCAGTGCCCTTACCCACTAGGCTACTGAGGCCAGTTTCATCGGATGTATGAAAACAGTTGGTCTCAAATGGCTCATCAATGGAATGTTTTGATAGAAGACATGTTTGATCGCTTAACGCCATGCATGCTGGGTATGTTTTCGCAGCGGCCGACATTTTGAAATATTTTTCTGATTTTCCTAGAAAACAGGATTTGAAATCTCATGCAATCTGTCTCCATGCAAATTGTCTCCATATGAGACAATTTGCATGAGATGTCAAATCCTGTTCTATGGGAAAAGTAAGAAAAATATCAACACCTTGTCGTCTGCTGAATTAGCCCAACATATCATCAAAGGTTTTTACTGGCTCATAATAAAACAAGAGTTACAAAATGGACCTGAAATGCTCACCTGAGTCATCATGTAAAACAATAGGAGATCACAAACTTAATGATTCATTTTTTCTAGCTCTGTTGGCGATTTTTTTCAGTAGCCAGAACATGTCGAGCAATTCTGCTGGAGATTATTCTTGTGAAACCAACTTTAATGGAGCCAATGAGATGACACTTAAATATTTTTGTATTGTTCAATGGATCTGAAATATTGTAACAATTTTGGTAGATGTTATACAGAGACGCTACTAATGAGTACCCACAACTTATGTTTTTATGCAGAAATAAGAACAATATCAGAACTTTTCAGATGCAAAAAGCACCTTATCTGCAGCTGTGCTCCATATAAAGTGTTTACAAGTGTTTTTATTACACAGACTTGTATTGTATGAGATGGCGATCGTTAGTAATACTCACTTTCCCCGGAACAGACAGTAGCAGACGACCCCATACTTTCTTGAAAAGAGGCTCAAGAACTTCAATACTGCTGTACTTGTTTGGCTTGTAATTCTTGTGCTTGTAACATGGCATACATCCGTCTCGTGCTGATCGAACACGCTTCTGATCGAGGGTTAGACATGCCGGGAAGAAGGTTGATTGAATGATGAACAAAGCAAATATACCAACGGCACAATAAACACAAAAGGAGCTTAGGACTGGCATCAGCTACAAAAAAAAGAAATAGAGTGATTGATTGATTCTGATAGGCTTTAGCGACATGTCAACCCTTGTGAGTCATATCGGGTCGTCTCCAAGGGAAAGGGAGAAAAGAGATAGGAGAGACAGAAGAGATGAATGAGAAGGGATATGGTTGAAAGTGGAAGATGAATAAAAGTGAAGCTCCCCCCTCTTCCCTTACCCATTACGACAACACACTCATGTGACATGGTGCATTTTTTCACATCTCCAAAATGGCTATTTTCTGATGAAAATCCGTGATATTTTTCTTATAATTATTGCAAACATAGGTTGTAGGTGCTCGTCAGAACCGCCTCAGTGAGGCGATTCTAACGAGTACCCACAACCTATATCTTGGACCAGAAATAAGAAAAATAATGTATATCCCCGTAAACCCCAGTTTTCTCTACTGATATGATAAGGGTTTAGGGGGTGTTTCTTGTAAAGTAAGCAAACAGTGTAGACCCTTATCAGACGCCGCGTCCTGCGGCGTCTGATCTGGGTCTATACTGTTTGCCAAGCCCAACCCATGATTCCAGCCTAGATTCTACAGATAACCCTTTTACGCAACACGCTGACCTCACTGCGATAAAATTCTATAAACAAGTCACATGGATTTCCTACACATCAGTGAAACAATCGAAAAATGACGACCTAAATGGACAAGTTCATTTATGACAAAAGTGAACATATTATATTATACGAAACTGATATTTCGGACCCCGCCCATTGGGGCTTGAAGAAATACATGGGCTGCATGATGCTTCCATGCAGAGCTGAAACCAACCGCACACGAATATTGGTAAACCACTTTAAAGAATCTAAGCCTGCCAGGGTAAAGCGGTGCGAGTCGGACCGTCCATGCTTATAAACCCTATTGGTTGCATTGGGCGACATGGCTTGAGATGTTATTCCATCTCAATTTTGGGTAAAAATCTCACAAAATTGGAAGCAACGTCTCCATAATGACTTATACAGTGTTGACGGGGACGTTAAACCTCAAAACAAACAAACAAACGAAACTGACATCTTGCGTTTAATTTTCTATATGTTTCATTTATATCATTTTGAACAATCTTTCAGTCCAGAAAATGCATTTTCTAGCCTAGGACAGGCTAGGAACGTGTGTGTATGAATTACTTCCTTCATTATGGGCAGAAAGCGCTGGGTTCTATAAAAATACAACGCTACAAATTGAAGTTCCGCTATTGATTTTTATCAAAAAATAATTTCATTACAGAATAGCATGATGCTTATCTAAGCCTGCTTGCATGTGAATATCATGATCATAAAAAGGAAATAGCTATTGAGAGTTTTGGTCTGTAAAATGCAAATGATAATTTTTGGACAATGTATGCTTAAACAATCACGCAAGTATAGTTTCGACCCCCTTGAACATTAAAACTGGGGTTTACAAGGGTAAACCTTATTTTTCATACTAAAATGAAGATTCTGGGTACTCGTTAGAACCGCCTCGGCGAGGCGGTTCTAATTAGTACCCACAATCTATGTTTTGAGCTGAAATATGAAAAATATAAGGATTTTTATCTGAAAAAAAAAATCATTTTTGTTGATAAAATTTTACCAATATATTTTAATAGGCGTGTTTTTGTAAAGTATAGT
Source organism: Lucinisca nassula (assembly GCA_963580285.1). Lineage (NCBI taxonomy): Eukaryota > Metazoa > Mollusca > Bivalvia > Lucinida > Lucinidae > Lucinisca > Lucinisca nassula. The sequence goes on along the minus strand of OY757010.1, from coordinate 138,339,964 downwards.
GCGAACAATTCGACCTGAGACTGACCTTTATGCAAGGAATAAATTAGTCAATGCTATCGCCTAATATGTCGGCTTTCGTAAACTTCTCATGAATTTTCGGCATCACGTGAATAGCGGCCCATTTACCGACCTCTATGTATTGTATAACAGTACCGCCATTTTCGGAAAATGGCGAAGATAAATATATGCATTCAGTCGGGTATGAAATTATGTTAATAGAGTTCACCAGTATCAGGTCAATTTGTTCGAACTATACCTCTATTTTTCTGCTATTTTTCTTACCGTAGATATGCCAGCAGCGAAAGCTGTGAAATCTGAAATAGATGTGACAGTAACAGACACGCCAGCGTGTTTCATTGTCAAAGCCATCTTCTCCTCTATAGGTTTGTCCGGGTGTTCGCGATGTACACGCTTCCATGTTTCTAGCACAACAAAGGTGTCATCAACACCAATACCTAAAATAAATGAATAAATAAACAAATAAATAAATAAATAAATGAGCAGCGCATGACAAAACCTACAATATGACACGTGCGCCCAACGAAGACTCAGATCAGCCTGCGCATCGGCGCAGTCTGATCAGAGTCTTCGTTGTGCGCTCTAAGGATAGCTAAGGGCCCAATGCTCCTTCATGCAGCAAGAGAAGTCTCTGGTTAGACTATATGGATGGATGGATCTGATTCTTTGCTGGGCGCACATGGCTTATGGTAGGTTTTGTCGTGCGCTGGCTCAAATAAATAAAAATAAGTTAACTTCGTTTATGCTTTTATTTCTGCAAATGGTAGCATAATATTGCCAATATCATGAGCTGTGTCTGTAAAAAGTTGGTCCCTAGTAAGCAAGGGTTACAGCACAGAGCTGAAAACAGCAGAGTGTATAAGTAGTTTCTTTGCCAGACAAGCTAGCTTCGACCAGTCAGGCCCCATTCAGTGATCCACAAATAAAGTCTGGTAGCATGTAAGTGGCACAATGGATATATTATCAGTACGAGTTGTCTTACAGATCTGGTTTGCCAATAATAACTTTGCAAGACAAGCTAGTTTCGACCAGTCAGGCCTCATTCAGTGATCCTCAAATAAAGTCTCTGATTGTAAGTAAGTGACACAACGGATATATTATCAGTACGAGTTGCCTTACAGATTAGAAACACGGCAGAATATTAATTCAAAATACACCACAACCTCATTATAACACGGTTCTTCATGACACAGTTTTTGACATAACACAGTTTCAAGATGGATCCCAAAAATGTATAGATTATGTAGAAAAATGGCCATTCTATATAAATCTATACATTTCTGTTTGGTTTCTGCTTTGGACCCCATTAATAGTGTTATAAGGGGGTTGTGGTGTAATCTTTTATCTTGCAATATGTATTGTTTGTTGGTTTCTGTTGAGGTTTTACGTCCCCATCAACACGTTGCTTCCGATTTTGTGGGAGTTTTACCCGACATTGAGATGAAATGACATAAGAAACCGCTTAGCTTTAAGGGACGGTCCTACTCGCACCAATTTGCATGGGCAGGCTTAAACCTTCTAAGCGTTTTCCAGTACCATAAGGTCGGTCGGTTTCAGAAGCAACATGCTGCCCAAATCTATTTCTCCAAGCCCCGATGGGCGGGGCTCGCAGTATGTCTTATGCACCGTACCCAATAATAAGAAGATCAGGCCTGTGTGGGTAGCCCCATACGTCAGTCCTGCAGCAAGGCAAAGTCCGTAGCATATGGACGCGGACAAGAAAACCCCAAGTACCGCTGCAATCACCAATAGTAACTGCAATAGAGAAAAATAAAATAAAACATCACGATAACTAGTCCGTGCAACGAAGACCCCCCTAAACCCCACTTTATATAGAGAAAACTGGGGTTTACGGGGGTATACATTACAATGAGGCGGTTCTAACGAGCACCCACAACCTATGTTTGCAGTATTTATAAGAACAATATCAAGGATTTTCATCAGGAAAATGGCCATTTTGGAGATGTGAAAAATGCACTATGTCACACGGGTGTGTTATCGTAATGTTATGAAATATCATGTTACGAGAAGCAACCACATAAAGGAAACGCTTAAATAGATTCCATTAACAAGTAAGATTTATTGTAATACTGATCAACAAATCACAGAATCATTTTTTTAAATTATTTTAAGTTCTGTCTCGGTTATTTAAAATGACAAATTTGAAGCTAACATTCGACCATCTTTCACAAGAACACAAACATTCTGTTTTAGCATTTATCAACCCCCAAGACAGGCCCGAGACTTTAGAAGTGAAAGAAGAGACGCGCCTCACAGAGGATTGCGAATCAACACTGTTTTAGGCCATTTTTGAGCCGGTCAGTTTACCTATCCACACTTTACCTGGGCAGGCTTATACATAAACGGTTAACCAGTACAGTGCACATTCTTTCGCCAGAAACTGACAACTGCCCTTCATGAATCAGCAGAAGGGAGAGAATGACCATCCTCATAGAGGAGAGCATTAAGTCGAGACAGCACTGCATGCTTTGTAGATAAGAAACGGACAAGAGAAAATGATTCCAAATTATTCCTCATTTATCACCAAATATTTTCAACCGATTTTCCCCACGGACACCCCTTACCTGTCGAAGACGGTGGGGTTCTCTTCAGTCATTACTGAGGACTACATAGTATTATGTAATGAAATAATCAAGAATGCCTTTAAGTGTTTGTCCTTCGTCCTTAAGGGGAATTGGATGGGAACACCAGAGGAGGCAACTCCTGCAAAAGTATTTTTGTCTCCCTTGTCAATAGGGGTCTCCTCAGGAACAAATTCTTTCCTTCAGGAGTAGCCCCCTTTGTCAGTGGGACAGGGCTTATAGAAAAGCGAACAGGAAGTCCCAAAAGTTGCCTCCCTTTGAAAAAATGGCGGGAAAATCTTCCAGCTGTTCCCATTCCCCTTAAGTGTGCGTGAATCTCCAATGTAGAAAAAGATCTATTGCACTTCCCAGGTGTCAGTGGCAACGTCAGCTGGTTACTAGTTGGAACTGTCTCGTCGATATAATTCTACTGAGTACCCCGGTTCACTAATTTTATTTTATCATTAAGGAGACCTAGTTATCACATTTTCCATGTACCGCACTTTACCGAACGAGATGTTTGAGAAATTCAAGCCCCTTCTAATGTGCTAATATTCAACTCGGGCCGAAATCCCCAACACTTAGGCGGCATTTAGTTACAGTGTGTCCAAGCTATAAATTAAGCAATGGTGTGCTCAAGCTATAACTTAAGCAATGTTATGACTAAGTGTACAAACCCCGTGCTCCACCAAATTTGCTTTGCCCATAGCAAAAATCATGTAGACAGCCACGACAGGGCAAATATAGACCAGCAAAACCATATCGCCATAAACTGCGTCGAAAAATTCGTTCCGAAACCTGCAAAAACAAAACACAAATACTGCAATTACAAATGCAGCACAAAACGATAAGCAAACGTCGGAACAACATCGATACGACGTTCGTATCGATGTCAGTCCAGCGGTTGTCCGATATTATGCACCCTCAACAGTATTCTCCTTATTTGCATTATCTGCTGGTTCCTTGTCTGAAGGTCATCAGTGTTGGAAATATAGGTAACCAGACCCCCTGACCTTTCAAGGTCAGTGGGGTCTGGTTACCTGTTTTTCCAATATTGACAATGTGCATGCTGGGAGCCAGCAAATAATGCAAATATGGTGCATAGGGTCCCATTTGGTCACCTCAGAGACTCCATACATGCATATAACTAACCCACCTTCAAACTTCAATGAAGTTCATTTCTTCCAGTTGTCGACCAACTGCGTGCCTGTTCTCTGTGAGTCAGGGCATAGGGGCTTGAATCATGAAAAAAAAAATAAAAAAAAAAAAAATGAAAAAAAAAAAAAAATTTTTTTTTTTTCATTTTTTTTTATTTTATTCATGATTCAAGCTCCTATGGTCAGGGCATAGCATTTCCTACAATTTACATGTGCGCCCAGCCTGTGCATCCATATAGTCTGAGCTGAGACTTCTATTGCTGCAAGAAGAAGCATTGGGCCCTTTGGTATCCTTAAAGCGCACAGCAACGCCTTTTATCAGACTGCGCGAATCTGAGTCTTCGCTTTGCGCACATGTAAATTGTAGGAAATGCTGGGCCCCGGCTCTAATGCCATAAACGTCTGCAGGCTTGTTTCGTCAACATTTTTCATCACGTAACAGTCACGTGTCTTGAACACTCTTAGAAAACCCCACTTAACGCAGAGAAAAGAAAGGTTCACAAGTATTTACGTAATCCTATTATACTATAATACTTTCGCCCATTGGGCTGCATGGTGCTTCCACGCAGAGCTGAAACAGACCGCAACGAAGTACTGGTAAACCGTTTGGAACGACTAAGTCTATCCAGGCAAAGTGGTGCGATTCAAATCGTTCATCACATATAAGCCCTATTGGTTTCGTTAGGCGACAGGGCTTAGGATGTCATTTCATCTCATTGTCGGGTAAAAGTCCCACAAAATTGGAAGCAGCCTCTCTAAACTGACCTAAATAGTGTTGATGAGGACTTCATTTCAAACAAAACAAAACAAAACCTTCATGCGCATAGCATATGTTTGGGGCATAAATGAAGAAAATATATAAAAAAAAAAAAATCACCTGAAGGATTTATTTTAAAATAAGTGTATGAAGTATGCTTGGAGTCTGGAGTATGGAGTTGGGAATTCGATTTACTCATTAGTAGTAAAGTATAGTGAAATATTTGAGTGTGTGAACTTGGCTTGGGATTCGCAGCTTGGAATATCGATTTTGCCTAACATTCACCAATATTTCACTGTACTTTACTACTACGGAATAAAGCGAATTCCAAACTCCATTCTCCAGACTCCAAGCCAACTTCATACACTTGAAATATTTGTGAAGGTTAGGCAAAATCGATATTCCAAGCCGCGAATCCCATCCCAAGTTCACACACTCTTTTAAAATCACGAAAGCGGACACCATCTCACGCGGTAGTCACCCATTTATAATTTTGAAGATCTGATTTTATTATATGTGTTTTAATTCTTTTTATTATATGACGTCGCATCTGAGAATGTAATAACGTCATGCAATGAATTCCGATAATCCACTAGTAATCCACTAGTTGATTTATTATGCTAATTAGTTAGATACGACCCGTACGACGTCCTTAACGACGTCGCGTTTACTAATGGCGGAATATTGGCAATTTTTGTTAAACAATCATGAATAAAATGCGTTTCAAATGTCATATGATAAACATAATCTTGCATTCGTGTTCATGTAATATTGAATTTATTAAACTCGTCGAAAAAGGATAAAATGCTCGGCTTTGCGCAATCTATATTTTAGAGCCGCAATAAGAAAAATAAGGTTTACCCCTGTTAACGCCAGTTTTGCTATATAAATATGGGGTTCAAGGGGTGGTGGTGGTGGTGGGGGGGGGGGGGGGTCAGAATTATATAGGCGTGTTTTCGTGATGAATACTAACAGAATTTATTAAAAAAAAAATAGTCAAATCTACTTACGAATCCAAAGTCAAAATATTTACTTGCTGGAGGCCCTCCCAATTTCTATCTCCCAGCGTAAGCATCTCCTTCTCAAACTTTCTATTTGATTCCATGTTCTGAAAGAAATTACAAAAACATGCCTATAAAAATACATGGTAAATTTTTCGCCTAAAAAAACTAAGATTTTAGGATGAAAACTTATGATATTTTCCTTATTTTTACTCAAAATGTAGATTGTGGTACTCGTTAGAACCGCCTTATGGAGGTGGTTCTAACGAGTACCCACAATCTATACTTTAGAGCAGAAATAAGAAAACCAAGCTTTACCCCTGTAAACCCCAGTTTTACTACATATAATTGGGGTTCGAAGGGGTCAAAATTATACATGTATTGGCGTGTTTTTGTGATGTTGACAGGGGTCCATTCTGAATTGAAAGCATTCGCTTCCAAAACCATTCTTTCCTTTTAAAGAAACGCCCTTTTCCAGAGGGGCGCGGTTTATAGAAACTATATAGAAAAGCGAACAGGCAGTCCTGAAAGTTGCCCCCCCCCCACCCTCCACACACACACTTTTTAACTCAAACTTCACATTGTTGATTATTTGGTCATTTGTTGTCTTCAATGGATGTTTTTAACCAGTCGAGCCTTAAAACCGTTTTTTCATGGCTGTTTCATGGCTGTTTGGGGGATGCCCTCTCAGCGCCTCGGACGGCCTCATGTAGACAATTACCCTCGGCCTACGGCCTCCGTCGCCTCGGGGCAATAATTATGACTATCCCCCAAACGGCCATGCAATACATGTAACCAGTCGAGCCTTAAAACAGTTATTTCATGGCTGTTTGGGGGATACTCAAAACGATTGCCCCCCTCAGCGCCTCGGACGGCCTCATGCACACAATTACCTTCGGCCTACGGTGCCTCGGGACTCGGGATAATAATTATGACTATCCCCAAACGGCCATGAAATACATGTAACCAGTCGAGCCTTAAAACAATCATTTCATGGTTGTCTGGGGGATACTCAAAACGACTGCCCCCTCAGCGTCTCGGACGGCCTCATGCACACAATTACCCACGGCCTACAGCCTACGACGCCTCGGTGCAATAATTATGACTATCCCCAAACGGCCATGAAATACATGTAACCAGTCGAGCCTTAAAACAGTTATTTCATGGCTGTTTGGGGGATACTCAAAACGACTGCCCCCCTCAGCGCCTCGGACGGCCTCATGCACACAATAACCCTCGGCCTACGGCCTCCGGCGCCTCGGGGCAATAATTCATGATGACTATCCCCCAAACGGCCATGAAATACATGTAACTGTATATTATCACCCCATAATATTAATTAGTGATAAACTTCCTGGATTAAGACCACCTTTGGAACTGTCCAAAAGTGGTCTTTAAGACCACTTTTGAACAGTCCCAAAGGTGGTCCCTGCCCAGAGGACATTGTGTGCAGAAAACATGAAGAAAGAATAACTGCACCCTTCTAAACAAGCTTTCTAAAGTAGAATCAGTCTTATTTTTAGGTGGTCTTAATAGCGGAATTTCACTGTATCTCACAAGGGCATTACAAGAACTATTTTTTTTCCCTCTTTTAACCGTTACTGTGATAAAATGTTCTTACCGCAGATGTCTCCATTAGGTACAGTGTCATAACCATAGCTTTAGCAGCAATTATTTTCCCATCACTGTCATATTGTCGTGAACCAAGTATTGCTTCGCGTTCGAACGGGGTGTAGTAGGTCGGACTGTAATAATGAGAAACATAACATTGTACGAATATAATACGGCGAGTGAGTGAGTGAGTAAGTTTTAGTTTTACGTTCCACCAACAGCTAAGGTCATACGGAGACGGGACCTCGGTTTAAAGACTCATCCGAAAGTCTGTAGAAGCCCGGGATCGATCCTGCGATCCCTGGTTTACAAGGCGAGTAGCGTAACCACTGCACCACGGAGGCTTCAATACGGCGAGTAATAATAGGTCGGACTATGATAAAGAGAAAGATTACATTGCAGTGAACCAACTAATTACCGGTATGTTTGTTAGATTAAGCTTTGTTTGAATTAAGGTTTAACGTCTCCGTCAACACTATTTGGGTCATTTTGGAGACGTTGCTTCCCATTTTGTGGGACTTTTACCCAACATGGAGATGACATCTCACGGCCTGCCGCCCGAAAGTCTTATTTGCATCGGACAGTCTGACTCACACCACTTTGCCTCTTCTAAGCGGTTTACAAGTAGCCATGTGTGGTTAGTTTCAGCCGTCTGTGTGAGCGGCATCATGCAGCCCAATCCATTTCTCCAAGCCCCGATGGGCGGGGGCGTGGTGTGTTTGTTAGAACGGCGTGTATAAGGTCCAACTGTAACCAAGTATTTCTGTTGTTCATATAGGCGTATTACATTGTACGGAATCTCATACATGTAGTCATTTAATATAAAATTATCACAAGTGTGAGTTTGCGTACGTACAATAGTTTATTTGTTTATATTTAAGAAATAGATTAGCTCTAGCTTTAATTTGTTGAGTAATAAAACACAGTTTGTCGGTCAGTTGTAAGTAGACAAATCACGCGCTAGCGCGCGTGATTTGTCTACTTACAACTGACCGACAAACTGTGGTTTATTGCTCAATAAATCAGAAACTAGAGCTGATCTATTTCGATTCTAACAGGCTGAAAATCGGCAATAATGTTGTTGTTTCCATCAAAATCTCACAAATTTTCGCCATTGTTAAAAGAAATCCCGCTAAAATTATCGACTGAAACACATGCATTTATATGCTTTTCCAACGTTTTCGATGCAAGAATATGACGTCACACAGTATAACGTCAAGGAAATTGACTAGTGATGTCTTAAATTGGCAGTTTTTAATGACGTCACTCGTCACGCTCTTCCTTGTCGTGATTTGTTGCAGAATAAAACACAGTTATTTTCCATTGCCTATATAGGCACGCTGTGTTAGAATTACATTTCCAGTGTAAAACCTAATGTAAACCTATAAAAAAAACGATGTAGTTTATTTTGTATCAGGTTTTACCATGCCAGGTCTTTGAGTTGCTGAAGCCTCTTAAATACTTTTGTAGGTAAAACATTAGGCCACTTGTGTTTAGATCATTGAGCTGAATAAATTAGTAGTTTAGTCAATATGTTTGTTTCGTCATTAGTAACACAACAGTTCATACTTCCATGAACGCATCGTGTCACATGATTTTCAGTGACATCGAGTCACGTCACTCTAAACCGTGGTTCTACCGCGATCTGATTGGGCGTTGGCGGCGTCAACGCTGTTCCGCTCTGTGTAGAAAAACAGAGTGAAATGTTTTTCAGCTTCAAAAATTTGCCCTATACGCATTTTTCGCCTTGTGATGAGGAGCACCAAAGAATGGAAATATAAGGAATAAGCTTACTTTTTCTGCTGTTCATAAAATTATGAACGACAGCGGGTGCTAGCAAAGATTTACTTTGGTTTAAACATATTTATTTATGATCAATCAATCGACATGTATATGATATTTACTCAAATGACAATTTAAATGGGATTGGAATGGAAGCATCATGCTTATCATATGACGTCGTTGATAAGAGTGGATAACGTCGTATATTACATGCATAACAGAGAAATACCATGATTTCTATCAGACAAAAACATGGTATTTTCCTTTTAGCCAAGGAGAAATATTTCCTCTTAGCTGGGGAAATAAATCTTTCTGGCTGGAACTACTTTTGACACAAGAAACAAGGTACTGCTTTTGCAATGAAATCGCTATATTCAAACGCGGGAAAGTTAAGACACGTCGACGTTAATCATGACGTCATCTCAATGGCGTCTGGAAGATATCAACAAACGTTCAGAATGCGTGACGTTCGAGTAGGATGCAAGGTTGGAATACAGATTATCTGGACATAACTACAGAATGAGGGGTACGTTTGGCGACCGTTCTCTCGCATTTTTAATTGTTTTATCATTATAATACTTTATTTCTTCCATCTTCATGCATTACAATAGGAACCGCTTTCAAGATGGCGTCTATACAGTTTTTGTTTCAGTCAGCTTATGTGTCACTGCGCCCACTACCTTTTGCATAGACTTTATGTTAACAGTGAACTGTAAACAGAATTTGATGCAAAATGATCCATCAGCTCTATGAAATGCATGTAATATATAGTTTATTGATTCAGCCCATTCTAAATATGGGATTTATAAACCTCGGGAGGTTGAACATCCTATAAAGAAACTCGTGCGCAAGCGCACTCGTTTCTTTATCGGATCTTCAACCTCCCTCGGTTTATAAATCCCATATTTAGAATCGGCTGAGTAATAAACTCTATGTAATAAAAATCGTATGACCACACGTGTAATAACACTTTGGCGGGATTGAGTAACGTCATGACGACGTCCATGTCAACAATGCATTTTATGGGCAAAAAAATGTCAAATTCAAAAGCGATAAAATCCAATTTCAAGTGGACATATGATAAACAGAATCTTACGCTCGTGGTCATTTCATATGGAATTTATGAAACTCGCTGAAGGCTCGTTTCATAAATTTCATATGAAATGACCACTCGTGTAAGATCCTCTATTTATTGAATTCCTTTCCCGGTAAACTTTGGAGGCGATCCACTGCGTTCACACTTACATGAACAGCAGAAAAATAAAATTCATTTCTTAAATATTTGCATTCTCAATGCAGTTACAGATTAAGCAATGGGATCCAATGTTGCTCATACTTCATTGAATACATTGACTCACGCGACGTCAATGACGTCGAAATAAAAAAATATTCTCTTCCACATGATTGGACGCTGACGACGTTATGGCGCCGACGACGTTGTTCCGCTGCCAATAACTGCGTGCATTTTTTCATTTTCGCCCTTAAGCAAGATTTTTTTCGTCATATGATGGATGGGAAATAATGTAAAATAAGTAATAAAGGTAATATGATTGACCGAAGTTTGAGAGAACCCCTTTTTGGCTCGTGACCCGATGTTGTTCACACTTCAGTGAACGTTAAATACAGTATTTATATAGAGGATCTTACATGAGTGTTCATGTATTAGTGAATTTATTAAACGAGTTAAGGAAAAGGGATAAAATGCGAGGCTTTGCCGAGGGCAGGCTCAGAACCGAGTGCTAATATGGTAATATGGTCGGTTTCAGCTCTGCGAGGAAGCACCATGCAGTCCAATCTGTTTCTCCAAGCCTCGATGGGCGTGGGGCGGGGGTGGGGTGTGCAAAATTTTTATCTCTTTTCCTCAACGAGATTAATATATTCAATAATACATGAGCATGAATGCAAGATTCTACTTATCATATGGCATTTAAAACGCATTTTATTCACGATTATTTACAAAAACATCAATATTCCGCCATTAGTAAACGCGACGTCGTGAAGGACGTCGTACATGTAACGTTACGGGACGTATCTAGTTAATTTGCATAATTAATCCACTAGTGAATTATCGAAAATATTACATGGCGTTATTGCACTCTCAGACGCGACGTCATATGATAAAAATGTTTACGAAATGTAGGTAATTTTAACGTTCATTGAAGCGTGAACAGCATCAGGTGACACTGACTTTGCTTGATAACCGATGCTGTCCATACTTCAGCTGAAAAATTTAGTTTTTTTTTTTTATATTTACATTCTTTGCCCCTCATCACTGGGCGAAAAAAAATGCTTATAGGGCAATCTTTTAAAGCTGAAAAACATTTACACGCTGTTTTTCTACAAAGAGCGGAACAGCGTTGACGTCATCAACGTCCGTAAAAAAACAAGGTTCAGGTTGACGTCACTTGACGTCACTGAAAATCATGTGACTCGCGGCGTTCATGGAAGTATGAACTACATTGTTTTCTATAGGTGATGTTTTCTAACAAGTGCATGTACAATACGTAGTATACAAGTATGTGTACTGAAAATGTTACTACCTTTGGGAAACTTGCATTTTATTCAGCAAAAATATTAGCGTTTGTTTGAATTGAGGTTTTACGTCCCCGTCAACACTATTTAGGTCATTTTTGAGACGTTGCTTCTATTATGTGGGACTTTTACCCGACACTGGGATGAAATGAGAAACAAACCAAAAGGATTTATATGTAAGGACGGTTCGACTCGCATCACTTTGCAGGGCAGGCTCAGAACCGAGTGCTAATATGGTCGGTTTCAGCTCTGCGTGGAAGCACCATGCAGTCCAATCTGTTTCTCCAAGCCTCGATGGGCGTGGGGCGGGGGTGGGGTGTGCAAAAATATAAGTATATATAAGTTTAAATAACATGTTAACTTACGACATCGTAAGTTTATAATAATTGGGCCAAGATACATGTATATTGTACATACTCGAGTTCTGTTGTGTTGATTGCTACCAATATATCTTCTTCTGTAAGTGTTTTAATGACGTTTCTGTCATTGCCCCAGAGTGACAACATACTTCTCACATAACAGTTCCCTAAAATGCTGAAAAAGAGGATGTTTTACAATTGATTTTATTCACATTTACACGTCTCAATAACGTACACGCCCTTGTAGAACCGAGTTCGTATAGAGAAAATGGGGTTTACATGGGTATAGCTTAATTTCTTATATACTGGTCACAGTTTTGAGTTTGGGTACATGTTAGAACCACCTTCATGAGTAGCCGTTTAAAGATTTTTCTGCTTTTATCTCTGGTGGCCATCTTGTTCATCGGAGCGGAAAATGTTTGAGCTATTTTGGTAGGGAGCCACCTAGGCAACGTTCCTGTGAAGTTTAAACATAATTTAGCCAAGGGCATAGGAGGAGTTAGCAATTTAAGGAAATGGTTCTCGCTTTTTCTATTTTAGCTCTGGCAGCCATCTTGTTTTTCATTGGGGCAGAATCGTTTTAGCTATTGCGGTAGAGGTTCACCTAAACAATAGTCCTATGAAGTTTGAATGCAATTGGCTTAGGGATATGAGAAGAGTAGGTGTTTAAAGAGTTTTCTATTTTTAGCTCTGGCGGCCATTTTGTTAATCAGATCGAAATGATTTCTGCTATTTTGGTAGAGAGCCACCTAGACATCATTCCTGTGAAGTTTAAATGAAATTGGCCCAAAGGTTTAGGAGGAGTAGTCTTTTGAAGCAAATACAGTAGAACTTCGATGGATCGAACAACGATGGCTCGTTTACCATGGATGAGTCGAACCCATTCTTGAGCCCATAGCGAAATCCTCTACATAAGAGATAGTGGGAGATGATTAAGGAGATTTAGTCTTTTATCTTGCAAATGTATGCTGTGTGTACTCATTAGAATCGCCTCGATGAGGCGATTCTAATGAGTACACACAGCAAACATATTCATTATAGAACACCGAAAAGATGTCAAATGTATCTCGCTATGTCTCTTGATAGTTATCTCAGTGGCTCGAACTACCCCTGTCTCGAACAGATTTTCGTGGTCCCAAAGGTGTTCGAGCCATTGAAGTTCGACTGTAGTTGACGCACATTCACTGATCACAAAAGCTCACCATGAGCACTTCGTGCCCAGATAAGCTAATAATTAAATTTATCATATGACGTCGCGTCTGAGAGTGTAATAACGCCATGTAATATTTTTGATAATCCACTAGTGGATTAAATATGCACATTAGCTAGATACGTCCCGTAACGTTACATGTACGACGTCGCGTTTACTAACGGCGTAATATTGGCATTTTTGTTAACAATCGGGAATAAAATGCGCTTTACATGTCATATGATAAATAGAATCTTGCATTCGTGTTCATGTAAGATCCTCTATGTATAATAACGTAAACCTCAGTTTACCCTCTATAAAATGGGGTCATTGAGGATGATTATTTTTCGGACTTGTTTACGTGATGAAAACAACATTATTGTTTTACATGGTTCATTTGAATAAGCAAAATACATACAGAACGTACGCTATTCAATTACCCAGTTAGTGCCATACGTTTACGAAGCAACCCTCCCAGGGTTTGCGCATGTGCAGCTCAGTCGGATGCGCGTCTGACTGGTGATCAGATGGTTGAAGGTTCGATAACTCCCGAAGTTGGCAACATTCCTGGAGATTGATCATGTAATCTTATCTACGCTTACCCTTCCGCTGACTCAAGAAGGGTTGTTGTACATTTTTAGCGAAATAATGTGCACTGTACTGGTTAACCCCTTATGTATAAGTCTGCATAGGAAGTGTTGTTTGGTAAACTGGCCGGCTCGATATGACATTAATAGTGTTGACTGTGCTGTTAAACACACACACACAAAATAAAAAAAAAAAAACATCACGCATGCGCAGGCATATCAGTATTTCGGTCGAGCATATCTGACATCCTGAAATCTTTCGCTAGGGTTTTGGCTGACAGCTAAACCTTACAAAAATATAATGCTACCGTGTCCTCAGACACAATCCTTATCGAATTCGACGAAGTTATTGATCATGTGGTCAGTTTGTTTAACAGTTTTTGTCGAATTTGTTACATCGGTAAAATGACTTTGACAGGTTTGATAAGTGTGGACGCCGTAACTATCACTGCCACACAGTCCAATTCTGACAAATATGAGACAGCGAACGACAAAACCTACAATAAGATATATGCGCCCAGCGAAGACTCATATCAGCCTGCGCATTCGCGCAGTCTGATCAGAGTCTTCATTGTGCGCAATAATGATAGCTAAGGGCCCAATGCTCCTTCATGCAGCAAGTTGAGTATCTGATCATACAATATGGATGCGCAGGCTGATCTGATTCTTCGCTGGTCACACATGTAAATTTTAGGAAATGCTGTGCTCCGGCACATATGCATCATTTCAAGCACTAATCAAGACAAGCAGACGTTTGTCTTGATTTTCAAAGAAAATGAGGCTTGTTTGAATTGTTTGAACTGAGGTTTAAAATCCCCGTCAGCACTATTTAGGTCATTTTGGAGACATTGCTTCCTATTTTGTGGGACTTTTACCCGACATTGAGAGGAGATGACATCTCAAGCTCTGCCGTCCAATGAAACCAATAGGGTTTATATGCAGGGACGGTCCGACTCGCAACATTTTGCCAGGACAGGCTTGGACCTTCTAAGCGATTTACCAGTATTCATAAGCGGTCGGTTTCAGCTCTGCCTTGAAGCACCATGCAGCCCAATCTATTTCTCCAATCCCCGATAGATATGATATGACTTGAGAATCAGGCATTATTTGAGAAGCGTCTATTCGGTAGACGATTCACATGAAATGTCAAGCCTTTTTTTCTCTGAAAAATCAGAAGTAAAAATAGATTGTCATCTGCTCTAGAATTTTCCGTAACACTGGTATGTTTAAATCAAACCTGTATTAAGCAAGCATCCGTCGGATATCAAAATGTGCTCGCACAAACCAGGTGAATGCTTAATACAGGTGAGTGGGTGAGTTTTAATGCATTTTCCTTCTTTGGGCCCGGAATGTAGGCTTGATAGAACAGGTTGCTTGCTTAACAGAGGTGACCACCATGACCGGTTTTTTCTGTACTCACGTGTTACAAAGGTCGGTAAAACCAAATCCGTCGTCGGCACGTACATCAAACGAAGCGGTGTATAAATCGTGCATCTGGAAATAAACACGGATTGTATGAATATTTTTGTCTTGAAATGGATGGTCATTCAACTAATAGCTAAATCGACCAACCTAAAAATAATGTATCACGCCTAGCCTGATGAATAAAATTAAAAAATAAAATAATAATAATAATGATAAATCTCAACATACTGGTATGTTCTAAACCGTGGCCGTGACCAATGAGTGACGCTGTAATGACGTTATGTCATGATGACTTCACACGGCACATATGGTTTTAATTGACGCGAATGGCTATAACAATGATGGACATCCATACACATTTTCAGGAGTGTACAAATGTATCTTGAATAATGAATAGGGTCATTATCGTAATTTACCATATGACGCCGCGTCTGAGAATGTACGAGGACTGTTCAAATATGAATGCAAGTAGAACGTTTTCTCATGCACTAATGCGAAAATCACCTGCAAATAAATATCACAGCGTAGAAAAACATTTTACCTATACATTGATACCAAACCTGATAAAATCATTCCACTTTAGCCATGTATATCGTTCGATAAACACTGTCTACTCTTGTATACTAATACAAAACATGGTTGGAAGAAGGTCAGAGTACGCCGTTGAAATACGGTCCTATATTAAGAATCGTTGTATTCTTGGTATACGGTGCAAAGACATTTTTGATGAAATATGTTCGGTTTATGGACATAATGAAATGTCTTTTCGTTGGTGTAAGAAATTCAGCTGTGGGCTAGGCTCAACAGAAGATGCACCACATGATCGTCGGCCAAAAAGAGCAACATCTGCCAAGATGGTTGCTAGAGTGAAAGAAATAGTTGCTACCGATGCACGATACACCACTAGGCAAATAGCTAGTATGGTTGGCATCTCATTAGGAGCAGCTCATACAATTCTGAAACGGGATTTGAAAATGAGAAAGAACTGTGCGAGATGGATTCCCCATCTGTTGACAGATGAGCAGAAAAAGACACGCGTTCAGTGCGCCTAGAAGTTGCTTAAAAAGTTTCCAAATTACAATGCACGGTCTTTCGCTAATGTCGTCACAGGTGACGAGACATGGGTTCACTTTTTTGAGCCGAAACGAAAGATTCAGAACAAAATATGGGCAACAAGGTATTGCAAAAGACCATGCATTGCAAAGCGGACCATGAGAGTCAAGACGGTAATATATGCCATATTCTTTTCAAATCAGGGCACTGCTATTCAGGTTGCTGTGCCTAAAGGCAAATTTGTAAATGCGAAGTTTTACAAGAATAAAGTTGAAATTAAAAATTGAAGAAATATTTCAAAGAACAAAGATCCACAACTGGTTTGGCAAATGTCAGATTGCTACATGACAATGCGTCATCGCACAAGGCGTTCATTGTGCAAGACTATCTGAAGCAGGATAAGGTTGTTGAACTCCCTCACCCCCCGTATTCCCCTGACCTTGCCCCGTGTGACTTTTTTTTTGTTCCCGCGGCTGAAAAAATACCTTTCTGGTCGAAAATTTGTACAGCGCAAACACCTCGGTTCTGCAATATTCCAGTGCCTTCATAGTATACCTCGAAAAGACTACCAAAATGCATTCAATGATTGGATCAGAAGACTGAAAGTTTGTATATCTGTTAAAGGGGAATACTTTGAGGGGACAAAATAAATTTTTCATCGAAATCTATCAAGGAATCATTTTTATGTGCTTAGTTGCATTCATATTTGAACAGTCCTCGTAATAACGCCATGCATTAAATTTAGTAATCAACTCGTGGATTGCATAGTGTTTGTTTGATTTGATGTTTAACGTCCCCGTCAACACTATATAGCCCATTTTGGAGACGTTGCTTCCAATTTTTTTTTTTTTTTTTTTTTTTTGTTTTTTTGGTTTGGGTTTTACGGCCCTTTCAAGATT
The DNA here is from genome assembly GCA_963580285.1 of Lucinisca nassula. Taxonomy (NCBI): domain Eukaryota; kingdom Metazoa; phylum Mollusca; class Bivalvia; order Lucinida; family Lucinidae; genus Lucinisca; species Lucinisca nassula. The sequence goes on along the minus strand of OY757010.1, from coordinate 138,323,012 downwards.
ATTTCACTCATATCGAGCCGATCGTTAATCAGAGGTGGGCGAAAACCGGAGTACCCCTTCCAATTTTGTGGGACTTTTACCCGACATTGAGATGAAATGACATCTCAAGCCCGGTCGCCCAATGAAACTAATAGGGTTAATAAGCAGGGACGGTCTGACTCGCACCGCCTTGCCTGGGCAGGCTTAAATCCGCTAAGCGGTTTACCAGTACTTGTGTGCGGTCGGATTCAGCTCTGCGTTGAAGCATCATGCAGCCCATATATTTCATCAAGTCCCGATGGGCGGGGACCGTGTGGATTGCATATGCAAATTAATTAGATTCGCCCTGTTATGAATAAAAATGTGTTTTAAATTTCATATGATAAAAAGAATATTGCATTCGTGCTCATGTATTATTAAATTTATTAAACTCATGGGGGAAAAGGGGAAAGTACTCGGATAAGCCTTGGATTTTATCCCTTTTCCCAGACTCGTTTAATAAATTCAGTAATACATGAACACTCATGTAAGATCCTCTATTTTTTTACTAACCTTCGTACATTAACACCACGTTAACAAGTCCGTGAAATGAACACCCCTTTAAACCTCACCTTATACAGAGAAAACTAAAGAAGCCTCAGTGGTGTAGTGGTTACGCTACTCGCTTTGTAAATCAGGGATCGCAGGATCGATCCCGGGCTTCTCCAGACTTTCGGATGAGTCTTTAAACCGAGGTCCCGTCTCCGTATGACCTTAGCTGTTGGCGGGACGTAAAATTCAAACACTCACTCACTCACTCATAGAGAAAACTTAGGTTTACGTGGATAAACATTATTTCTTTATTTCTGCTCCCAGACAAGATATGTGTGGTACTCGTTACAACCGCTTCAATGGGGCGGTTCTAACGATGTTTGGAGCATACACAGTCGAAATTCGATGGCTCGAACACCTTTGGGACCACGAAATTCTGTTCGAGACAGGGGTTGCTCGAGCCACTGAGGGTTACTGCCAGGAAGCGTAAAGGGGATAGTTTGGGGCTTCTTTTCGGTGTTCTATTACATAAATATATGCTGCGTGTACTCATTAGAATCGCCTCGTTGAGGCGATTCTAATGAATACACACAGCATACATTTGCAAGATAAGGAACGAAAATAGTCTAAATTTTCCCCTTACTATTTCTTACTATAGCGAAATTCCCTAGGGACTCAAGAAAGGGTTCGACTCAGCCATGGTGAACGAATCAGCGGTGTTCGAGCCATCGAAGTTCTACTGTATAAAAAAATAGACCCGATTGGCTTCATTGGGTGGCATGGCTTGCGGTGTCATTTCATCTCAATATCGGGTAAAAGTCCCACAAAATTGGAACCAACGTCTCCTAAAGGACCTACATAGTGTTGATGGGGGACGTTAGACTACAAATCAAATAAATAAAATTCAAGACATAGGTTGTTGATACTCGTTAGAACCGCAACAAAATATGTTTTGAGTATAAATAAGACAACAAAAGATATTGGACAAAATGCCATATCAAGCGACTTGATTGTGATTGCATTTATCCATTTCGGAAAGAAAAAGGCAACGATACCTCATTATTAAAACCGTTTAGTTATAAACTTATAACACAATTACATGATCAGGGAATTTGCATTTAAATTCCGGTTGTGCATTTTTTTTTTCGTTTTTTGTTGAATTCCATAGATTGAATTATAAACCGGTGTTGAATTTAACAATGTATATTTCACAGAGTTGAATTCGACCACGATTGATCAGCGAGCACTATAAACCGATAAGCACAATCAGCAAAAAGTCTGGTCTTCTTCATACTTAACACCCTCCTTTCCAACATCAAGAACAACACTTTATTATTATTATTATTATTATTATTATTATTATTATTATTATTTGTTATCATTATTTTTATTGTTAAATATTCTTTCCTACAAACAATATTAGCTATTTTTTAGTGTTTATCCACTTTATTTTCATCACATTAATAATAATTATAATAATAATAGTTGAAGTAGTGGTAGTAGTACAGTGATAGAAGTAGTAGTACTATTAGTAGTAATAAAATTTGGAGAAGTAGCCAGATATAATTATTGTTACCATCGTTTTGATTATAATAATTATTATTATTATTATTATTATTATTATTGAAGTACTGAGTTGTAATTGTGGGAGTAGTAGTAAGATTATAATTATTATTGTCATCGTTTTTATTTTTAAAATTATTATTTTCGTTATCATAAGTAGTATAGTCAGTATAGTGGTTTGTTTGTTTGTACATGGATTGCGATTTTATTTTCCCGACGACATTATTAAGGTCATTTTGGAGACGTTGCTTCCAGTTTGTGAGACTTTAACCCGACATTGAAATGAAATGGTATCTCAAGCCCTGCCGCCCAAACTAACCAAAAGGGTTATATATAAAGGGGTGGTCCGACTCGGATCACTTTGCCTAGGCAAGTTAACACCTCCTAAGCAGTTTACCTGTACTCATGTGCGGTCAGTTTCAGCTCTGCGTGGAAGCATCTTGCAGCCCAATTTATTTCTTCAAGCCCCTATCGGCGGAGGCCCAATGATAGTATCAGTAGTGGAAAAGTAGTAACAGAATAATATTTATCATCGTTTTATTATTAAAATTATTATCAGTAGTAGTAGTAGAAGTAGCAGTAGCAGTAGTAGTAGTTATATTATAATTATTATAATTATTATTATTATTATTTATGTATATTCCAGCAGACCATATTGGCTAGTTTTATCCAATTTTATTTTTATCACGTTATTATTCTCATATTATACCCTTAGGCTATTATGTCATGAAAAATGAGGTTTATTTCAACCCGCAATTTCGTTAGAGAAATGCCATTTACACAGAATAATTATGGGTGAATAGCAAATTGTTTTCAGTCCCTTTCAATTAACTGTTATAAACCTCATTTGAAACAGATAACTAAAATATTACAAGAAACATAATAAAACGATATTTTGTGGACAGCTCTATAGTATCTTTGTGACGAAAGTGCTACATCTTATATGATAGCATATTGTATCGCTTCTATCCAAAGTCAGGGCACAGCAAAATGCACATGTTGGCAGGTTTGAAACACAACTTCCCATACAAAAACGCCGATGGTACTGAGTCCGCTACGTTCCTTACGCACTCTCATAATATCCGTCAAATGATCTTTAAATATTCTATCCAAAATAATCAAAGCAAATCTTATGGAAAAACTTTTAAATGTGACATACAAATCCTTTTCTCTTACTGAACTGCAAGGAAAATACACAGTTCAATTAATAGATCGTGTGAGCAACTCGTGTTGGAATTAATGTGTTGAAGTATTGAAGAACAATATATGTGACTATAAAAAGTTAGGTAGTGAACAGCCCGAGTCACAAAAAAATGGACTGGTTTTGGAGAAGGAAGGGATGCACTGTGCCAGACAGATGTGTATCGTAATGGGGTAAAGATAAAGCAGACTAGGAAGCGTGTTGGCAAAATGTAAAGATTATAGAACAAGAAATATCCCCTCATCACGTGAACAAGTCCGTGAAATGAAGACCCCCTAAGCCCCACTTTATATAGAGAAAACTGGGGTTTACGGCGGTATTCATTATTTTCTTATTTCTGCTCCAAGACACAGGTTGTGGGTACTCGTTGAAACCGCCTCAATGAGGCGGTTCTAACGAGCACACACAACCTATGTTATGAGCATTTATAAGAAAAATATCAAGGAATTTCATCAGAAAAGTAGCCATTTTGGAGATGTGAAAAATGCGCTATATCGTACCGGTGAGTTATCGTAATGCTAATGGCGTTATCGACGGGTTCTTCTGTCAAACTAACTACTATGGCAGAAGCAAATGCATTGTTACCACAAAGTTAAAGTGCTCACATTTTCAAGAGCAAATCATTTTACACCATTTGAAAAGGCTTATTTCGATTCTAAATAATTAACAACAAAAATTAAATATCCATAATAAAACCATTTTCCATCAAATTAAGCAGAAGCAAAGATGTTTTTCACCACCAGAAAGAGCGTCAAAAAGTAGAAACGACTTAAAATGTATCCCTTACATTCAAAACAAATGTTCTATGATTTTTGTGTAAATAAACAAAACTGAAAACTGAAAAAAATCACACATTTTAAATTTTATCAACTACTACTAGGTCTACAACAAGGGTTTTTCACATATGATAGGATGTTGCAAAGGATAACAGATAACAAACGGGACCCCGTGGCCGGGTGGGTAGGAGGGCTGGCTTTTAATAATTTGGTCTCTCACAACTGTGGTTCGAGTAACGCACGGGGCACATGTTAGACGCCAAATTCTGCGGATTAAAAGATCAGGTGTTTTTTTTTTCTCCGGGTACTCCGGTTTTCGCCCACCCCTGACTAACGACCGGCTCAAAATAACCGACATAATACTGAAAGGACCGTAGTCCCAAAATTGACCCCTCCCCCCAAAAAAAAAACAAAAAAAAACAACAAACTTACAAATAAATAAATAAAAAAGTAAATATAAAAAATAAACATATAGCAACAGAATTAAATATGATTTTGGTTGCATTGGGGTTTAACGGCCCAGTCAACACCATTTAGGTCATCTTTGAGCCGGTCAATTTATCTATCCACACCTTTCCTTGGCAGGCTTCTACGTAAGCGGTTAATCAGTACTGTGCACATTCTTTCGCCAGAAACTGACCACTGCCTTTCTTGAATCAGCGGAAGGGAGAGAATGACCGTAGTAAAGATTTCATGGTCAATCTCCACGAAAGAATGTTGCCGGCCCCAGCAGATATCGAACCCGCGTCCTCTTGATCACCAGCCAGACGCACATCCGTCTGAGCTACCGAGGCCGGCAAACTATTATGATAAAACACTTTTTTTTTTTTTATACAATTAAAACTTCGAATTCGACATTTTTCAGAAAAAAAAATGAATTTTCTGAAAAAATAAGAGTGATATGGCAAAAGAGTTTTTACCATCTGAAAACTCAACAAAGTCGAGCAGAACTTAAAGGGACACCTATGTAGCCTCAAAGTAGTACCAAGAGACTGTTTTTTTTTCTGAAAATGAAAAAAGGGGGAAAAATTATATATGTGTGTTTTCCCCCACATTGCCGGTTACTGATGTGGTCACTGAGTATATAGAAGCGGCTCAACTGCAGCTTCAACCTACATATATAACAATCCACCAGAAACATGTAGAAGCGTTTTTGAAACAGGTTAACAAAAATCTTTATTTCGAAATTCGGATATATATCCACGAAAAAATGTTTTTTTTAACGAACATTTAGGTGACTGATGGAGTCAATGGTCTCTTTCCTGAATGAGTATCTCTAATAAGGCAACAGTCCAAAGACGGAAACGACCTACTGAAGAATAAAAGAAGCCCAGCACATTGAAAAAAGGTTAACCAAAAGGTAAACCTGAAATAAGTGTTACTTAGAAAACTTGCAATTTTCAACAAAAAATTGTTCATTGTCTATGAAAGGAGTTCCTCCACTCAGGCAACTAATACAAACATCTCTAATGTGGTTGAAAAAATGCGATCAGAAACGGAGTCGAACCGGGGACACATTGCTTACAAGGTAAGTGCTCTACCGACTGAGCTATCCGTGCGCTGATAACAATTCTCCAACTTCGAAATTTTATTAACTTAGTAAATAAACATCACTATGAGAGCAATTCATTGAAGAATAAAGGTTTTTGTTTGTTTTGGAGTTTTACGGCCCAGTCAACACTATTTAGGTCATTTTACAGCCGGTCAGTTTACCTATCAACACTTTCCTGGGCAGGCTTATACGTAAGCGGTTAACCAGTACAGTACACACTCTTTCGCCAGAAACTGACAACTGCCCTTCTTGAATCAGCGGAAGGGAGAGAATGACCGTAGAAAAGATTTCATGATCAATCTCCACGAAAGAGTGTTGCCGACCCCGGCGGGAGTCGAACCCGCTTCCTCCTGAACACCAGTCAGACGCCACTGAGGCCGGCTGAAGAATAAAGGTAACATATCACTTTGAAAAAAGGTTAACAAAGGACGCCCAACGCCTGTCGGCTCGCCCGCCCGACACCCGCCCAGACATCGCTATTTTATAGGACGGATTTTTAAGAACCCGTGCAAAATGACCAAATATGGTATTTCTTCTTTATCATGTATACATTTTGAATCAGTTATAACAATTAGTCCAGGTTGTGCAGTAAACTCCAATTTTCTCCGGAACCTCAATATAGTATAAAAAGAGTGTGATGTAAAAAGACAAAATTTTATTCGATCATGGAATACTATTTTAAACACTTCTTCTGCAGCCTGCTATTGAATCTTTGCAGATAATTGGTCAGGTAAGTCTTTTATCTGTATTAATATTTCGCGTCCGATAAGAACAAATCGAAATTTCCGAAACTTGTCAAAGGGCTAGGTAAACCTGACTAAGCTCGACAAACGTGCCCAACCCTATTCCCTTTCTGTGCCCCGCAGAATATCATTTCATCAATGAAAGGCGAACGTTGAACTTCAAAGTATGCAGGATATAGGGGTCGTGTCCAAAGTTGATGAGCCTTGATGCTCAGGTATGGCCGCCGTGCCAAAGGCAAACAGTGATCAGGTCTAAATATATGCGTACTTGACTTAGCCAAATGAAAATATTTTGAGGAAGAAAGACATGCTTCCTACTGTGGGAAATCCATGTCTAAACTTGCTGAGGGTCGTTATATCTCGAAACTTGATCAAAATAGTGGCTTTTGCTATTTTACCTGACAGCCCATGGGAATTTCCTCAGCAAGTGAGTTATTTTAAAAGAATCTCTCCCAGCTGCTAGAAGGCATCCCAGGAGTGATGTGCCAAACCGATGACTAAGCTCGGGGGAACTCTTAAGCAACACGACGAACGTTCGTTCAAAGTGTTAGAAAGGCTAAAATCTGAGGGAATTATAATAAATGAGAGTAAATTTGTATTTGCTCGGCGATCGCTGACCTTTCTGGGTCACTTGATCGACGCAGGGGTAGGGCATGGCCGCAAAATGTCAGGGCCATCACAGAGATGGCCACCCTGCGAGCTTCTCATGACATAAAAGGTTCTTAGGCATGGTTAATAAGTTGGCCAAATACTAATACTGCCGAGAAAAGCAACCCCTTACGAGATATGAGCCCCGCCAAGCGAATTTGTCTTCGAGCATTCCGTCATGACAAATTTTAACTGCGCATGCCCAGCCATTCAGAGGGGCCAGGGATATGGCTTTCTGTCTGAAGGTTCCTCTTGATTCACTGCTTGTATGAGCGAGCAGCGAAGGTTCTGGTGAGACTGCGCGGATGCGCAGGCTCGCCTGAACCTTCGCTGCTCGCATAGGCGATAAGTACCAAAATCGCTTGACGCGGCCCATATATTGTCAAACAAAATGCATGGTCATGGAGACCGGTGCGAGAATCCGCTTTTAATCACATAAAGCAGGAAATAAACTCAGATACAGTGCTTGCCAATTATGATCCCAAAAAGGAGATCTTGGTTCCAGCAGACAGCTCTTCCTTCGGTCTCGGAGGTCTTATTCGTCTGTAGCATAATGGCGTCTGGAAACCTGTAGCATTTGCATCCCAATTCCTCATTGAAACTGAATGCAGGTATGCACAGATAGAAAAGGAAGCATTGGTTGTAACCTGGGCATGTAAAAAAGGTTTTCAAACTTTCTGATTTGTACCATGTTTCGCATAGAAACGGACCACACACCACTGGGTCCCATTCTAAGTACCAAAGACCTATGCGATATACCATCTAGAATACAGCGTTTGAAAATGCGCTGGATGTGATTTCTTTTTACCATATTACACACATGTGGTGAGCATCTTTATCAACCGACACCCTGTCCAGTGAACCTTTGCACATCAAAGAGGAATCCGATATCGATTTGCAGTTACAGACACAAGTATTATAATGTTATTAATCAAGTAATTTCGTATTGGCCCAGTTACAGGTCCACGGTCTGCTGTATTGGCACGAGGCCGAAAGCCGAGGCCAATACAGCTGACCGAGGTCCTGTAACTTGGCCAATACGAAAATACTTGATTAATGACAATTTTATTAATTGACGTAATTGCACGACCCGCAGAAAAAGCGACCGACTGAAGTCGGTTGATTTTCTAAGAGTGCCCTAAAATCACCGTGTCAGTCTGTCTGTCCGTCCGTAGCCCGTTTGTGAAAATTGGTGAAAGTGACTTAACCGCTTGGAATATTTAAATAATTTTTGCCATACTGATAGATATCAATGAGATCTAACCAATGAACTTGCAAAATATTACATTCCATTTAGTATAGCCTCGCCGAGGCGAAAAATGTGAAAATTTTCGAACTGCTTCTCCTCGGAAACCGTTGGGCCGATTGAAGTCAAATTTCATATGGAGCCTCTATGGGATGGGTAAAACCAAAATTTGGTATCAGGTCACATGACTAAAATGACCGCCAAGCCATATATAGTCAAAATAGTCTTCTCCAGAACCACTGGGCAGATTTCCACGAAACTTGATAAATAACATCTGGGACGTAGGCCCATCATAAAGTGCTAAAATGGTGACCCTGGGTTGACCTTGACATTCTTTGTGCCTAGGTCAAACTTTGACACATATGCTTTTGTATTGGAAAAGTAAGAATGCATTTTATCCTGCAAACGATTCAGCATACAGTACTAAAGTATAAGATATATTTTTGCTCCTTACGATAAGGCGCATTTATTGGGGGGACCATTTTAGGTCCAGGTCACATGACCAAAATGGCCGCCATACCCATATATGGTAACACTCATAAAGCTAAAAGCATCCGGCGGGTCGTGCACTTCAGCTGAAGCACTGGTTAAAAAACATGGTTTATGATTTTTGACCTCCGGTTTATATTGGTTGACCTGGTGTATTACAGGATAGTCAATAATGTTTGATTCTGATGGCATTCCTGCTTCTCAGACAAGGTTTAGTCAGGTCAAATCCCACTACAACTCATATGAGGTATGTCTATGTTCCAGTATCATGAAATACAGCAGAGAAGGCAACTTTGTGGTCTCGCAGTCCAACTACGAGCCTATCCCTGATTAGAAGGTTTTTGAAGCTCCAAATTTACAGTTCTCATATGGCTGATAAAAGATTCTCAAGGAACACTTATATAAAGTTTTTGCTAAAATATCTGAAATGGCTTGGCAATAGATAATGTCATTTTTCGCTTTTCCCCATTAAAAATCGGCGCTTAGAGTTTCCAAAGAGCCGACTGTCATACAACAGCAATAACAACAATGATTAATATGGTGAATATTTCTACAGAGTCTGGAGCTCGAGGGTGACAATAAACCTGCTTATAAAAACAATAATAATTCACTTGGATGCATGTAACATAACTTGGAAGACTTTTGAAGTAACCAATAGACAACAAGACAACAAAAACAAACAGCAATTATTGTCATTATCGTCTAATAGTGGAGCGCTTTGGTGCAGTCGTAGCGCATCGGATTTGTGATCAAGACGTTGCGGGTTTGAGCCTCACGCTGAGCAAAGTGTTGTGCCCTTGAGCAAGGCACTTCATCCGCATTGCTTAAAAAAAGTACTGGTTACCACCCAGGAAATCCTGCTCGTAATGCTCAGATGTGTACGAGTAGCAGTAATATGAGAAAAAAAAACAAGAGCTGTCGCATGACAGCATAGCTCGCCTGTTTCGCGACTTCAAGATATAAGGTAAAATTTATGAACCATGAAATATAGGTCACACTCACCTTGATATATTTGAGATCAATAATCAGGTCACATGGAACATATATTCCAAATATTACATTTCAACTGAATTATAAGGCAAAATCATTGAACCATGAAATAGGTCACAAGGACGTAGATATATTTCTATGTCAATCATCGGGTCACATGGAACTAATAATATTCAAGATAATAGGAAAAATCACTGAACCATGAAATATAGGACACACTGACCTAGATATAATTCAAGCTCAATCATGGGATCACATGGAATAAATAATCCAGGTAAGGCATTTCTCCATCAAATAGTGTTCAAGATAATAGGCAAAATCACTGAACCATGAAATATAGGTCATGCTGACCTAGATATATTTTGAGGTCAATAATGGGGTCACATGCGACAAATAACCCAGGTATAACATTTCTCCATCAAATAGTATTCAAGATAATAGACAAAATCACTGGACCGTGAACTGTAGGTCACCATGACCTAGATATATTTTGCGGTCAATTATTGGGTCACATGGAACTAATAATCCAGGTATGACATTTCTCCATCAAATAGTATTTGAGATATTAGGCAAAATCGCTGAACCATGAAATATAGGTCACAGTGACCTAGATATATTTTGAGGTCAATAATGGGGTCACATGCAACTAATAACCCAGGTATAACATTTCTCCATCAAATAGTATTCAAGATAATAGACAAAATCACTGGATCGTGAACTGTAGGTCACCATGACCTAGATATATTTTGCGGTCAATTATTGGGTCACATGGAACTAATTATCTAGGTATGACATTTCTCCATCAAATAGTATTCGAGATAATAGGCAAAATCACTGAACCATGAAATATAGGTCACAGTGACCTAGATATATTTTGAGGTCAATTGTGGAGTCACATGGAACTAATATCCCAGGTATGACATTTCTCCAACAAATAGACTTCAAGATATAAGGCAAAATCACTGGACCGTGAAATGTAGGTTACCATGACCTTCACCCTTTTACACTTGAACCAATGTCACTTGATTGGCTGATAAATAACCAATTGTGTCTATAACTTGTTAGTATAATGAAAAGGTATACAACAAATTACAAAGGTGTCCTGGATTTTGACCCCTAGCCCCACCCAATCCCCAATCCCAGGCATGAACCCATAGAGGATATTTGATTTTTTCAGTGTAAGATCGAATTTTATTTCATCGAATGAACACCAAAACCGGTATTTTCACGAGTGGCGTAGCCACGAGTGAAAATACCAGTTTTGGTGTTCATGAGTGAAATAAAATTTGATCTTACACTGAAAAAATCAAATTTTCTGTTTCTTACATGCTTAAAAGGGGCAAAATTTAGCTTCACTAATCTCTTCACTCACCCTCAGAGAAAACTAACTTTGTTCCTGGTCGTTTCGCGTCAATTTAGTGGTATCCAGCGTATTTACTGGGTATAATATTGGGTGTAAACTGAAAGTTTGCACCTGAGAAAAAGCCTGGGATAACATTTTTATGAATGGTTACTGAAATAATTGAGATATTAGTTTCCCAAAGAAAGCGCGGGCAGATCTAACGTCGCGCAATAAAATAAGTGACGTCAGCGTCGAAAATGACGTCATTAACGTCCTCGTGACATGTGAACGGGCTTAGCGTCAATTCTAATACAGTTCATTAATGTTCAATCATCTGACGATGGAAAAACTGACCAAAGAATTAGATTTGGAGAAAAAAGTAGTCCCAAACAGTGAAAAATAAAATTGATATCTGTCACTGTTTCAAACAGTGACAATATCGTTTTCGATTTCACTGAGAAATCTCTATATTTCATTGAAAAGCATGTAAGAAAGGGGTGTGTTGTCTTGGAATCTCAGAAGACACTCCCAGGTATCCAAGTTGTAAATATGAATGATTTGTGATGAGTGACTGTTGAGATATAAGCATTTCAAAAACTTAAACACAGAACTACAAAGGTGTTCTAGATTTTGACCCCTAGCCCCACCCCGGTGCATGAACCCAGGGGTCTTGTCTCTTTGAACATCAGAGGGCCCTCCCAGGTACTTAAGTTCCAAATATGAGTGGTCTGTGATGAGTGACTATTGAGATATAAGCATTTGAAAAACTTTAACGCAGTGTGACGGGAACGCAAACGCAAACGCACACGCAAACGCGCACGCCATCCGAGGTGACAACAATAGCTCTCCATGCACTTCGTACAGGCGAGCTAATAAAGTGTTCATTACGAAAACACGCATATACAAATACATTGTAAACGTTACCGCTGAAAAAAAAAAAAACATAAAAAAAAAAAAACACGACAATTTTAACATGAAAACATGTGATATTTTTCTTATTTCTGCTCAAAGTATAGATTCTGGGTACTCGAGGCGGTTCTAACGAGTACTCACAATCTATATTTTAGAGCAGAAATTGGAAAAATAAGGTTTACCCCTGTTAACCCCAATTTTACTATATAAAAGTGGGATTCAACGGGATCAAAATTGTATAGGCGTGTTTTCGTGATGTAAAGGACAGACCGTGCTATTACGGAACGTCGTAAACAATGTTTTACAAACTTACAGCCAATAGACTCTCTCTGGTAAGAACGTTTTCGTTTTCAACAATAATCTGTACGAATCTCAGATCGTACGGAATGTTATCGGCAACCCAGGCTTGGTCTCTATAGAAACGTGAACTCGAGGGTATCAGTAAACCTGAAAATGTTAAAAATACACCACAGCCTCGTTATAACACTGTTCGTTATAACACGGTTTCAAGATTGATCTCAAAAATACCCCAAACATGTACAGAATGGTCATTTTTCTATATAATCTTTACATTTTATGTGCATATAACACGGTTGTTTAACTAGCACGGTTTCTGCTTTGGATCCAATTAATAGTGTTATAAAGAGGTTGGGTGTAGTTCACTTGGGTGAATGATACATAACTTGGCAGAATGTTTCTAGTTTCTTTAACTGTTAGACTGTTTCCTATTCAGGTTCGACTCGGTTACATGACGATGAAGCCACGTCATGTCAACGTGGAAAATATGCCGTGGTGTTGCATCCACATTGATGAGACGTTTGCCTATACGTTGTATGGCTGCAGGGGACACGGCGTTACATCGACGTTAATGCGAATCGACGTTAATGCGACGTTGCTTACACGCTGCCGGCGTCAGAATGGTAGTTTCGGCCAACTGGGCCTTATAAGATACCCCTTTGTCACTTGGTGAAAAAATGTGTACAATTTTTTAACATGTACGGAATGGGCTTTATATTGAATGAAACTCAATTGGAACTGGGAAAGCGATGTATTTAGCATGTTAGGTAGGGGCTCTACAATGTAATGGACAATTACATTGTAACACCTTGACCTGATAAAGATATGCTATCTCAGGACAAGTGAGTTTTTCAGATTATTATGATATCGTACTTCTATAAATGAAGCGGCTCGACAAAGTTAGCAGGATGGCTGGACAGCAGGTTGAAACATGTTAAGTTAGCAGGATGGCAGGACAGCAGGATGAAACATTAAGTTAGCAGGATGGCAGGACAGCAGGATGAAACATAATAAGTGAACAGGATGGCAGTACAGCAGGATGAAATATTAAGTCAGCAGGATGGCAGGACAGCAGGATGAAACTAATAATTTAGGAGGATGGAAGTACAGCAGGATGAGATCTTGTTCTGAATTTCAAAATATATACAACAATGTTATTGGCACCTATAGCTATGTTAGAAACTAAAAATCAAATTAAGCCCCTTCCCGTCTTTAAAGCGTACGGCCGCGAAAACCAAATTTACTTCATGCCAAAAATTCGCCCAGATAAAAAATTGTTTCAACTCACAAAACTTTTACCATCATGTTGTAGGCAACAAAAATCTATGTAATAAAGTGGAAATTAAATTTGGCTCCTATCAGCGTTTAAAGCGTACGACCTTGAAAGCACAATTTTCATCCTGCTGGAAATGCAACACCAATTTTCATCCTGCTGAACCTGTCATGTTAGCAGGATGGCAGCACAGCAGGATGAGAAATTCTTCTGAATTTCAAAACAATTCACTACCATGTTGCAGGCACATAATAAATATGTAAGAAACTAGAAATCAAATTTAGCCCTTTCCCGTCTTTAAAGCGTACGGCCGCAAAAACCCAATTTTCGTCCTGCCACAAATTCGCCCAGATGAAAAATGGTTTCAAATCACAAAACATTTACCATCATATTGTAGGCAACAAAAATCTATGTAAGAAAGTGGAAATTAAATTTGGCTCCTATCAGCGTTCAAAGCGTACGGCCGTGAAAACTCAGTTTTCATCCTGCTGGAAATGCAACATCCTGCTGAACCTGTCAAGTTAGCTGGATGGCAGCACAGCAGGATGAGAAATTCTTCTGAATTTCAAAATATTTACCATCATGTTGTAGGCGACTAAAGACTATATAAGAAACTAGAAATCAAATTTAGCCCTTTCCCGTCTTTAAAGCGTACGGCCGCAAAAACCCAATTTTCGTCCTGCCACAAATTCGCCCAGATGAAAAATGGTTTCAAATCACAAAACATTTACCATCATATTGTAGGCAACAAAAATCTATGTAAGAAAGTGGAAATTAAATTTGGCTCCTATCAGCGTTCAAAGCGTACGGCCGTGAAAACTCAGTTTTCATCCTGCTGGAAATGCAACATCCTGCTGAACCTGTCAAGTTAGCTGGATGGCAGCACAGCAGGATGAGAAATTCTTCTGAATTTCAAAATATTTACCATCATGTTGTAGGCGACTAAAGACTATATAAGAAACTAGAAATCAAATTTAGCCCTTTCCAGTCTTTAAAGCGTGCGGCCGCGAAAACCAAATTTTCGTCCTGCCACAAATACACCCAGATGAAAAATTGTTTCAAATCAGCAAACTTTTACCATCATGTTGCAGGCAACAAAAATCTATGTAAGAAAGCGGAAATTAAATTTGGCTCCTACCAGCGTTTAAAGGGTACGGCCTTGAAAACTCAATTTTCATCCTGCTGGAAATGCAACACCAATTTTCATCCTGCTGAACCTGTCAAGTTAGCAGGATGGCAGCACAGCAGGATCGGAAATTCTTCTAAATTTCAAAATTTTTTCCACCATGTTGTAGGCATCTAAAAACTATGGAAGAAACTAGAAATCAAATTTAGCCCTTTCCCGTCTTTAAAGCGTACGGCCGCGAAAACCCATTTTTCGTCCTGCCACAAATTCACCCAGATGAAAAATTGTTTCAAATCACAAAACATTTACCATCATGTTGTAGGCAACAAAAGTCTATGTAAGAAAACGGAAATTAAATTTGGCTCCTATCAGCGTTGAAAGCGTACTGCCGTGCAAACTTAATTTTCATCCTGCTGGAAAATGCAACACCAAATTTCATCCTGCTGAACCTATCAAGTTAGCAGGATGGCAGCACAGCAGGATGAGAAATTCTTCTGAATTTCAAAATATTTACCACCATGTTGTAGGCACCTAAAAACTATGTAAGAAACTAGAAATCAAATTTAGCCCTTTCCCGTCTTTAAGGCGTACTGCCGCGAAAACCCAATTTTCCTCCTGCCACAAATACACCCAGATAAAAAAGTGTTTCAAATCACAAAACAATTACCATCATGTTGTAGGCAACAAAAATCTATGTAAGAAAGTGAAAATTAAATTTGGCTCCTATCAGCGTTTAAAACGTACAGCCGTGAAAACTCAATTTTCATCGTGCAGGAAATGCAACATCAATTTTCATACTGCTGAGCCTGTCAAGTAAGCAGGATGGCAGCACAGCAGGATGAGAAATTCTTCTGAATTTGCAAAATATTTACCAGCATGTTGTAGGCACCTAAAACTATATAAGAAACTAGAAATCAAATTTAGCCCTTTCCCGTCTTTGAAGCGTACGGCCTCGAAAACCCAATTTTCGTCCTGCCACAAATACACCCAGATGAAAAATTGTTTAAAATCACAAAACTTTTACCATCATGTTGTAGGCAACAAAAATCTATGTAAGTAAGCGGAAAATAAGTCTTGCTCCTATCAGCGTTTAAAGCGTACGGCCGTGAAAACTCAATTTTCAGCCTGCTGGAAATGCAACATCAATTTTTATCCTGCTGAACCTGTCAAGTTAGCAGGATGGCAGCCCAGCAGGATGAGAAATTCCTCTGAATTTCCATGTTGTAGGCACATAAAACCTTTGTAACAAACTAGAAATCAAATTAAGCCGTTTCCCGTCATTAAAGCGTACGGCCCTGCCATAAATTTACCCAGATGAAAAATTGTTTCAAATCACAAAACATCTACCATCGTGATGTAGGCAACAAAAATCTATGTAAGAAAGTGGAAATTAAATTTGGCTCCTATCAGTGTTTAAAGCCTACCGCCTTGAAAACTCAATTTTCATCCTGCTGGAAATGCAACATCAATTTTCATCTGAACCTGTCAAGTTAGCAGGATGGCAGCACAGCAGGATGAGAAATTTACCATCATGTTGTAGGCAACCTGGTTTCATTGGTTTCATCCTGCTGGAAACGCAAAATCAATTTTCATCCTGCTGAACCTGTCAAGTTAGCAGGATGGCAGCAAAGCAGGATGAGAAATTCTTCTGAATTTCAAAATATTTACCACCATGTTGTAGGCACCTAAAAACTATGTAACAAACTAGAAATCAAATTAAGCCCTTTCCCGTCTTTAAAGAGTACGGCCTCGAAAACCCAATTTTCGCCCTGCCACAAAAACACCCAGATGAAAAACTGTTTCAAATCACAAAGCTTTTACCAAATATCAAAGACTTGGGCATTGCGGTTTCAGAAAATAAGATTTTCAAAGAAGTTCCCTATATAATCCTATGTAAAACCAAAGGGACCCGGGGCGGGAGCATTTTTGGTCCTAGAACTATAATTTGAACAATTTTGGTAGGTGTCCACTACATGAAGCTTCATACCAAATATCAAAGACATAGGCCTTGTGGTTTCAGAGAAGAAGAGTTTTTAAGTTTTCGGTGAAAAACATCTATTTTGGGCTACTGTGACCTGGAAGTGCAACGGACCGGAACCATTTGAACAACTTTGATAGGGGACCACCTAAGGATCATTCCTGTGAAGTGTGGTCAAAATCCGATCAGTGGTTTAAGAGATGTTGTTTGAAGAAATTGTTTACGGACGGACGCACGCACGACGGACGACGGACAAAAAGTGATCCGAAAAGCTCACCTCGTCACTGCGTGACGGTGAGCTAATAAAAAGTTTATGCTCTGTCAGATGTGCCGTCAACAAACATTTACGGGCCTAAATGCGCTTGTGCCGATATGGAGCTACACGGACCGATGTGCCTAGTAACGTGGCATGAAACACACTTTAATAAAAAAGCGGTTATGACATTTTCCATGTCGCGTTACTAGGCATATAGGCCCGCTAGCTCATTATCTCGAGGCAAGAGCCGATTTGCGCTGTGGTACAGTGGAAAAGCATCCGATTTGAGATCGATAGCTAGCCGGTTCGATCCCCGCAAGCGCCACGAGTTGTTTCCTTTGCAAGAGACTTAAACCACGTTTCCAACAAGAAACAAAGTGCCACATGGAAGAGTAGAATTAGTTAAGGACTGGACTATATAAGGGAGCACAGGAAAACCTGGGCCAGTCTATATAGTTGTAGGGTAAGAATACAATAGTGAAGATAGTATAGAAAAAGAGAGATTAAAAAACCTGGAGATAGAAGAAGAAGAAGAGTTTTCTCCCAAAAAGTGAATTCAAACATTTTAACTGTAAATATGAAACATAAAAAACAAGATCGCATTGGAGCGCTCGACTGCGCACGTGCGCAGGCGGGCGATTGTATGCGATCTACATGATTATATCAATTTGTACTAACTACGCTGTCGGCCTCCGCCCATAGGGGCTTGAAGAAATATATAGGCTGCATGATGCTTCCACGTAGAGCTGAATCCGGCCCGCACACTAGTACTGGTAAACCGCTAAGAGGATCTAAGCCTGTCCAGGAAAGGCGGTGCGAGGCGAGGGTCCATGCTAATAAACCCTATTGGTTTCAGTGGTCGACAGGGCTTGAGATGTCACAAAATTGGAAGCAACGTCTCCAAAATAACCTTTACAGTGTTGACGGGGACGTTATACCTCAAATCAAACAAACAAAACTAACTACGTTGCTCACGAGATCGGCACAAGTTGTCTCGGGGCCCCAAATGGCCAGGTAGGAATACACATTCCTCCTATGGTGCCTTCCTTCATGTAGGATGAGATAATAATTTGTACAATCTTGGTAGAAGTCCACTAGATGAAGCTTCATATCAAATATCAAAGACCTGGGCCTTCTGGTTTCAGACGAAGTTTTTTTCTCTTTAATTTTCCCCTTTTGGTTGCCATGGCATCCAGAGTTCTGCATAGAATGGAATTCTTTAAACAAGTCAGAGAGGACTACTCAATGATCATTTCAGCCAAGTTGGGTCAAAATCTGTTGAGCGGTTTAGAAGGAGATATCTTAAAGAAATTGTGGACGGACGGAAGTACGCACGTTCTCACAAATGGATACTTATGTGGCTATTTTGAGCAAGATTGATACTTAGGTGGCTAATTTTAACCACATAACAGACCTTTTATGTGTCTAACGGAATAAATCGCACTTTCTCTCATTGACTTACATTGATTCTGTCCAAGTTCATAGCCACCTATCTATCCATTTGTGTGTACGGACCTACAGACGGATGTCGACGGAAGGTGACTGATCACAAAAGCTCCCCACGGAGCCTTCGGCTCAGGCGAGCTTAGTATCAGAATCCAGGGGTTTGTAGCCTGGCATTCCTGTCTTCTGCATTACTGAATTATTTATTTTATCTTCATTTATTTATTTAGATGCATTTATCTGTATTTAGGGGTTATAAAGTTATTAGATTAGCTTTATGATTTTATTTATTCATTTACGTATAAGTTTGCTTTTTTAGAATATTATATTATTTACCTTTTTTTTTTTTCATTTATTTGCCAATCAACCTAGCTTTCATTTTTGATTATTTTTATCTATTTGTTTACTTTTTTCATTTAATTCTTGATATTTATTTTTTTTTTTACTTTTTCAATCATTCATTTACTTACTTAATTTTAAGAGGAAACAGAAAACAAGAAAGACATGCTACAAGTTCACAAAGTAACTGAAAAGAAACCCAATCAGAGAAAAAACAAGAGGACCAAGATGGTCCTGTATCGCTCACCTGAGCTAACAGATTCAAAGTTTCAGGACGTGCCAAACTTAACTGAAGGATTTGTGGGAGGACAAGGTGATGACAGCGTAAGCATTTTCTGCAAATCAAGTAGAATGTAACTCTATGATAAATAGGCTGACCTCACCGGTTTTCAAACTCATTCAAGCTTTCATTCCTGACTTGCTAAGAAGACCCGATATAAACTGAAGGGGTATGGTGATGACAAGTTCAAAAATAAGCAATTAACTGCTGCAATCAAAGGGATGTTACTCTCTGATAAAAAAAACAAAAAACACGAGTTTTCAAACTCCTTCGAGCTTTTTCTGCCTGACTTATTTGTTTGTGAGTTTCATGAAGATCCGATCAAAACAGAAGGGGCAGCAGTGATGACAAGGTCGAAAATATGCATTTTCAGCAATCAAATGCACGTGATTCTATGATAAATGTGCCGACTTGGCCAATATTCAAACTCATCCGAGGTTTTATTCCCAGCCACCTTATATATAAGTTTCAGAAAGATCTGATCAAAACTGAAGGGGCTAGGGTGATGACAAGGTCAATATTTGGCATTTTCAGCAATCAAAGGATGTAACTCTATGATAAATGGGTGGACTTGGCCGGTTTTCGAACTCATCCGAGGTTTTATATCCCTAGCCACCTGACATATAAGTTTCAGAAAAATCCGATCAAAACTGAAGGGGCTACGGTGATGACAAGGTCAAAAATCTACTTTTTCAGCTATGAAAGGGACATAACTCTATGAAAAATGGGCCGACTTGGCCGGATTTCGAACTCATCCGAGATTTTATCCCGAGCCACCTTACATATAAGTTTCAGAATGATCCGATCAAAACTGAAGAGGCTACGGTGATGACAAGGTCACAAATCGACATTTTCAACAATCAAAGGGACGTAAATCTATGATAAATGAACCAACTTGACTGGTATTAGAACTCATCCGAAGTTTTATCCCCAGCCACCTTACATATAAGTTTCGAATGATCCGATTAAAACTGAAGGGGCTACGGTGATAACAAGATCAAAAATCTTCATTTTCAGCGATCAAAGGGACATAACTCTATAATAAATGGGCCAACTTGGCCGGTTTACGAATTTATCCAAGCTTTTATCCCCAGCCACCTTACATAAAAGTTTCAGAAAGATCCAATCAAAACTGAAGGGGTTACGGTGATAAAAAGGTCAAAATCGACATTTTCAGCAATCAAAGGGACGTAACTCTATGATAAATGGCAAACTAGCCGGTATTTGAACTAATAGGAGGTTTTATCCCCAGCCACTTTACATATAAGTTTCAGAAAGATCCGATCAAAACTGAAGGGGCTACGGTGATGAAAAAGTAAAAAATCGGCGTATGGACCAACTTAACCGGTATTCGAACTCATCCGAAGTTTTATCCCCAGCCACCTTATATATAAGTTTCAGAAAGATCCGATTAAAACTGAAGGGGCTACGGTGACGACAAGGTCAAAAATCTACATTTTCAGCGATCAAAGGGACGTAACTCTATGATAAATGGGCCAACTTGGCCGGTGTTCGTCCTCATCTGAGATTTTATCCCAAGCCACCTTACAAATCAGTTTCAGAAAGATCCGATCAAAACTGAAGGCGCTACGGCGATGACAAGCAATTTCCCATTGTATGTCTATGGGACCTTGTGGTTGCCATAGCAACTAAAGTTTTCGTGCGATTTTGAAAGAAAACTTATGTCATCAATGCCCCACCAGAGGCATGCTACAGATGAGAACTGATTGAGATTATCCTGGAGGCTGCAGGTATATAGCTGCTCAAAAGTGTGGACGGACGGACGACGGACGGACGACAGACGACGGACGACCCACTATACTATAAGCTCCCCTGGAGCCTTCGGCCCAGGTGAGCTAAAAATGCAGGTTTAAGAATTTGAACGAAACTATCTCAAAGACACTTCCATTGGGAGAGATATATTTGCAATATACCCCAAAACCGAAAGTAATGGACCATTCATTCAAATGGGTACAGGGTCACAAGCTGGTTTTGACGTTTTGAGTAATAGTTTCATATTATAATTTAAAAATATCCATTTGTTTATTGATGTACATTTGGGTATGCATTGAATTATTACATGGGCCTGTTGGCCCACGCCCTTCGGGGCTTGATGCAATAGATTGGGTTGCATGATAGTTCCACGCAGAGCTGAGACTGACTACTGGTAAACTGCTATGAGGTCCTAAGCCTGCCCAGGAAAGTGGTGCGAGTCGGACCAGCCATGCATAAAAGCCATATTGGTTTCATTGGGCGGAAGGGCTTGAGATGTCATCTCAGTGTCGAGCACATTACCAAAACACGTCTATTCAAATATATTTGAAGACTTTAACACTAAAAAAAAAAGATTTAAGACAAAAAAAAAAATAAATAAATAAATAAATTTTCCTTATTTCTGCTCCAAATATTGACTGGTGGAACTCGTTAGAACTGCCTCGATAATAGGGTTCTAATGATTACCCCCAATCAATATTTTAGAGCAAACATATTATGGGTGCTTTTTTGAACTGCCCCAATTAGGCGGTTCTAAAAAGCACCCCAATAGTTGTTTTTGCTTTCAAAAATAAAACTTTTATTGCTCTTTATTACAGCCTCGAAAAGATGGTTCTTAGACTTCCCCACGGGGCCCCTCATATGTGTTACATGTTTAAGGGGATTTAAACTCTTTGATGCGGTCATTGGGCATCAAAGTGGCGAAGCAGGGGCGACAACACTTTCCAAATGAGATAGCCCGCAAAAAAAATAATAAAAAAAAAATAAAATAACAGCCAAAAAACGACAATAATAAAATAAATAACAAAATTAAATTTTCTGTCATCTGTGCGAGTCGGCCTGTCCATGTTTAAAAACCATATTGGTTTCATTGGGCGGTAGGGCTTGAGATGTCATTTCATCTCAATGTCGGGTAAAAGTCCGTCATAATGGGAAGCAACGTCTCCAGAATAACCATTACCGTGTTGACTTGGAAGTTAAACCTCAAATAAAACAAACAAAACAAATTAATAATCACGACAGACATGTTGATTATAGATATAATAAAACGCTAGTTTATTGAAAAGGTGTTATTGTGCGATAAGCAACGGCGTCGACTCACTCGCGAGCGACCCGGTTTCGAATCCGGATTGTTTCATGTTTTTTTGTTTCTCTACTTATTGCTTTTTATTTCTTATGCATCTTTATGTTTACATACGCTGATAGACATCATTTTTCTTTCTTATTGCCAACTTTTGCACAAGCGCAAACGAATTTAGTGACTGAGTTTGCTTTACATCAAATGTGATTTTATTTAATGTTTTACGTCCCCATTGGGGCTCAAAGAAATAGATGGGCTGCATAATGCTTCCACGCAGAGCTGGAACTTACCGCACACGAGTACTAGTAAACTGCTTATAGGATCTAAGCCTGCCAAGGCAAAGCTGTGCGAGTCGGACTGTCCATGCTCATAAACCCTATTGGTTTCATTAGGAGACAGGGCTTGAGATGTCCTTTCATCTCAATGTCGGGTAAAGACGATCTTTCACGAGTGGTCATTTCATATGAAATTTATAAATTTCATATGAAATAACCACGAGTGAAAGATTCTGTTTATCATATGACAACTTTAAATTGGATTTTATTGCCTTTTTATCTGACAATTTAGAAAAAATGCATGGTTCACATGGACGTCGTCATGACGTTACTTAATCCCGTTATAACACGTGTGGTCATAC
This sequence comes from Lucinisca nassula, assembly GCA_963580285.1. NCBI lineage: Eukaryota > Metazoa > Mollusca > Bivalvia > Lucinida > Lucinidae > Lucinisca > Lucinisca nassula. Next base: position 138,300,338 of record OY757010.1, on the reverse strand, counting down.
GATATTTATTACACGACGTTATCCACTGCTTATCAACGACGTCATATGATTAAAAAACGTTTCATAATGTTGCATTAACAGCAGGATGAAAATTGTGTTTTCACAGTCGTACGCTTTAAACGCTGATAGGAGCCAAATTTAATTTCTACTTTCTTACATAGATTTTTGTTGCCTACAACATGGTGGTAAATATTTTGAAATTCAGAAGAATTTCTCATCCTGCTGTGCTGCCATCCCGCTAACTTGACAGGTTCAGCAGAATGAAAATTGGTGTTGCATTTCCAGCAGGATGAAAATTGAGTTTTCAAGGCCGTACGCTTTAAACGCTGATAGGAGCCAAATTTAATTTCCACTTTCTTGCATAGATTTTTGTTGCCTACAACATGATGGTAAATGTTTTGTGACTTGAAACAATTTTTCATCTGGGTGAATTTGTGGCAGGACGAAAAATGGGTTTTCGCGGCCGTACGTTTTAAAGACGGGAAAGGGCTAAATTTGATTTCTAGTTTCTTACATAGTTATTAGATGCCTACAACATGGTGGAAAAAAAAAATTGAAATCCAGAAGAATTTCTCATCCTGCTGTGCTGCCATCCTGCTAACTTGACAGGTTCAGCAGGATGAAAATTGGCGTTGCATTTCCAGCAGGATGAAAATTGAGTTTTCAAGGCCGTACGCTTTAAACGCTGATAGGAGCAAAATTTAATTTCCACTTTCTTACATAGAATTTTGTTGCCTACAACATGATGGTAAATGTTTTATGATTTGAAACAATTTTTCATCTGGGTGTATTTGTGGCAGGACGAAAATTGGGTTTTCGCGGCCGTACGCTTTAAAGACGGGAAAGGGCTAAATTTGATTTCTAGTTTCTTATATAGTTTTTAGGTGCCTACAGCATGGTGGTAAATATTTTGAAATTCAGAAGAATTTCTCATCCTGCTGTGCTGCCATCCTGCTAACTTGACAGGTTCAGCAGGATGAAAATTGATGTTGCATTTCCAGCAGGATGAAATATGAGTTTTCACGGCCGTACGCTTTAAATGCTGATAGGAGCCAAATTTAATTTCCACTTTCTTACATAGATTTTTGGTGCCTACAATATGATGGTAAATGTTTTGTGATTTGAAACAATTTTTCATCTGGGCGAATTTGTGGCTGGACGAAAACTGGGTTTTCGCGGCCGTACGCTTTAAGGACAGGAAATGGCTAAATTTGATTTCTAGTGTCTTACATAGTTTTTAGGTGCCCACAACATGGTAGTAAATATTTTGAAATTCAGAAGAATTTCTCATCCTGCTGTGCTGCCATTCTGCTAACTTGACAGGTTCAGCAGGATGGAAATTGGTGTTGCATTTCCAGCAGGATGAAAATTGAGTTTTCAAGGCCGTACGATTTAAACGCTGATAGGAGCCAAATTTAATTTCCACCTTCTTACATAGATTTTTGTTGCCTACAACATGATGATAAAAGTTTTAAGATTTGAAACAATTTTTCATCTGAGTGTATTTGTGGCAGGACGAAAATTGGGTTTTCGCGGCCGTACGCTTTAAAGACCGGAAAGGGCTAAATTTGATTTCTATTTTCTTATATAGTTTTTATGTGCCTACAACATGGTGGTAAATATTTTGAAATTTAGAAGAAGTTCTCATCCTGCTGTGCTGCCAACCTGCTAACTTGACAGGTTCAGCAGGATGAAAATTGATGTTGCATTTCCAGCAGGATGAAAATTGAGTTTTCACGGCCGTACGCTTTAAACGCTGATAGAAGCCAAATTTTAGTTCCAGTTTCTTACATAGATTTTTGTTGCCTACAACATGATGGTAAATGTTTTTGTGATTTGAATGAATTTTTCATCTGCGTGAATTTGTGGCAGGACGAAAATTGGGTTTTCGCGGCCGTACGCTTTAAACGCTTATATGAGACAAATTCCATATCCACTTTCTTACTTAGATTTTTGTTGCCTACAACATGATGGTAAAGTTTTGTGATTTGAAACAATTTTTCATCTGGGTGAATTTGTGGCAGGACGAAAATTGGGTTTTCGCGGCCGTACGCTTTAAAGACGGGAAGGGGCTAAATTTGATTTCTAGTTTCTAACATAGCTATAGGTGCCAATAACATGGTTGTATATATTTTTAAATTCAGAACAAGTTTTCATCCTGCTGTTCTTCCATCCTCCTAAATTATTAGTTTCATCCTACTGTCCTGCCATCCTGCTGACTTAATATTTCATCCTGCTGTCCTGCCATCCTGTTCACTTATTATGATTCATCCTGCTGTCCTGCCATCCTGCTAACTTAATGTTTCATCCTGCTGTCCTGCCATCCTGCTAACTTAACAGGTTTCATCCTGCTGTCCTGCCATCCTGCTAACTTTTTTGAGCTAAATGAAGCGGAGTACTGGAAAAATTGGCAATGTTTTTATTGGAGTAACTTAGCCGCTATAAGTAGTATATATGCTGGAGTTACTAAGCCGCTATAAGTAGCATATATGCTGCAGTAACTTAGCCGCTATAAGAAGTATATATGCTGCAGTAAGAAGTATATGCTGGAGTAACTTAGCCGCTATAAGTAGTATATATGCTGGAGTAACTAAGCCGCTATAAGTAGTATATATGCTGGAGTAACTAAGCCGCTATAAGTAGTATATATGCTGCAGTAACCTAGCCGCTATAAGAAGTATATATGCAACTTAGCCGCTATAAGTAGTATATATGCTACAGTAACTTAGCCGCTTTAAGTAGTATATATGCTGCAGTAACGTAGCCGCAATAAGTAGCAAATGTATATATGATGCAGTATCTTACCTGCAAAATCTCTGTCTGCTTCTAACTTTATCAAGCCAATGCCACAAAGTCCTGCTATAACGATAGCCACAGCAATCGTTTTCTTTGGATGAGTGGCTATAAACAAACCCAGTCTATGAAAATAAATAAATGAATGAATAAATAAATAAATAAATAAATCTAATGCACTTGCGTATGTAACGCGACGTTTGATTCGATAACGTCAAAATTGCGACAGTATATTGATGAAAAAAATGCTCATGAAAGTATGAACGCGGTGGGTCGCGTGCAAAGTAAATGAACCCTAAAGGGGTTCATATAAACTTTGCTAGCGACCCGCTGTCGTTCATACTTTCAAAACAAAAACAAAAACAAACAAACAAAAAAAAAAAAAAAAAAAAAAAAAAGAAAAATTAAGTTTATTTTTATATTCATATTCTTGCCCCACATAACTAGGCGAAAAAAATGATTATAGGGCTGATACACGCTGTTTTTCTACAAAGAGCGGAACAGCGTTGGCGTCACCAACGCCCGTGAGAACTATGGTTTACGCAGACGTCACTTGACGTCACTGAAAACCATGTGACTCGATGCGTTCATGGAAGTATGAACTACATTGTTTTCTATAGGTTTACATTGGACTTTACACTGGAAATGTAAATAGTCTTCGATATACTGTCGGAAACCCGATGTCATCACGTAACGTCGCTTTTCGTTGCCTGGCATTTTGTTTTACGCAGCTCACCGCGCTTGCCGTTTTAGGTAAAGAATTTTTTTTTAAACAAAACAAGTGAATAAGTTCATTAGAATGGGGATGACTGTATTGAAAATTATCATTTGGTCAGGTAAATTGTCGGTTTTACTGTCGCAAATTCCGTTTTACGGCTCCGCATGCGTGTCACCGTAAAACGAAATTTCCGACCGTAAAACCACCGATTTACCCCCATCCCCTCTCCCATGACAATTTTGAATACAGTTATCCCCTAAATAAATAAATAAATAAATAAGACCACTGATAGCACTGATGGTTAGATTGTCTCTGAGTGGGTCCTGAATGGGGGGGTTGGGGTGCTGTTGCTTAGACTGTTTCATTTTAGTCTTAAATTCCTGTAATTTAAGCAAATGGTGTAGATCCTGATCAGATGATCTGACGTCGCGTTCTGAGGCCTGTCAAATTGTTGCGACGAACGTACAAACATTTGTTGCGGAGTATTCGTGCACAAATCTCGTTGGTTCATTTTTATTGGGTTTATTTTTGTCCCCCATGATGCCTAGAGAGAATTTTATTCGTTAGATCATAACATCTAGTGATAATTTTAAGCACGAGAGAAGTTGTGCAATAACGTGGTTATTCAACGCGTCAACGAAACGGAACAGCCACCAGTTAAAGATCTACCTTCTGTACTACTAGCTCATTTCAGCCAAAAATTTGAGTATGCATCACGAAAACACGCCTATATAATTTTGACGGTCTCCGGACGTTAGCCCCCCCCCCCCCCAGGACGTTTGCCCCCCAATGACTTAATCTGAAAATGGACATTTGCCCCCCAGTTGAAAATGTGACCCGGACATTTGCCCCATTTGCCCCCCCCCCCCCCCATGCAGAGCTTATTTTTGGTATGGACATCTGCCCCCCCCCCCCCCGTGCTTATTTTACAGGTGGACATTTGCCCCCCACTGCTTATTTCAGAAAGGGACATTTGCCCCCCCCCCCCCAACCTGACTAGACAAGGATATTCATTACACAGACTTGTATATAGCTACATAATTTACATGATAACGTTTTGGTTAAAGTTTTACAGCCCATTCAAGTATTCAAGATCATTTCAATTTCTTCAAGAATTAACCATCAGTATATGCAGTGTAAAAACCACTTGAGTATAGGCGTCTGACACTGGACCCTCAGTGAGGCACAAACTCAATATAATTATGGTTCTGTAGCTTACTTGCTTAACTCTTATCCTGCTGAATAAATTAAGCATCTCCAATTGTTGACTATTAACCATCACATTCTTGGTATATTTTTGTTAACTTAACAAATTGCAGGATAAACAGTATAGATCCCCATCAGATATGGCATCTGATCGGGATCCATACTGCTTTCTAACGTAGGGGTTGTCCATAACAGCAGGTTATTATGGGATTCATATTTATATAGATGGAGTAATTTATTGCTTAGCATTTTGTATTTCTGATGATAATGAACCAATAAATACATTGCTTTCCTCCTTTGTGTTAGCCCTGGTCTATCTGGGGGGCAAATGTCCCTTTCTGCAATAAGCAGTGGGGGGCAAATGTCCACCTGTAAAATAAGCACGGGGGGGGGGGGGGGGGGGGGGCAGATGTCCATACCAAAAATAAGCTCTGGGGGGCAAATGTCCGGGTCGCATTTTCAACTGGGGGCAAATGTCCATTTTTAGATTAATTCATTGGGGGGCAAATGTCCTGGGGGGCAAATGTCCTGGAATCAATTTTGACTCCCTTTAACCCCACTTTTATAAAGTTAAACTGGTGTTTTCAGGGGTAAGCATTATTGTTCTTATTTCTTCTCAAAACCATATATTGTGGGTAATCAATAGAACCGCCTCGTCGAGGCGGTTCTATCGAGTCCCCACAATCTACGTTTTGAGCAAAAATAAGAAAAAAATATCAGACTTTCTATCTAGCAGTTTTCCTTTTGGGTGGTAAAATCTTCCAATACACTTGTATAGGCGTGTTTTCGTAATGATTCTGTAGTTTCACACATCTGAACCTGGGGAAAAATGTAACCCAACAGGCACTCAACGTTGGACTAACGTTGAAACAACGTTGAAAACGTTGTTTCAACGTTAGTTCAATGTTGAGTCAACGTTTTGTGCCTGCAGGAAAATGTTTCGGGGTCGGGCTGGAAAACAATCTGTAAATACTTTTGCTAGACATTTTGGCAAAAACTAGTCTGACTCGCACCACTTTGCCTGGGCAGGCTTAGACCTTCTAAGCGGTTTACCAGTAATCATGTTCAGTTGGTTTCTGTTCTGTGCTCCAAGCTGTCTTTCTTTTTTTACAAAAGCAATCGATTGTTTCGAATATTTGTAAGGGAGGTTACATTTTTCTTGCTGCAAATAACTGAGCTTTATCGTTCAATAAAATTCTATGATGCTGATTATTATAAAACAATCTTCGAATTTAATAGAAATTATAAATATCACCCTACACTAATTTTATTTTGTTCCATTTGCCGTGTGAGTACTTTACAAATGTGTTAAAAATGTAACGTTTACAACAATACGAATTCTGATAATATTTGCAATTTTCATTAGCGATTGATTGCCGCCACCGGCCATTATATTGCATAGGTGTTATAAAAATCACGTTAACAAGTCTTAGCCAATTAGAGCTATGAAAACAATGTTTTGAACTTCGATGCATTATCGAGGTGTTAGAGGAGAAGAAGAGAAGAGACCATAAGATAAAACACCCGTGCGACATGGTGCGTTTTTTTTTTCACATCTCCAAAAAATGGCTACTCCTTGTTACTTTTCTCATAAATAGGCTACTGCAGACATTGGCTGTGGGTGCTCCTTAGAACAGCCTCGATGAGGCAAACTATGTCTTGGAGCAAGAAAAAGAAAAACAAATGTATATCCCCGCAAACCCCAATTTTCTCTATACTAAGTGGGGTTTAGTGGAAGTAGGGGATGGATATTTCACGGACTTATTCACGTTTCTCGTTTTTGCCCCCCCCCCCCCCCCCCCCACACACACACACACACCCCGAAAAAAAAATGAAAACTGACAACGAAAATATCCGGAGTCCCAAAAATATCTGCAAATTTTAACATGCCCCGCAAAACATAAAAAATATCCTCAAATTATACTGGCTTGCTCTGAGTAAAAAAAAAAAGAGTGTTTTTTTTTTGTTTTGTTTTCTTCATTTTTCTCCAGTCTAATGATTGTATTGGTAACAAAAGTGTATTGCACAGTTTCTGACAGTGCTTTGTTTGTTTGTTTGATTTGAGGTTTAACGTTCCCGCCAACAATGTCTAGATAATTTTGGAGACGTTGCTTCCACTTTTGTGGGACTTTTACCCGACATTGAGATGTTCAATGACATCTCAAGCGCTTCCGCCACATAGCTACATAGCTCGTATATACTAAGCACTATGTTACATCTCAAGCCATGCCGCCCAATGAAACCAATTAGGGTTTATAAGCATGGACGGTCCGACTCGCACCGCTTTGCCTGGGCAGGCTTAGCTCCTCTGAGCGGTTTACCAGTACTCGTGTGCGGTCGGTTTCATCTCTATGTGGAAGCATCATGCATCCCATTTATTTCTTCAAGCCCCAATGGCGGGGCCGACTTCTGACAGTGCTAAAAAGCCATTGAATTGTTGTACAGCAAGAAAGAAAATAATAATAAAAAAAAAAAAACAAAAAAAAAAAAACATTATTCAGACAGAAGAAATACAGCCCCCACCCCCCTCCCCTAAAAAAAAAAAAAAAAAGGTTTTGGAAGAAAGCCCTGCATCGACAAGAAATATAATAAAAGTGAGAAATACAATACAATTTCTCAGTTTTGTTACATTTCTTGTCGCTATGACCATGATGACTATGACCAGAAATGTAATAAAATAAGGTGAGAAATGTAATACTTTTTATGTTTGTGTACATCGCATTGGGTTAGTATTTGACTATTTTGACGAATACATAACAAAGGAAAAACACATATTTTCTGTAATTGGTTGTTAGTACGGCCCTTCGCATATATTAAATTTTGTTTGTTTGATTTGTGGTTTACAGGGGTACACCTTATTTTTCTTATTTCTGATCTAAAATATAGATTGTGGATACTCGTAAGAACCGCCTCGATGGGGCGGTTCTAACGAATACCCACAATCTATATATTTTGAGCAGAAATAAGAAAATTATCACAGTTTTTCATCTAAAAAGTTCCTTTATTTCGGTGGTAAAGTTTTTATGTATTTGTATAGGCGTGTTTCGTAATGCTACATTTATTTATTAGCTTTCTTGGGTTGATTTGTTGTTTTGTTTGATTATAGGGATCAACCATGGTTTTTCATGCATTAACATTTGCCGGGTCCCGAGGAAGCTGTTTGAACATGAGGCCGCTAGGCCGAATGTTCAAATATCTTCCGAGGGATCCGGCAAGTGTTAATGCAATGAAATAACCATGGATGATCGTTGTTCTTGCAAATTTTGACGAAAAAGCCAAACGCTCCATATAAACTCCATATAAACTCTTCAAATGCGACCGGCGAACCAACATGACGGCCATTTCAGAATGTTGTTTACAATGATGTTGTTATGCAGTAACCATCTGACGTCATCATAGAACCCTCAAACGCTACGTTCAGGGCGATAACGTTACGTCGCTCAACGTAGTAAATAAAGCAAGGCCCGTCTTTTGATAGCAAAAGCTCAAAATCCATGTTCAAACAGCACGCGAATTTCATGATTTGAACATGGTTTTTGCTGTTTGAGTACGGCTTTCGGTCCAATTGACAATGACTTCAAACAGCCATGCGCATAGGTATTTATGCAAGAATTGATGTTTAACGTCCCCGTCAACACTATATAGTTCATATTGGAGACTTCGCTTCCAATTTTGTTGGACTTTTACCCGACATTCAGATGGAATGAAATCTCAAGCCCTGCCGCCAAATGCAGCCAATAGGGTCTAAAAGCATAGACGGTCCAACTCGCACCGCTTTGCCTGGGCAGGCTTAGATCATCTAAGCGGTTTACCAGTACTTGTGTGCGGTCGGTTTCAGCTCTGCGTGGAAGCATCATGCAGCCCATCTATTTCTTCAAGCCCCGATGGGCGGGGGCGATCCTTCACATATGAGCCAGCGCATGACAAAACCTTCAATAAGACATGTGCTCTCAACGAAGACTCAGATCAGCCTGCGCATCCGCGCAGTCTGATCTGAGTCTTCGATGTGCGTTCTAAGGATAGCTAAGGGCCCAATGCTCCTTCATGAAGCAAGAGAAGTCTCGGGTTAGACTATGTGGGTGAGCAGGCTGATCTGATTCTTTACTGTGCGTGCATGTAAGTTGTAGGAAATGCTGTGCCCTGGCTCAATTATAATTTCATGTATAAAAGTATTACATTTCTCACTTTTGTTTCGACTTTCTCCACAGTGTCTACAATAAAAGTGAGAAATGTAGATCTAATAACTTTTTTTCAAACAGTTTAAAGTCGATTTTAGCGAGCATTTGGCTGAACTAATAGCACATGTAAGAATTTTTTGGTTCGCCCCTGGCTTTGGTCACATGTGAGACGCCAAGTCCAGGTGTGTTTTTTTTCTCCTGGTAGACCCTGCTTCCGTTTTCGCACACCTCTGATATACGATCGCCTCAAAATAAGTGAAATAATCTTTAAAGGGCCGTAAAACCAAAGCCAAATGAAAGATCAGGTATACATGAGACAACAATGGAAATGTGGTAAACCCGCCTTTACCTGTGCTATTCATTTGTAGCCAAACGCTTGCAAAACCATTTGAAAAGTCAGTTTTAGAGTGACCCCACAAAAATATCTGGTAAATGGCCTGTACCGATACCCCCCCCCCCCCCCACACACACACACACACACACACACACATAACCCGGATGTTTCTAAAGTACCAACTGTATTCGAGTATGCTTGACAGGCCTCTCAGTAAACAATTACGGTAGGCAAATTGGCCCCCGCCCATTGGCTCTTGGACAAATAGATTGGGCTGCGTGCTGCTTCCACGCAGAGCTTGAATTGACTGAAAATGAGTACTAGTAAACCGCTTTAAAAGTCTAAGCCTGCCCAGGCAAAGTGTTGCAAGTCCGACCGTCCCGTCTGTGCCTATAACAATTATTTGTTTTTTGTTAGACAGTGTTCAGGATTGAGATGTCCTTTCACCTCAATGCCGGGTAATCTCCAAAGTTACTAGAGTATATCTTTTACGAAAGCAATTACTTGAATTATTTGGTTTTTTTGTTTGGGTTTATTTACAAGGGAGAGTACTTCCTTCTTATTGAAATAACTGAGCTTAATAGCTGAACAAAATTCTCTCCTTCTAATCACTATAAAATGAAATGCTGATTTTAGAAAAAAAAAAAAAGTGGAATGTTTTACTGGTTTAGTTATTCTATTTGCTGTGTAAATAAGTTACAAACTAGGAAAAGATGTACTGTTGTACCATCTGGGGAACTGGTAAACTTTAAGAAATTCATAGTCAAATGCATAATTACAATCTTCCACTATGTCACATAGGTGTTATTAAAATCACGTTAACAAGTCTTAGCCATTATTGGCTACGAAATTATATTTGTAACCTCGGTTCAGTTGAATCGAGGTATATAAACAATTGAAAGTAAAATTCCTTATTAAACATAAGCAGTCACAATTATGGGTGAAAGCCAATTTAGGCTATGAATTTATACTTTAAACTTCGGTTCCGTAGAGTGAGTGAGTGTTTTGAGTTTTACTTCCCACCAACAGCTAAAGTCATACGGAGACGGGACCTCGGTTTAAAGACGCATCCGAAAGTCTCGAGGCGAATAGATATAAATATTAACCCTTTTTGTACCAAATGGAATCTTGGCAGAAGTCCGTTTTGAAATTTAGGTGTGTCAGGTTGTGTTTCCTTCAAAATTTATTAGGAAAATGGCTGAACTTTTTGCAAACAGCGTAGGCCCTAACCAGGCGGCGTCTGACCTGGGCTTGCACTGTTTGCCATTGTACGCGTTTTGGTGTTTCTGGTACTAAATGGGTTTTGTTTGTTTGATTTGAGGTTTAACGTCCCCGTCAACACTGTAAAGGTCATTTTGGAGACGTTGTTTCCAATTTCGTGTGACGTTTATCCGACATTGAGATGAAATAACATCTCAAGCCCTGTCGCCCAATGAAACCAATAGTGTTTATAAGCATGGGCGGTCCGCCTCGCACCGCTTTGCCTGGGCAGGCTTAGATCCTCCAAGTGATTTACCAGTACTCACGTGCAATCGGTGTCAGCTCTGCGTGAACGCATCATACAGCCCAGTCTATTTCTTAAAGCCCCGATGGGCGGGGGCCAAGAATCGAGGTGTATATAAATATTAAATGAACGTTTTATAAGCTGACTCGGGGCCAGACTGACCTTTTGAAATTCGTTTTTTTTTGCAAAGTTCATTCGCATGTCTGAACACTAACCAAACCTTTTCAATCCAAGACACGGCCCCGACCATTGAGGCTTGAAGAAATAAATGGGCTGCATGATGGTTCCACGCAGACTGAATCCGACCGCACATGGGTACTGGTAAACCACTCACAGGATCTAAGTCTGCCCAGGCAAAGCGGTGCGAGTCGGACCGTCCATGCTTATAAACCCTATTGGTTTCATTGGGCGACAGGGCTTGAGATGTCATTTCATCTCAATGTCGGGTAAAAGTCCCACAAGATTGGAAGGAACGTCTCCAAAATGATCTATATAGAGTTGACTGGGACGTTAAACATTAAATCAAACAAAACAAACAAATCAATCCAAGAAAGCTAATAAAAAATGTAGCATTATGAAAACACGCCTATACAAATACATAAAAACAAGCGTAATTTTTTAGATGAAAATTTGTGATATTTTTCTTATTTCTGCTCAAAATATACATGTAGATTGTTGGTACTCGTTAGAAACGCCTCATCGAGGCGGTTCTTACGAGTACCCACAATTTATATTTTAGACCAGAAATAAGAAAATAAGGTATACCCCTGTAAACCACACTTTTACTATATAAAAGTGGGGCTTAAGGGAATCAATATTACATATAGGCGTATTTTCGTGATGACTAGTAATGGCTACAATGCCCCTAAACTTCGCGAGACCCAAATTCGATAAGTCCCAAACAAACAATCCCGAAGCTGCCAAAATACAAAAAGACTGTACCTACTTTACACCCGTTTGTTCTTTTACAATAACGTCTTATTTGTAAAAAAAAAACGACATTAAATTGTCTGTCAGAGACTGCTACATAGACTTCTTAAACAGTAGATACAGGCTTTTTACTCGAGTATTTTTTGTGTATTTTGGCAGGTCTGGGATAGTCTGTTTGGGACTGGTTGAACTGGGTCTCGCGAAGTTTTCTATCTTTCCGTAAAGGGGCATCATCCTTACTATAGCTACCACAACTACTTTGATTTATTACTATTTGCATTCTCGACATAATAGGTTGGGCTATATATAGTCTTCAGCCATGTTAAACTAAGGAAACAATGTGCAAAACTGAATTTCAAGAGATCAGTGCGGCCCATGATCAATCACCTGAGTCCAGGCCCCCAGTATCTGTGTTGAAGAGCGGCTGATCTTCAACCTGCATATGAAATGACTCTCGCGTGTGAGGTTGTTTGGTGTGGTGTTGTATGAGGGAGGGAGGGTGTGTGGGCTCCACCAAACGTCCCAGTCCGAAGGACAGTGACTTTATGACATTTCTCCTCCTGGCAAACGATGCAATCGGGCTCACAAATTCATATGAAATTTGTAATTCCAAGAGCCAAAGAAATGTTCGCATTATTTTATGGGCCCCGACAAGGGAGGGAAAATGTCTCTTCAGACATAGGCTAAACTCTAAAATCTATTAGTAATGTGCTAAAATCAGTTTGTCCTAGCCTGCCAACCTTGTGCTAACTTCGATACGATGTGGCAACGTCGTATGATGTTGGTCTGGGATTCCTTGCTAACTGGGGTGTCAGTATCATTATTTCTTGCCCAGATGAGTGAGTGTGTTTCAGTTTTACGTCCCACCAACAGCTAAGGTCATACGGAGACGGGGCCTCGGTTTAAAGACTCGACAGAAAGTCTGTAGAAGACCGGGATCGATCCTGCAATCCCTTTTTATCAGGCGAGTAGCATAACCACTACACCACAGAGGCTTATATCTTGCCCAGATAAGGAAATCCATAGTTTGTGCTTGGGATAGAAATTCTGTTCTAACCCTGGTGTTCTTACCAAAAATAGAACATTCTCTCGTCTGGTTGAATACGACCTCATATGCGCCGTCGTTAAGGTTGACGTCGATGTCACTAAACATCACTGTAGTCATCACAATATGGCAGACGTCGACAACCGAAGTGACTGCAGTATTGAAAATCCACGCTCAGAAATGGAAGGTATGCAAGAAAAAGAATCCTACATGGGTGTGAGGGGTAGATAGAAAAATCCGTCCCTCGGGATCACTGTCTGGCATCACGAGGCTTGCCGAGTGATGCCGGACAGTGATCCCGAGGGACGGATTTTTCCATCTACCACTCACACCCATGTAAGATTCTTATAAGTTTTTTTCCGGACTGCAAGAAGATACTTGGTACCGTACTTAACATTGTATCGCACATATAAGACACTGATCAGACTGTTCAGACTGAGCGTACTATTCGCTTATTCGACACGCATGTTCAAGGGTACATCTTTGCTTGGAGCGGCCCATTGTATTGATAAACTATAATTTTATCATACTTCAGAGAGAGAGAGAGAGAGAGAGAGAGAGAGAAGAGAGAGAGAGAGAGAGAGAGAGAGAGAGAGAGAGAGAGAGAGAGAGAGAGAGAGAGAGAGAGAGAGAGAGAGAGAGAGAGAGAGAGAGAGAGAGAGAGAGAGAGAGAGAGTTTCTTACTTGTAGAAAAATGATTCAAGTCCAAATACTATTCCGTTACTGATTCTCTTCAAAATGGACAGCTTTTCTTGCCCATCGACATCTGTTTTCTTTTCGACTTTTCTTCGTTTACTCTTTTCAGTTTTGCTGCCGTCATCTTCTGACTTCTTGACTGGTTCCAGTGCTCGTTTAAAGTAGAAACTTTCCTTTAATGGAGGGGCTTCTTTGTTAAATGGCGGCGCCGGAAGTCCACCATCTTGTGTGATGCAGTAATATGGCGGAGGCAATTGTGAGTAGTAAGGTGGAGGGAGCGGATGGTCAACGTAGAAAATTTTGCCGTATTGTAGATCGTATCGGTTAGATCGACCTTCATCATACTCTCTGTCTGTATTTGCATGTTTCTGTTTGTTTGATTTTGACATACGTAAGCTTTTTGTTGATCAAACGTCTCGGATTTAGAGCGATGCTGAAAGAGAATGGAATAATAAAAGGAATTTCATTTCATGAATGATCATTTCATGTTAAAGGTGCATTATTGAGCTATCGGTAAAAATGCTTCCAAAAATAAAATACATATAGCCGGTATTTTTTCATTTGTCATTTGTACACTTTTGGAGCCAAATACAGCTTCAGAACTTTGTGAAAATGGTCGTTTTCATTCGTGTTTACCCTTCGCTCTGAACATGTGTTCGGAATTTCTGTTCTAAAAATAAATCTGTCCCTTTACACATACATGGCGACAGTATCGTCTCTGAGTGTCGTTACTTATGGCATGGTATTCAGCGTCATATTTTTTCCGATTCAGGCATGGCCTAAGCAAACAAGGCCAAAAATGAACGTCGCATAACGTCATATATGGGGATTCTATTTTTGTCACGAACTAAAAATAGATCTAACTAGTGTTCGAAACCTAGTTAGGGAATCCCTCTCAAACTCATTTACCTGTCATCATAATTGTTCGCATTTTTGCATAAACTGCATTCATTTGTATTATTTTAAAGAAAAATACCGGCTATATGTATTTTATTTTTGGAAACATTTTTTCCAGATAGCTCAATAATGCACCTTTAATATAGGAATTTTACTGTATAGGGGCGCCAGGTTTGTTTTGTTTGCGGTAAGTTTTGCAAAGTTGTATGTACTTTAAGCAAACAATGTAGCACAGCCCAGACGCCGCATTTTGCGGCGTCTGATCTGGATCTGCAATGTTTGCTAATATCCCCAAAAGGGCAGCTAGGCATATATGGGATAATCCGTATGTGTGTGTGTGAATTCGGGTTTAACGTCGCTTTCAACAATTTTTCAGTCATATCACGACGGTGTCTGGTTGCGACAGGGAGCTCATTGCTCACGTTTATAGTGCTGCTTCACTGAAGTATCATGTCCCAGACACATTACATGATACCACACCCAGTCACATTATCCTGACACTGGATCAACCAGTCCTAGCTCTACCCCGTAAATCTGAGTGCCAAGCGAGGAGCAGCTAGTACCATTTTTAACGACTTTGGTATGTCGCGGCCCGGGATCGAAACCCAGACCCCCCGTTCCCCGGAGCGGACACTCTACCAACTGAGCTATCGGGGCCGGTAGGGATAATCCGTAAACTTCATGTGCAGTCTTTACGAGTGTGAAATTTTACATCACGAAACCACGTCTTTATAACTTTGCACCCCTCCCCCCTGAAACCCCACTTATATAAAGAAAGATTGGGGTTTACAGTGGTATATATTATTCTTCTTTTTTCAGCTCAAAAGCATAAACTGTGGGTACTCGTTAGGACTGCCTCTATGTTTTGAGCATACGAAAAATATCAGAATTTATTTATCTGAAAGTTTTCAATTTTTTGTTGCAACATTTTCAATACATTTGAATATGCGTGTTTTCGTATTGCCATTTCCGGACACCGGACGGACCTGATACATATTCCATGCAGGGCGTGGATTTGACTTGCAGTTCGGAGATTGGAGTTCGGTTTCGAACAACCCTAGCCGTAGCCGGCTAAGTTTTCTTCTACAGAATGAACTGAATTCCAAACGCCAGACACCAAATTCATAGTTAACTTTATACAGCTCCCACGTTTAACCGCATTGCTTGCGAATTCGTTTAACCCTTGGTTTGTTTGTTTGTTTGTTTGAATTGAGGTTTAACATCCCCGTCAACACTATTTAAGTCATTTCAGTGAAGTTGCGTCAATTTTGTGGGACTTTTACCCGACACTGAAATGAAATGACATCTCAAGCCCTGCCGCCTAATGAAATCAAAGGGATTATTTGCATTCGACTCTCTGTCTCGCATCACTCGCCTGGGCAGGGTGAGTCCTTCTAAGCGGTTTACCAGTATTCTTGTGTGGTCAGTTTCAGCTCTGCGTGGAAGCACCTTGCATTCCAATCTATTTCTCCAAGCCCCCATGGGCGGGGGGGGGGGCGATGTTGTGGCAGTATGAATAAACTATATTTGTTTCGTCAGTTTAGACATCATAACACTTTTAATTAATGTATATAGGCAGCATATATGTTTATCCTAAAGAAGAGGATAAATATAGGCCGAGTTTGACAGTTGTATGTTAATTTGCCGTACAGATGTATGTATTCATGTCATGAAATTTTGAATGAATAAAAAACAAACATTTGTAAACTCCTCTTGTATTTTATTGACTGAATGAATTTTTTTTATTTTGTTCTGTTCTAGGAAATGTAAATATATAGAAATGTTGTTATGACAGTTCGTCTGTCATTACTGACAATGACCAATCTTTTATGATGTAAACTAAAGATGACGCGTCGCCGTAAAACGAAATTTCCGACCGTAAAACCACCGATTTAACTACCCAAATGACAATTTTGAATACAGTTATCCCCTAAATGTGTTTTACAAAGGACTTGTTAACCTGATGCAAACGGATGAACGCTCATAGACATTACACTATCCGTTTTTTCAAAGCTAACAAAAGCGCTAGGTACCGAAAAAAATGAAAATGTTCAGATAAAAAATCTGATATTTTTATATTTCTGCACAAAACATGCATTTATATGCCATGGGTACATGTACTCGTTAGAACCGCCTATGCGACGTGGTTCTAAAGAGTACCCATCGATGCTGTTCAAACGAGTACCCACAATCTATATTTTAGAGCAGAAATAAGAAAAAACAAGGTACACGTATACCCCTGTAAACCCCAGTTTTACTATTTAAAAGTGGGGTTCAAGGGGTGTCAAAACTATATAGGTGTGCTTTTATGATGAAATAATTTTACTATTTAAAATATTTTATCAAAAAGTAGATCTTTTTTTAAGGAATGCGACATACCAGATTGTTTTAGTTTCGGTTGTTAGAAGAGTCCCAAATTCGTAGCCTTTAAACGAAATGAATATATCCAAAAGAAAATATGCAATAACAAATTTACGTATTTCCAATATTTTGTATTCTTTAAAAGTCTAAAAATACCGAAATTCGAAAATAAAATGGCCGGTTTATACCCATACGTCATGACAAGCTAAAACAAATGCTTGATATCATCATTTTAATCTGTTTCTGTATGTCCAGCGTAAATTTATAAAGGTGTTATTAGTATAAATAAATAAGAGACACCCCTGTGGGGAGAGGCGTGTTATTGTTTCCAATCAGGTGTACATACGAAAAAAATGAAAAACAATGAATTTTAAAGATAGATGATTCAGTGTCCTCTACCGAAAAAGTAGTAAATATTCAGAAATACACAAGTCGAGTTCTTAATTTTGTTTAAATCTCTCTCTCTCTCTCTCTCTCTCTCTCTGGCACTATTTTAAAAGTCAACTTTTTAGGTCATTATACCCCCACACCTTGATAGATCTATATGTAAAATGCCGAAACCAAATAGCCAGACATCACTTTGATATGACCATGTGATGTATACCCTTATTTGTTTGAGTAAGGGTTTTACATCCCCGTCAACACTGTTTAGGTCATTTTAAGAGACGTTGCTTCCAATTTTGCGGGACCTTTACCCGACAATAAGATGAAACAACACCTCAAGCCCTACCCCCCAAACAAACCAATAGGGTTTATATACAGGGACGGTCCGCATCATTTTGCCTTCAAATTGGCAGGCTCAGACCTACCAGTACTCAAGTGCGGTCGGTTCTAACTCTGCATACGTGGAAGCACCATGCAGCCCAATCCTCGTATTTCTCCCCCATTGGTGGAGACCGTTAATATCCTTGTAATCTGAATACAGTTGTAAACTGCACGCTATGATCATGTAGAAAATGTGGGTTTTACAAAGACATACGCTATTTTCAAACATATTTTGGAAATATATCGGTTCTAACGAGTGCAACATACACGATATGGGCCCCGTCCAGCGATTTTGGTACTTATCACCTATGCGAGCAACGAAGGTTCAGGCGAGCCTGCGCATCCGCGCAGTCTCGCCAGAACCTTCGCTGCTCGCTCATACAAGCAGTGAATCAAGAGGAACCTTCAGACAGAAAGCCATATCCCTGGCCCCTCTGAATGGCTGGGCATGCGCAGTTAAAGTTTGTCATGGCGGAATGCTCGAAGACACAAATTCGCTTAGCGGGGCTCATATATGTTTGCATCATATACAAGAAAAACATATCACTAATATTTTATAAGACAAAAACCGTGAAAGGCAGAATTATCTATCGTTATGTAAAGGCGTTATGTAAAGGCCTGTATTTAATGAACGCCCCCGCCCATCGGGGCTTGAAGAAATAGATGGACTGTATGACGCTTCCACGCAGAGCTGAAACCGACCGCACACGAGTACTGGTAAACCACTTAGAGGCAAAGGGGTGCGAGTCGGACCGTCCATGCTTATGAACCCTATTGGTTTCATTTGGCGACAGGGCTTGAGATGTCATTTCATCTCAATGTCGGGTAAAAGTCCCACAAAATTGGAAGCAGCGTCACCAAAATGACCTATACAGTGCTGACCGGGACGTTAAACCTCAAATCAAACAAAACAAACAAAAACTGTATTGAATGAGTTCTAGTTTTAATTAGGAATTAAAGAACCGTTTCTGGCATTACAATATCACACACATATGCCAAAATGGCGTCTCACTAATATTGTATATCTAGAAAGAGCATTCTCTTATTTTCTTGTCAAAACATAGAATGTGGGTGCTCGTTATAACCGCCTCAATGAGGCGGTTCTAACGAGTACCCACAGTCTACGTTTTTGAGCTCGAATATGGAAAATACAGTCGAACTTCGATGGCTTGAACCCCTTCGGGACCATGAAAATTTGTTCGAGACAGCGGTAGTTCGAGCCACTGTTGTACACACTGGTCAATACATACGCACAGGCTGCGTAGCGGTCGCATAGGCTTCGTATTTTGGACGCATAGGCTTCGATGAAAAATGGCGGATGACAGTTCGTCAATGCAGGTAAGAAACTGTTTTACGTTAATCTAAATGTTGTATAGCGTTGCCCATTACTGACATCTGCATTACGGACCACTTTATTAACGTGTGGTTTCGTCTGTTGCAAGAAAAAATTTGTAAAACGGAATATAGAAAAATAGACCCCAAAAGAAATCTGGCAGTCAACACAGACTCACCTGTAGTTTCACTTTGGCCCGGTCGCCCTATGTAACTAACCGTTTTTGGCTGGTGTTCTGGCCGATAAATTGTGAATAATGATAACGAAATCGAAAAGCTAATATGCAACTTTCGTTAGATCTTTTGCGAAAAAGAAAAATCTTGATATTTCGATACAACGAACGTAGCTTCGTTACCTATTACAACGCAGAGGCTGCGAACTAAATTTGAAAGCTATGAATTATGTAGAATAATAACGAATGGTATTATATTAATGTCGAGAAATCAGCCAACCATCACTAGTTGATGATGCTAAAGACATTCTGTATCATTTATACCAAACACATTTTCATTCTCAGCTATGGAAATACAACATTATGATTCGAATGCCAAAATCTGTCAAGTTACAGTTATTTACACTACCGTTCATAAACTTGGTTAGTCTTCGTCAAATCTGTTAAGTATTAAGTCAAATAATATTTGCACTGTATGAATTTCTGTCGTGTTTTATTACAACGCACGTGGCTTCGGAATTTAGGACGCGCAGGTTACAGAGATGGGAAGACGCATTACGAAAATATGCCTATTAAAAAACCACTAAAAGATAAAAAACATTCAGATAAAACATCCTGATTGTTTTTATATTTCTGCTCGCCCGGGCCAGGCGGTTCTAATGCGTATCCACAATCTGTGTTTCTGAGAAGAAGTAAGGAAATATAATAATTGCAGAAAATCTGTCATTGTACACTACCGTTCATAAACTTGGTAAGTCTGACTTCGTCAAATCTGTTAAAGGAGACGGGAAAGCAATGATATGTTACAATAAATAGGTAAACATCAATAAACCCTTTCTTCTACTGAATACTGCAGGTTTCTAAGTGGTCTGATAAGGATTTTATCACTGTGTAATCTCCAGCCATTTACTCTGCTAAAGAACTGACCTTCAAAAATCCAATTAACCACAGATAAGCCCTGACGTCATCCATGAGGAATCTAGAAGCTTGGTGTGTACTGAATAGGCAGATGTAGCAATGTTGAAGTTTAAAACAGAAGCTTAAAATGGAGCAAAATAAGCAAGAACAGGCCACTCTTTGAGGGGACTTCAATTTAGATAGTCAGCCTTATATGTTTGAGTCCAGGGAAACTTGTGATCAGGAATTTAGCAAGGGAAGCAGCAGCTCTGAAGATAGCTATCGTGCATGTCAATGACAACAATTGTCGGCTGCTTAGTCATCTGCTGCTTTCTTTAAATGTCACCTTTAGGAGCAGTCTGATCCAGTCTGATCTTAGTCCACACGGTTTGCCTATAAGCGAAAATATTATTTAAAAAAAAAGAAAAACAAACCTTTAGGAAGATGCAGCAGACAATATAAACAGGGGCCATTTTTACAATTCAGGTTTTCTTACAGTTGATTCGCTCGGTTTTCCACGCATGCGCACTCATGATCACTCTTAAAATGGAGGTAGCAGCCTTCATTTTATTGGGTGTTTATGGATTTGCCTTACTTTGTCCCTTGCCGTAGGCGTGATATAGGAAAATGAAACACCAACCAAAGTAACAAAGCTAGCCATTGGCTCCAGATGAATTCGGCCTAGGTTGGTATCCCTAACGAACGGTTGTATGTCAATTCATTATTGATAGAGAATCCTCTCATGTCATAGCGCATGACTCAGTAGAACCTTTTTGTTTGTGTTGATGTTAACGTCCCCGACAGCATCATTCAGGTCATTTTTGAGACATTGTTTCCGAATTTATGGGACTTTTACCCGACACTGAGACGAAATGACTTCTCAAACCCTACCACATATAAAGCATACTTGCAATTGCCAAATAGGAATGACCCGTTTACTTTTTGAAAAGGCAAATACTAGTCTTTGGGTCGATTATTTATCAATCGTCACAAAGTAAAAAAGTGCAAGTAGCTCTACAGTGATTATCACTGGTTTGTCGGAAATTAAGGGAACTTGTATATAGAAAACAGCAGCGTTTATTTTTATCTAAGAGAGGTCAGCGTGTTGCGTAATACGGTAATCCATAGATCATGGATTGGGCTTTTCAAACAGCGTATGTCCAGATCTAATGCCGCAGAACGCGGCGTCTAATCAGGGGCTACATTGTTTGCTCACATTACATGAATTAAAGGGCAAAACGCAGCGTCTTATCAGGGTCTTCACTTTTTGCTTTAAATTGTAATTTAAGGGTTAAAGGAGCAGTTTAAATCCATAAGTAAGCATCCAACCGACAGACTTTCTTTAAAAAAGTAAATCTTTGGGCCGGAGCCGTCATAGAGTTATGAAAGGGCCGTAAAGCAAAAACCTTTTTCTTTTTTCTATCTTATCTTATTATATCGAAGAATGATTTCACGAAATGGGTTACTGAAATCATTGCAAGCAAATATTTTTCTGAATTTATATTCTAAGTCACTATGAAATTCAGATTCTGATAAGCTATGTTGCAGAAGACAGCCTGGTTAGCAAAAGTAATGATGTAAGGACAGAGATTGAAAATAGATCTGAGATAAAGAAAAGTTTTGTATTTTGTTCTTCTTTGAATTAGCTTATATGTTTACTGTTTAATGAGCAGATGCTTCTCTTATCGGAAACGAAGACTGGGATCAGACAGTGCAGGCGCGATTAATGAACCTTTGCTGGAGTTTTGAAGGAGCTGCAGGTATTCGATTCAAGTATTTAAATAGAAGTCGTAGAATCACTAAAACATGCCTATATAATTCTGACCCCCTTAAATCCAACTTTTATATAGTAAAACTGAGCTTTAAAGGGATATACATTGTTTTCCTTATTTCTTCTCAGAAATACAGATTGTGGATACGCGATAAAACCGCCTGGTCCGTGCGGTTGTAACAAGTTCCCATACACTATGTCTTGAGCAGAAATATTAAAACAGTCAGAATGTTTTATCTGAAGTTTTTTTTATCTTTTTAGTAGTATTTTAATAGGCGTGTTTTCGTAATGCATCTTCCCATCTCAGTAACCTGCGAAGCCACGTGCTTTGTAAAAAAAAAAAAAAAAAAAACACGACAGAAATTCATACAGTGCAAATATTATTTGGCTTAATACTTAACAGATTTGACGAGGAGTTGCCGAGTTTATGAACGGTGATGTAAATAATTGTAAATTGACAGATTTTGTGCATTCGTATCAAAATGTTGTACATGTATTTGCATAGCTTAGACTGAAAATGTTTTCGGTATTAGTGATACAGAATGTCTTTAGAATCACCAACTAACGCTGGTTGACTGATTCCTCGACATTAATTTAACAGCATTCGCTATTATTATACATAATACAGTGCTTTCAAATTTAGTTCGCAGCCTCTGCGTTGTAATAGGTAACGAAGCTACGCGCGTTGTATCGAAATATCAAGATTTTTATTTTTCGCAAAAGATATGACGAAAGTTGCATATTAGCTTTTCGATTTCATTATCGTTATTCACAATTTATCGGCCAGAACACCAACCAAAAACGTGTAGTTACATAGGGCGACCGGACCAAAGTGAAAATACAGGTGAATCTGTGTTGACTGCCAAATTTCTTTTGGGGTCTATTTTTCTATATTCCGTTTGTCAAACTTTTTCTTGCAACAGACGAAGCCGCACATTAATAAAGTGGTCCGTAAGACAGATGTCATTATCGGGCGATGCAATACAACAGTTAGATTAACGTAAAAACAGTTTCTTACCTGCATTGACGAACTGTCATCCGCCATTTTTCATCGAAGCCTATGCGTCCAAAATACGAAGCCTATGCGACCGCTACGCAGCCTGTACGTATATATTGACCAGTGTGTTGTATACTTCCAGAAAACATAACGAGGGTATTTTTGGATTTCTTTTCGGTGTTCTGTAACATAAATGTATGCTGTGTGTACTCATTAGAATCGTCTACTTGAGGCGATGCTAATGAGTACACACAGCATACATTTGCAAGATAAAACTCGAAAATCTCCTTAATTGTCCCACACTTTTCCTTATGAATAGGAATTCCCTAGGGACTCAAAAACGGGTTCGACTCAGCCATGGTAAACGAGCCATCGGTGTTCGAGCCATCGAAGTTCGACTGTACATGTAATGTTTACCCCCTGTAAAACCCATTTTTTCTATATATACAGTGGGGCTCACAGGAGTATTCATTTCACGGATTTGTTAATGAAATGTTTTCCCTTTGGTGCTTATATATATACATGATATGCTTTTAAACTTTTCCAGTACAGAATAATTATGAACTTTCACTAATTTAACACAATCCAACAAGAAAATGAAGACGTTTCGCGAAGGTTTTCGAAGTTTAAAGATAGTTACGGTAATGTTTACCTTACGCAACCATGACTATTGCAGAACATTTCGTAACTTTCACTAACGTCATCAGATGTCATGATCGTTTTTCGATTTTCAATAATATCGAAATGCGCCAGTGATCGCGCGATCAAACTGATCAAGATTGCAAATATTGCTCGATGAACTTAAACTTGAGGGAACAGTGGGTAGATTGTTTCTGAGAGTGTTTAAACTGTCCCGTTTAACCCTTTAAGTTTTTGTTTTTAAAGAAAGAGAGTTTATCCTGATCAGACGCCGCGTTCTGTGGCGTCTGACCTGATTCTATAGATAACCCTCTTACGTAACACTGATCTCACATCGATAAGAACAGCCTCTAAGAATAGCGCAGCTATTTTCTATAAATAACCGTTATCGGGGTTTCCGACAAGTCAGTAATAGTCTCGTGTGGACTTAAGGGGAATGGGAACACCTTCAGGGGAGGCAACTCCTGCAAAAGTACTTTTGTCTCCCATGTCAATAGGGGTCAACTCTTAAAGGAAAGAATTTGCTCCTGTTAAGCTGAAACTTCATACCTAGTTAGACCATGATGTGGGGCAGCGCATATTGTTTCGAAGTTACAGTCCAAATAATAATAGAGTTATGCCCCTTAGAATATTTTTGTAAACGTTTTGTTTCCGGATAACTTCTACAGTTTACATCCGATCAAGCTGAAACTTCATGCATACACTGTAAAATAGTGTTTACAGATTAAACACTTTCTGAGACGCATTTCTTGTCCCGTTTTTTTTTATGCGTTTAACACTTTGACATGTCTCGTTTCTAAACACGTCTAGGAAGGTGTTAAGATATTAAACATGTATAGGACAATGAAATGTTTAATACCTGCACATGTTTAGCTCAGAAACATGTTGAAAATCTAAATATGTCTAGAGGTAAAATCATCATTATTCATGTTGTATTTGTCTATAACGTTTTGTTTCTTTGATCCTAGAATAGTAGTAGAAGATATGGTACGTCCTTCAAACATATTTTTCTTTCAAGGATGAGTGGAATATTGGTGTTTAGTTCTTAATGTAATTAGTTTTCGCGACTCATATTTTCTTTCTAGATCCAAGTTGTGTTCAGCAGACTTACTAATATCATTTGATAGAAGATTGTGATTGCTAAATGAAACCTGCATATATTCTTTATTGAATATATTTATATAAACTGCCTAAAACTGCAAAAAAAGTGAGGACGTGTTGGGGAAAATGCCACAACATGGTCTAAACACGTTTAGCGTAAACGTGTTCAAAATCTAAACATGTAAAATTTAATTATGCTTTAAGGCGTAGTGTTCTTCTTTTCTACCAAAGACATCATAACCTCCAACATGAACTCACAGACAGTGCACACTGTATGATTGTACTCTAGTTTCGCATAATGAAGGGGAACCTCTGCGCGAAGATAACGCCGCCTTTATAATTTGACACCCCGCCCACAAGCTCTATAATAAAAGCAGTGAGAGTGAGGGTGGCTCCCCTTCATTATGCGAAACTAGAGTACAATCATACAGTGTGCACTATTTGTGAGTTCATGTTGGAGGTTAAGATGTCTTTGGTAGAAAAGAAGAACACTACACCTTAAAGCATAATTAAATTTTACATGTTTAGGTTTTTAACATGTTTACGCTAAACGTGTTTAGATCATGTTGTGGCATTTTCCCCAACAATTCCTCACCTTTATTTGCAGTTTTAGGCAGTTTATATAATATATTCAAGAAAGAATATATGCAGGTTTCATTTACCAATCACAATCTTCTATCAAATGGCACTAGTAAGTCTGCTGAACACAACTTGGATCTAGAAAGAAAATATGAGTTGCGAAAACTAATTACATTAAGAACTAAACACTAATATTCCACTCATCCTTGAAAGAAAAATATGTATGAAGGACATACCATATCTTCTACTATTCCAGGATCAAAGAAACAAAACGTTATAGACAAATACAACATGAATAATGATGATTTTACCTCTATTTTATGTCTTTGAAGCTCTGCAACTTTCAGCGTCCGTTCAGCGTTCGTCTACGCGGGAAAAAGATCGTATTGATTTCAGCTGAGACGTGTTTAGACTTTTGACGTGTTTATACTCACAAATACGGCAAAACAAATTACATGTTTAGAAACAACACACTTTTCTAATCATGTTTAGATCTAAACATGTATAAAACACATTTAATTTCTATACGCTATTTTTACAGTGTATTTAGACCATGATGTGGGGCAGCGCATATTGTTCCGAGGTTACAGTCCAAATAATAATAGAGTTATGCCCCTTAGAATTGTTTTGTAAACTTTTCGTTTCCGGATAACTCCTCCTACAGTTTACATCCGATCAAGCTGAAACTTCATACATAGTTAGACCATGATGTGGTGCAGCGCATATTGTTTCGACGTTACGATCCACCAAATATTAATAGAGTTATGCCCCTTTGAAATGTTTTTGTAAACTTTTCGTTTCCGGATAACTCCTCCTACCGTTTACATCCGATCAAACTTCATCCATAGTAAGACCATGATGTTTGGCAGCGCATGAGGTTATGATCCACCAAATAATAATAGAATTATGCCCCTTTGAAAAAGTCTGTAAACATTTTGTTTCCGGATAACTCCTCCTACATTTTAGATCCGATGATGTTGAAACTTTACATACAGGAACATAGCATATTATTTTGAGGTTACGGTCTGCCAAATATTACCAGAGTTATACCCCTTTCACAGATTGTTCTAAACATTCCGTTTCTGGATAACTCCTCTTACATTTTACATCTGATGAAGCTGAAACTTTACATATAGTAAGACCATGATGTGGAACAGTGCATATAATTTTGAGGTTACAGTCCGCCAAATATAACTAGAGTTATTCCCCTTTCACATATTTTTCTAATTATATTTTGTTTCCGGATAATGCCTCCCACATTTTACATCTGATGAAGCTAAAACATTACGTTTAGTTAGACTATGATGTGGAGCAGCGCATATTATTTCAAAGCTGCAGTCCACCAATTATTGCCAGAATTATGCCTATATTATTTTGAGGTTATTGTCCACCAAATAATACCGACCGTGACAATTTGTTGGAGACAGGTAGTTTAAGCCATTGAGGATTATTAATAGTGCCAGGTAAGAAAATATGGAGCACATATTGTTCCTTGGTTACATTCCACAAACGTATAATGCCCCGCTTGCGGATCTCTTTTTTTTTTTTTTTGTTCTGAGTTTAACAACACTACTTAACCCTTATCTTGCTGAATATTCATTTAAGCCACACCCATTTCTGCCTTTGAACCAATCAGATTACTTCATGTAATTTATTCTTACAAATCCATAAACTTCATGTCAAACAGTGTAGATCCTGATCAGATGGCTTCTTCAGAAGCCATCTGGTCTGGATCTACACTGTTTCCAAAGATAGGGGTTGTCGTGAACAGCAAGATAAAGGTTAAGTCATATTTAGCCGGTCGTTCGGGTCACCTGTGAGACGCCAAGTTCTGCAAAGGAGGGTCAGTTTTTTCTCCAGTTACTCCGGGTTTCGCCCGCCTCTGATTAACTATTGGCTCGAAATAATCTTGAAAGGGCCGTACCTCGATTTTGAAGGAAGGGAGGGAACGTACGAGAAGTATGTGGATGAAAAGTGTTAATTATGCTTTTCTCCCTTAGACTGTAAAGCGGAGAAAGAATTCATGGTGTGCTCTGCATTAAATAAATAAATAAATAAATAAATCGGGGACACAAAGGTTTGTTTATTTGTATGTTTGTATTGGAGTTTAACGGCCCAGTCAACACTATTTAGATCATTTTAGCCGGTCAGTTTACCTATCCACCATTTTCCTGGGCAGACTTATCCGTAAGCGATTAACCATTACAGTGCACATTCTTTCGCCAGAAACTGTCGACTGCCCTTCTTGACTTAGCGGAAGTGAGAGAACGACCTTAGAAAAGATTTTATGATCAATCTCCATGAAAGCCTGTTGCCGACTCCGGCAGGTATCGAACCCGCGTCCTCCTGATCACCAGTCAGACTCGCCCCGACTGAGCTACCGAGACCGGCAAGGGGACACAAAGGTAAACACAAAGGTAAACAACCTTTGGTACATTATGATTGCACGCCCGTGTAATAAAGTCCAGCCTTTCATCTCTCCAAATGCTTACTTTTTTAACGAAAATGTGTGACAATTTGCTTATTTTTACGCCAAACATAGGTGTGGGTGCACAGTACCAAAATCCTATGACTTGGAGCAGAAATAACCAAAATAATGTATAGCCCTGTGAAACCCAAATCTAGGTTTGAGCAAAAATAAGAAAAATAATGAATATCCCCCTAAACCCCACATTACTCTATATAAAATGGGGTTTAGAGGAGTGTTCATTACATAATTACACGGACTTGTTAACGTGATGTTTGGCCCCGCCTATCGGGGCTTGGAGAAATAGATTGGGCTTTGTTTGTTTGTTTGTTTTTGTTTGATTTGGAGTTTAACGGCCCCGAGTCAACACTATTCAGGTTATTGTTTACCTATCCACACTTTTCCTGGGCAGGCTTATTCGTAAGCGGTTAACCAGTACAGTGCACACTCTTTCGCTAGAAACTGACAACTGCCCTTCTTGAATCCGCAGAAGGGAGAGAATGACCGTAGAAAAGACTTCATGATCAATCTCCACGAAAGAAAGTTGCCGAGAACCCGCAGTGTCCTGATCACCAGCCAGACGCGAACTAAACTGGGCTGCACGAAGCTTCCACGCAGAGCTGAAACTGACGGCACATGATTACTGGTTAACCACTCAAACGGAATAAGCCTGTCCAGTCAAATGGTGCGAGTCAGACCGTCCAGTGCATATATGCCCTATTGGTTTCATTGGGCGGCAGGGCTTGAGGTGTCATTTCATCTCAATGTGGGGTAAAAGTTCCTAAAAATTGGAAGCAACGTCTCCAAAATGACTTAAATAGTGTTGACGGGGACGATAAACCACAATAAAACAAACAAAAACGTCATGTTTTTTATAGGGTTCTTCCATAAATACATGTATCTATGCGCATGGCTGTTTGAATTCATTGTCAAATGGAGCGAAAGCCGTGCTAAAACGGCAAAAACCAAGTTTTTGAACATAGATTTTGAGCTTTTGATATCACAAGACTGGCCTTGCTTTGTTTACGTTACGTTGAGCGACGTAACGTTATCGCCCGAACGTAGTGTGAGTTGTAGGGTTCTATGATGACGTCATAGAGTTTTAGGGTTCGATGATGACGTCAGATGGTTACTGTGTACCAACGTCATTGCAAACAACATTCTGAAGTGGCCGCCATGTTGGTCCGCCGGTCGAATTTGAAGAGTTTGTATGGAGTTTATATATGGAGCTTTTTAGCGTTTACGTCAAAATTTGCTGTCGGAATCGTAAGTTAAGCAAGAACAACGATCATCCATAGTTATTTAATTGCATTAACATTTGCCGGATCCCTCGGAAGATATTTGAACATTCGGCCTGGCGGCCTCATGTTCAACCAGATTCCTCGGG
Organism: Lucinisca nassula; assembly: GCA_963580285.1. Taxonomy (NCBI): domain Eukaryota; kingdom Metazoa; phylum Mollusca; class Bivalvia; order Lucinida; family Lucinidae; genus Lucinisca; species Lucinisca nassula. The sequence goes on along the minus strand of OY757010.1, from coordinate 138,271,568 downwards.
ACCCGGTGAATGTTAATGCATGAAAAACCATGGTAACCGTCGTTTTTCAATGCAAATTTTGACAAAAACGTCCAAAAAATAAAGAATACCCCGCAACTCCCAGTTTTCTCTATATAAAGTGGGTTTTGGGGTGTGGGTGCTCATTTCATGGACTTGTTCACGTGATGTTAATTATTTGAAATCGGGGGAAAGATGCCCAAAAACTAACAAAGTTCTTTGTTTTAAAATCGTTTATTATTTGAAATGAGGGTCAAGTTGCTCAAAACTAACCAAATTTTGTTTAAAAAAAATAATAAAAAGATAACGTCCATTATTTGTTGAGTAACCATGCTCTTTGTTTAAAACAATTGTTCATTGTTTGATACACTGTAAAAATAGCATATAGAAATTAAACGTGTTTTATATATGTTTAGATCTAAACATGATTAGAAAAGTATGTTGTTTCTAAACATGTATTTTGTTTTGCTGTATTTGTGAGTATAAACACGTCAAAAGTCTAAACATGTCTCGGCTGAAGTCGATACGATCTTTTTCCCGCGTTGACGAACGCTGAACGAATGCTGCAAGTTGCAGAGCTGCGAAGACATAAAATAGAGGTAAAATCATCATTATTCATGTTGTATTTGTCTATAACGTTTTGTTTCTTTGATCCTGGAATAGTAGAAGATATGGCACGTCCTTCAAACATA